>JAIGNY010000273.1:0-91927 GCA_020152595.1 Chiridota heheva | reverse complement strand
GACCCATGCACTAAATCCTGGTAATATCGACCTTGATTATTTGGTTCATTCCACTTTTAGAACAGGTGAATGTTTTAATAAAGTGAAAAAATACATGTAAACTGTTCTTGTTTTTCAGTCTTTTTAGCATGCATTTTAAACAATTTAACACAGAAGTTTGATACAAATTTACCCGCTAAAGCGTGGCGGGATATTCACGAAAATATACTTACCTTTCATGCTATTAATATGCAATCTGGTCACATGACCTGATTCTAACGCACTTCTAACCGACCCTAAAAAACGTAGTAACCAGCCAAGCCCTGACCTCCATAATACCTCTGTATTACCTCACTCAACATTCCACCGAGGCCTGAACGAGAGGGGAGGCGGGCGGGATGCATGGAAGGTAAGTATAACTCTCGTAAATATCCCCGCTACGCTTAGCGGGGTAAATTTACTTCAAGTTATACCTTACCTTCCATGCTATTAATATGCAATCAGATTGCAACCGAGGAAAGGAAGGAAGGGAGTTCAGGTCGCAGCACATTTTTTTTTTTTTTAATGGGTGGTACGAAAACTCACACGCATCGAATCCCGTTTAAAGGACGAAATTCCTTCTCCTCTGAAGGATGAAAGACCTCAAGAGTGGGAAGAACTAAAACATAGTAAACCACGTCGAGGTACAGTCAAACCAAACAAGGCACCATTCGTTGACAGTAACGGAGGCAAACATTGAAAGAACCTGAGCGAAAAGCCCAGAAAAACAAGACAACCGGAAGAGCGTTTGGACACAATTACAGCAAAGTGTCCACAAAAACGCATACAAACCACACGGATTAAGTCCACGAGGCGGAACGGCGAGTAAACTACGACCGGGAACGGCGTGTACCAACAAAAACAAATTGAAGATATCCCGGACAAGGGAAAAATTCGTTAGTGCGTAACGCGTAAGAGCAAAAGGTAGCGGGGAACACGAGCGTCGAAAAGTGAGTCAGACCAACAACAAGAGAAAAACCGCGGCGTTTTCCCGAGCGGCGGCACGAGAGATCCCGTGAAAAGAGGTGATGCCCTGAACCCGAGTGCATACGCGGCCGTTCTATAAACAGTGCAGACTACTTTAAAAGAAAGTCACTGGACGATCTATCGGAGGAAAATGTCACATGACACACTACGAAGAGATCGCCGTGTAACTTTCAGTGGTCGCGAGTCAAAGACCGTGAGACCCCACTGGAAAAACCCGTGGATAGCTGCAAGTTATCCCAGAGCTCATGACTGAACCAAGCTGGAGAGAAGGCCCGCCTCCACAACGGGAGGGGGTGAACAACCTCTCAGAAAGGCCATGGTACGTCGAGGAAAGGCGGGTTAAGGCCACACCATCAAACGGCGCTCTGGGACGGAGATGCAGTCCGCCGGAGCCCGGGAAAGAGACAAAAATCGTCCCTGACCCGAGGCTCGTCGTGTGAAGCCTGCAAGGTCTTGAGCAGCCAAAGTTCGTCCTGCGCCAAGACGAGGAACGATTCCAGAACTCTTGAGTCTGTACCTATCTGTTCGAAAAGGAGACCACAACAGTGGTGCAAAAACAGCGGAAACTGAAAAGCCTCGCCCAGCACTAGCGGTAAAAGGTGAACGAAAACCCCGGCATTCTGCCTGTCGAAAAAGGTCAAGTACCCGTCAAGTTTCCGTCATAAGGGTCACAAGAAAAGTGCCCCTACCTCGATCAAGAAGCCTCCGTCGGCACCGACGGTGAAATCTGACGGGTGAAAACCTCGTTCCTTACACCAGGTGGAAGCACCCGCACCACCACCAAAGGGGGTAGCTACCGACTGAACGTGTAAAGCGGGGGTACGGAACAACACCACCTGCAGTCCAGAAAAGACTGCCGACCCTGAGCAAAGGTTGTTTAAACCTACTGACCAAAAATCAAAGGCTAGCGAAATAAAGAGGCAGGCCGTTGGTATAGCACGTATACAAGAAGGGCTGCTAACCGTGTAAGGCTATGTAGCTGCGAGACGGTATGGGTCGTAAGACCGCGGAGCCGTACAACATAGTTGACGGCACCCAAGCGGGGTCTGAAAACTGTAGCAGTTGCGGAACCGCATAGCTCCAGGCCACACCTATCAACAGCGAAACTTGTCTAAGAAGTTGACTGGAAAAAGTGTTAACGTACTACGTATAGTAACAACCTTGAAACTGCAGAGCCTACGGCTACGGGTGTGGAGAAAACAATACCGTATGTTTGTACGGGCAGTTAAGTAACAGGCCGTAAAACCGCATGGAAACAGCTTTAAGAAGGTGTTAAAGTACGGAATGAACCATACGCGCCATTGTTGGTAATAGCTACCCCAAACGTGAGGTTGTCTATCAAAAGGTCACCTATTGTCAAGAAAAATATCCTTCATGGAGTTAATATTGACAAGGGGGGTGTAACGTACTACGTCAACCGTATGAGTCATAAACCCCAGCACTGGGGTAGAAATCACGAAAAAGTTGACGTCCTGTGTATACTACACGGACCGTTAATTCCGTTAAACACCCTGCACCACGGAGCTGAGAAAGCGGCGTGGTTACTGGGGCTTACGCCGTACAAAGTATGCAACCCGGTAAGTATTATAGATCCGTTATGGGTTCACAAAGGCGTCAGCATGACAAGTAAAACCACTAGTCATCTGCCAACTTTGTCTCTGTGCACCACGGAGCAAAAGCTCGTGGCTACGCGAGGGGGACAACTGGTACTGGCGTGTCCCAAACGTGGCAGCTATCAGTACAAAAGAACCGTCTAGGTCTCACGATAGCGTTAACGTACTACATCTGTAATGTGAGTCGTTATCTCAGTATACTTCTATTCACCACGGGCCACCGAGTAAGTGGCTACGGCGTGGGAAGATGTACTCAGTGCGCGTTCCCGTTAAGAATAGCTAAAATATACTAGGGCCGTAAGGAATACGGAGGAGTTCACGTGCTACGCAAGCTATACGAGTCGTAAACTGAGTTTGTTTCATCAGACTCTGAAACCGGTAGCTGCGTGGGAAAGAGGGGACTACCGTCGTACTCAGGGCGTGTCGGTAAGAGAAAACGGCCGTGGAACTCTGTAGTTCATGGCTACTGGTCCTCTACCACACAGCGCTGCTGCTGGTGTAGGCCGTTAACTCCGTTTGTATATAATCACTCACGGAGCCGTGTAGCCAGCGGCTCTGGCGTGGAGACTGCCGTCGAGCGCTAAAAGCGTCCCAGCGAAAAAACGACTGCGGAACACTGCAACACGGGGCTAACAGTCGCAATATCCCGAAGTTCCGTTACCGGGTTTATCGTATATGTTGTACGTAAAACCGCGTTAATATCTGTAGAATTTGAGCCGAAGGTCTCGTTCGACGCAAGAACCATATTCAGAGTAGTTTGAACGGTCGTGGAACTACGTAACACGGAGAGAATAGCTCTCGTGATGGTATGCCTCCCGTAAAGAAGGAATTCTTATCACCCGAGCGCTAGGCCTTGAAACCCGAGCAAGCGCTAACACGCGACGCATTCTGGGAGCGTGACGTACCGACAAACAGGGACTCGTCTTCGTGTCCAAGAAACTGGTGAAAAACTATGCGGAACCGAAACGTTCAACGCGAAAATCTCACCAAGTCAGCTCACACGGACGTGGAGATCTCCTAAGATTGTTACTATCACCTGACCATGTAGCTAAAAAGCTAAAGGGTATACTATCGGGTGTAACGTACGTTGTACGTTACCTTGCTGCAGAACTATGCAGGCCTACGGACCCAAACGTCATCCCATGCCCCATACGGAGCCGCTGAGTTGTTTTACGGACCCTTACGGGGCCGTGAAAACAAGCCGTGGGGGCCGTATGGAACCGATCACCGGAGCCATACGGACCCTAATGGACCCGTGCAAGTAATCCAATGGCTCTACAACTAGTTATAATAAAAGGTACTAACTCACGTATGACCCCGTAGGGCGCCGCCTCTTGTGGGCCTACCGGTCCCATCGCGGAACCGAAGACCACAGCGGTGTACACGGGTTTAAACATGTCGATAACACCAAAGCGCAACCTAAGAAGAGTTTATATGCGACGCATCGCAGGACATTCAAGGCGCGTAACGCACAGACACTAGGGACCTGCCCTTCGTGTCGATGAGATAGGTGCAAAACATCGCGGAACTGTAACGTTCAACGCGGAAAATCCTACAGAGGCAGTTCACACGGCCGTGGAACAGCGTAGCTAATGGCTACAGAGACGAGAAGAAAATAGCTCTCGTGATGCTATGCTTCTCGTGAAGATTGTCACCTATCCCCTGACCAAGTAGCTTCCTAGCTAGCGGACTCAATTTCGGGGTTCATCATACAGTGTACGTTATCCCGTTGCGAAAACTCTGAAGTCGTACAGGCCCGTACGATCTAGATCTAGAGAAGCGTTTGCACGCTATGCATAGCGGGACCTCTTAGGTGCGTAACGTACCGACGCTCGGAGGCCTGTCCTCCGTGTCTATGATACTAGTGAAAGTAATTGCGGAACTGTAACGTTCCACGCGGATAATCGTATTAATGGTGTTCACATGATCATGGAACTGCGTAGCTAAAGGCTACGAAAAGGCTACGGAACCATGAAGAGAATAGCTCTCACGGTGCTATACTTCTTGTAAAGATTATCACTTGTCACCTGGCCACATAGCTCGTAGCTAGTGGGTGCATATCCGGGTAAATCGTACGGTGTGCGATATCCCGTTACAAAACTACGGAGCCGTACGCATCCGAACACCGGAGCCGCACTCTCTCGGTCGCACCTTGAAAATACTGGTCGCGGTGGAGTCTAAGCTCCGACCACGCCCCTTGAACCCAATCGCTGCAAAGAGTACAAAGAATGGACTCGCAGCATAATCTGCACGCGTAACGCGTGAGATGGATGTGACCGAAGCGTAAATCAAAGAAGCGTTAGCACGCTACGCCGGGACATCATGAGTGTGTAGAGCATCGACACTCGGGGACCTGTCCTCCATGTCCATGATACTGGTGAAAATAATTACGGAACTGTAATGTTCAACGCACACAATCTTAATTGCGTTCGCACGAGTCGTGGAACTGCGTAGCTAATGGCTACGGGACCAAGAAGAAAATAGCTGTCGTGATGCTATACTTCTTGTAAAGAAAGTTATCTGTCACCTGACCACGTAGCGTAGTAGCTAGTGGGCGTATAACCGGGTTAACCGTACAGTGTACGTTATTCCGTTAAAAATAAGTTCCGCTCACTGGAGCCGTCCAATGGAACCGAAAGGACCCGTAAACGCGGAACGCGGAATCGTATGGAACCGTACGGACCCATAAACACGGGCCGCGGAACCGTCCAATGGAACCGTACGGACCCGTAAAACACGAACCGTGGAACCGTACGGACCCGTAAACATGGGCCGTGGAACCGTGGAACTGCCGTAGCCTTTGGCTACGGGACCAAGAAGAAAAATAGCTGTCTCAATGCTATACTTCCGAATTAACCGTACAGTGTACGTCTTTCAAGAGGCGCTCCGCTGAGAGTGGGCGGCGGCCCCGCCTCCCTGGCTTTGGGCCTGGGCGGCGGTGGCGGCGGGGGGGGAAGACGAAGAGGGCCTATCAGACCGTCGCTTCTCCACCGCTCTTTGAAAGTACCGGTCGCGGTGGAGTCTGTGCTCTGACCACGCCGCTAGGTGCCAATTGCTGCAAAGAGCACAAAGGTTTGACTCGCAGCATAATCTACACGCATAACACGTGAGATGGATGTCACCTGAGCGTAATTTAAAGAAGCGTTTGCACGCTACGCATCGCGGGACATCCTGGGTGAGTAAAACATCGACACTCGGGGACCTGTCCTCCATGTCTATGATACCGGTGAAAATAAATACGGAAGTGTAACGTTCAACGTAGACAATCTTAATTGCGTTCACACGAGCCGTGGAACTACGTAGCTAATGGCTACGGGACCAAGAAGAAAAATAGCTGTCTCAATGCTATACTTCTTGCCAAGAATGTCACCTGTCACCTGACCACGTAGTTCGGTAGCTAGTGGGCGTATAACCCGACAAGCCGTACGGTGTACGTTATCCTGTTATAAACGGACCAGTAAGCACGGGCCGCGGAACCGTATGGAACCGTCCAATGGAACCGTTCGCCCCGTAAACACGGGCCGCGGAACCGTATGGGTCACGGAATCGTCCAATGGAACCGTCCACCCCGTAAACACGGGCTGCGAAGCGTATGGAACCGTCCAATGGAACCGTCCGCCCCGTAAACACAGGCCGCTGAACCGTATGGAACCGTCCAATGGAACCGTTTGCCCCGTAACAACGAAACGCGGAACCGTACGGAACCATCTAATGGAACCGTTCGCCCCGTAACAACAGGCTGCGGAACCGTACGGATCTTAATTTTTCTCTTTACAACTTAGGGGCGCAGCGCCCCTAAGAGGATATCTTCTCTCTCTCTGAACTATCTTAACTCTAGGTGGCGTTCACTTAGAACCCGACCTAAGGCGCAGCGCCACTGAGTTAATCAGAGCTTATCTCTCTCTTACCTTTTCTATCCTCTCAACTTTAGGCAGCATTTTTTCAACGCCCCTATGAGGTTATCTTATCTCTCTCTCTCTTAGCTATTCAACTCAAGGTGGCACAGCGCCACGAAGAGGACTAAGATCTTATCTTCTCTCTCTGAACTCTTTTAACTCTAGGTGGCATTCACTTGGAACGTCACCTAAGGCGCAGCGCCACTGAGTTAATCATTCTTGGAACAAGATTTCTGAAAAGAGAAGAACGTATAACAATGCGTACATACAAATACAGCAATATCGCCCCTATGGGGTAAGTACCTATGATCCTACGATCACGTTAAAAGAGAGACGAGGCATAGCAAAACAGTACATCAAAAAAAAAAAAAAATTAACAGAAAAATTCTCTATCTGAAATTTTTTTGAAAGCCGAGAAAACGCATCCAACGTAAAGACTTCACAAGCGCCGGGGTAGCGTGGAAAACACAAACCACTGAGTACTCGAAGTCTGTAAAGATAAAAAGAAGAGATTAGAAATCCTTTAAACAGTACATCGGAGAGACCCCCATCCGGTCTCTCCCAAGCCCCATTTGAAAATATTCATATGCTGGTAACGTTAATACAAAAATAAGCTCTCTTGTAACAACTGTAGCTCCTTGGAGAAGCTCGGAGCCGACTCCCGGAACACCCGACGGAGACGTCAACCCAATGCGCATGCGCCAAAATCAGAAAAAGAAATTGGCCTAATGCATACGAGAACTTGTACAGAGAAATCCTAACGTGTTAAAACATATCCAAAGTTATAACGCTAGGTTCCTCGTGGTGGGGTGGGGCAAAGGGTGGAAAAACCTAAACCCCAGGGTAAGAGGTTCCCTAGACAGGCACACCTGGTGCTCTAGGACCTAAAACACTCACCACGAGAGTAGGACGCTCTCGAACTAGCCACTCAGTTTGTACCAATGGAGACAAAAACCCGCTATCCTAAGTGTAGGCTACACGGGTAAAGTCGTGTAGGTCGGCCGAAGAAATCTCGGACCCATGGCTACCTCGCCCTTACCTCGAAAGACTTGAAAAGGCGAGCCAGATGGGAAAGGGCAGCGTAAAAACCCTCCAGGTAGATGCTGTCGAAGAGAAAAGAGTTAGAAAGGTTAATTATTAATAAAATAAAAATGACCAATTTTCAGCGATGTTAGTGCCAACAACGCGCTGAAAAAGAGGAAGGTAGTACAGAGGTATTATGGAGGTCAGGGCTTGGCTGGTTACTACGTTTTTTAAGGTCGGTTAGAAGTGCGTTAGAATCAGGTCATGTGACCAGATTGCATATTAATAGCATGGAAGGTAAGGTATAACTTGAAGTAAATATTATTGTTTTGGCATCATCTTATACACACATTTAATGCACTTTTTAACAGACTTTGCACTCACGAATGGCCCTCCCTAAAGTCTGGCCATTCCTAAAGTCTGGCCATTCCTAAAGTCTGGCCATTCCTAAAGTCTGGCCATTCCTAAAGTCTGGCCATTCCACTCATGTCAAAGTCCTTTGCCTGCAAAGCCTTAAATGCATATATAAACACTCTGCCGCATAATCTTTAATTATGGTATATTCGGTTTCCTACTTGATAATGATTTCTCCTTTATCTGTCTATTACAATATCATATTTGTTTTTAACGCGCATTGTGAATTGATCTCTATGAGTTAGTTCATTGACAGCTTTTTCAAACAGTCACCACATGAATTTTCCTAGCAACAAAATCTGCATAACTAAGTGGGGCAAAAATCCTACACGGTACTGGTACAGTACAGCTAGTGCAAGCATTCATGTTGTCAATGCAATATACTCCACAAAACAAATTTCTGCACACACAGACTGAGTGACAGACAAGATGGTGAACAAAACTTATGCCTACGGGCCAACTACAGGCTTTGTAAATCCAAATCCCGTTACCCATAATGGTTAGCACATGTAATTCTATACAGAGTTGATTCCTTTTGCTAAAAACTCTAAAGATCCTGAAAAGTGCCATAGAAAGATCAAAGCTTGCGACAGGCCACATGAAGATCTAAATGTCAAGGCATTGGTCATGCATGATTTGAGGTTTGTTTGCCCCACCTAGTTACCAAGTTGCTATTGTGGGTGTGGCTTATTTCCTTACACAGAGAGGTCAATTTCCCACCAGGGGTTATATAAATCTCTGGTATTATTTATTATATTAAATATCAGAGATATTTTAAGAAGTAAATGGCAGCAACTCTTACTTACAATAATACATGACATATGACTCACCGCCAATAAATTGATCTCCCAGACTTGAGCCTGCCTCTCCTTCTGTTTGCTCATCATCTTCTTCTCAAATATGGGAAAGATGTTGTCATGCAACTTTTTCATCTCTTCGTAAACCTCTTTCCCGCTTCTTCTGTGCTGTAAGATCATTCTGTGGATAGAAAATATAGAAGCCAATTGTTTCCAAAAAGGCATCGGAAGTGGGAGAGGGAGAGGGGAACAGGAGGGCAAGCTGCCTCCCTTGAGAGGATTTCACCTGCCCGGTTGCATGTTTTATGTCCGGTTGGGAGGTAAAATAGGAAATTATTAACATTAAATTGAAACAATTGATAAACTTGAACAAAATTTGGGTACAATTATTGGTAAGTTTTGTAAACTTTGGCAACATTTCCTGAAAATTTCCTGAAAACTGAAAGAAATTGACCAAAAAAGAAGGAAATTAAAGAAAACTTCCTGATAAATGAACAATTTTTCCAAAAGATTGAAAAAAGGTTCCCGAAACTAAAGAAAATTTTCTGTAAATTGGAGGAGATTTGCTGATAGCAGCAATGTTTAATCTAAGTTACCATCAGTGCAATTGTTCCACTTATAACCGGGAAATTTGGCAAGTTGTTGCTGCCCCTCACCTTTCCTGTGAAGTGCTGTGGCTCATGGGATGTATTTACCCCGCTAAGCGTAGCGGGGATATTTACGAGAGTTATACTTACCTTCCATGCTATAATATGCAATCTGGTCACACGACCTGATTCTAACACACTTCTAACCGAACCTAAAAAACGCAGTAACCAGCCAAGCCCTGACCTCCATAATACCTCTGTACCACCTCACTCAACATTCCACCGAGGCCTGAACGAGAGGGGAGGCGGGCGGGATGCATGGAAGGTAAGTATAACTCTCGTAAATATCCCCGCTACGCTTAGCGGGTAAATTTACTTCAAGTTATACCTTACCTTCCATGCTATAATATGCAATCAGATTGCAACCGAGGATAGGAAGGAAGGGAGTTCAGATCGCCGCACATTTTTTTTTTTTTTTTTTTAATGGCTGGTACGAAAACTCACACGAACCGAATCCCGTTTAAGGACAAAATTCCTTCACCTCGGAAGGATGAAAGACCTCAAGAGTGGGAGGAACTAAAACATAGGAAACCACGGCGAGGTACAGTCAAACCGAACAAGGCACCATTCGTTGACAGTAACGGAGGCAAACCTCGAAAGAACCTGAGCGTAAAGCCCAGAAAAACAAGCCAACCGGAAGAGCGTTTGGACACAATTACAGCAAAGTGTCCACAAAAACGCCATAAAGCCACACCGGATTCGTCCACGAGACAGAACCGGCGAGGAAACTACGATTGGGAACGGCGTGTACCAACGAAACGAATTGAAGAAATCCCGGACAAGGGAAAAATTCGTTAGCGCATAACCGCGTAAGAGCTAAAGTTAGCGGGAGAACACGAACGTCGAAAAGTGAGTCAGACCAAAAACAAGAGAAAAACCGCAAAAAGCGGTTTCTCGAACGCCGCACGAGATCCGTGAAAAGAGGTTATGCCCGAACCTGAGTGCATACCGCGGCCGTTCTATGAACAGTTCAGACTACTTTAACAGAAAGCCACTGGATGATCTATCAGAGGAAAATGTCACATGACACACTACGAAGAGATCTCCCAGAACTCACCAGGGTCGCGAGTCAAAGATCGTAGACCCCACCGAAAAAACCCCGGTGGATAGCTGCAAGGTATCCCAGAGCTCATGACGGAACTAAGCTGGAGAGAGGCCCACCTCCACAACGGGGAGGGGCGAACAACCCCTCAGAAAAGCCATGCTACGTCGAGGAAAGGCGGGCCGAGGCCACACCATCAAACGGCGCTCCGGGACTGAGATGCAGTCCGCCGGAGCCCGGGAAAGAGACAAAAATCGTCCTGACCCGAGGCTCGTGACGTGAAGCCTGCAAGGTCTCGAGCAGCCAAAGTTCGTCCTGCGCCCGAGACGCGAAAAAGGGTCAAGTACCCGTCAAGTTTCCGACAGAAGGGGTCACAAGAAAAGTGCCCGACCTTGATCAAGAAGCCCCGTCGGCACCGACGGTGATATCTGATGGGTGAAAACCGTAGCAGTTGCGGGACCGCGTAGCTCCAGGCCACGCCTATCAACAGCGAAACTTGTCTAAGAAGTTGACTGGAGAAAGTGTTAACGCATTACTACGATAGTAACAACCTTGAAACCGCGGAGCCTACGGCTCGGGCGCGGAGAAAACGAATACCGTATGTCTGTGCGGGCAGTTAAGTAACAGGCCGTAAAACCGCAAGGAAGCAGCTGTAAGGTGTTAAAGTATGGAAGGAACCATACGTGCGTTGTTGGTAATAGCTACCCCAAACGTAAGGTTGTCTACCAAAAGGCCACCTATGGTCAAGAAAAATATCCTTCATGGAGGTAATATTGACAAGTAGGGGTAACGTACTCGTCAACCGTATGAGTCATAAACCCCAACACTGGGGTAGAAATCACGAAAGAGGTGGCGTCCTGTGTATACTACACGGACCGTTAAACACCCTGCACCACGGAGCGGAAAAGCGGCGTGGCTACTGGGGGACTTACGCCGTACAAAGTCACGCCAACCCGTTAAGTATAATAGATCCGTTATGGGTCTACAAAGGCGTCAGCATGACAAGTAAAAACCACGAGTCCACCGCCAACGATGTCGCTGTGCACCACGGAGCAAAAAGCTGCGTGGCTACGCGAGGGGACAACTGGTACTGGTACGCGTGTCCCGAACGGCGTAGCTATCAGTACCAAAGGACCGTCTAGGTCCGATAAGCGTGAACGCATACTACACCTGTAACGTGAGTTGTTATCTCATTATACCTCTATTCACCACGGGCCATCGAGTAAGTGGCGGCGTAGGGAAGAAGTACACAGTGCGCGTTCCGTTGAGAATAGGTAAAATATATATAAACTGAGGCCGTAAGAAATACGGAGGAGTTCACGTGCCACGCAAGCTATCGAGTCGTAAACTGAGTTTGTTCCATCACGGAGCTCGAAACCGGTAGCTGCGTGGGGAAGAGGGGACGACCGTCGCTCAGTCGTGTCCCGGTAAGAGAAACGCGGCCGTGGGCGCAGTAGTGCATGGCTACTGGTCCTCTACCACACAGCCGCGCGCTGGTATAGGCCGTTAACTCCGTTTGTATAAAATCACTACGGAGCCGCGGCCGGCGGCTCGCGTGGGGACTGCCGTCGAACGCTAAAAACGTCCCCAGCAAGAAAAAACGACCGCGGAACACTGCAACACGCGGCTAACGGTCGCAATATCCCGAAGTTCCGATACCGGGTTTATCGTGCGTTGTGCGTAAAACTGCGTTAATATCTGTAGAATGTGAGCCGAGGGTCTCGTTCGACGCAAGAATCACATTCAGAGTAGTTTGAACGGTCATGGAACTACGTAACACGGAGGGAATAGCTCGTGATGGTATGCCTCCGTAAAGAAGGAAATCTTATCACCCGAGCGCTAGGCCTCGAAAACCGAGCAAGCGCTAACACGCGACGCATCCTGGGAGCGTGGCGTATCGACAAGCGGGGACTCGTCCTCGTGTCCATGAACTGGTGAAAAACTATGCGGAACCGTGGCGTTCAACGCGAAAATCTCACCAAGTCAGCTCACACGGACGTGGGGATCTCGAAACTAACGGGTGTGACGTCGTTGTACGTTACCTTGCTGTAGAACTAAGCAGCACTACAGACCCAAACGTCATCCCATGCCCCGGACGGAGCCGCCAAGTTGTGTTACGGACCCGTGCGGGCCGTAAAACAAGCCGTGGGGGCCGTATGGAACCGAATACCGGAGCCGTCACGGACCCTAATGGACCCGCATGCACGGAATCAATGGCTCTACAACTAGCCGTAAAAAGGGGACTAACTCACGTAAGACCCGTGGGGCGCCTCTTGTTGGCCGACCGTCCCATCGCGAACCGAGGACCACAGCGGTGTACACGGGTTTGAACAAGTCGATAACACCAAAGCGCAACCTAAGAAGCGTTTACATGCGGCGCACCGCAGGACAGTCAAGGCGCGTAACGCACCGACACTAGGGACCTGCCCGTCGTGTCGATGATATAGGCACAAAACATCGCGGAACTGTGACGTTCAACGCCGAAAAATCCTACAGAGGCAGTTCACACGGCCGTGGGACAGCGTAGCTATGACCAAGCAGCTTCCTAGCTAGCGAACTCAACCGGGGTTCATCGTACAGTGTCGTTATCCCGTTGCAAAAACTCGGTCGTACAGGCCCGTGCGGTCTAGAGAAGCGTTTGCACGCTATGCAAAGCGGGACCTCTGAGGTGCGTAACGTCGACGGCCTTGCGGAGGCCTGTCCTCCGTGCCTACGATACTGGTGAAAGTAATTGCGGAAATGTAACGTTCAACGCGGATAATCGTATAAATGGTGTTCACATGATCGTGGAACTGCGTAGCTAATGGCCACGGAACCATGAATAGAATAGCTCTCACGGCGCTATACTACTTGTGAAGATTATCACTTGTCACCTGGCCACATAGCTCCTAGCTAGCGGGTGCATATCCGGGTAAATCGTGCGGTGTACGATATCCCGTTACAAAACTACGGAGCCGTGCGCATCCGAACACCGGAGCCGCGCGCTCGGTCGCACCTGAAAAATACCGGTCGCGGTGGAGTCTGTGCTCCGACCACGCCGCTGGAACCCAATCGCTGCAAAGAGTACCACGAATGGACTCGCAGCATAATCTGCACGCCGTAACGCGTGAGATGGATGTGACCGGGCGTAAAGCAAAGAAGCGTTATCACGCTATGCCGGGTCATCAAGGGTGTGTAGAGCATCGGCCCGAGGACCTGTCCTCCATGTCCATGATACTGGTGAAAATAATTACGGAACGGTAATGTTCAACGCAGACAATCTTAATTGCGTTCACACGAGTCGTGGAACTGCGTAGCTAATGGCTACGGGACCAAGAAGAAAATAGCTGTCGTGATGCTATACTTCTTGTAAAGAAAGTCATCTGTCACCTGACCACGTGGCGTAGTAGCTGTGGGCGTATAACTGGGTGAACCGTGCAGTGTACGTTATCCCATTAGAGATAAGTTCCGCTCACTGGAGCCGTCCAATGGAAGCGAAAGGACCCGTGAAACGTGGACCGTGGACTCGTATGGAACCGTGCGGACCCGTAAACACGGGCCGCGGAACCGTCCATGGAACCGTGCGGACCCGTAAAACACGGACCGTGGAACCGTGCGGACCCGTAAACATGGGCCGTGGAACCGTATAACTGTCGTAGCCGTTGGCTACGGGACCAAAGAAAAAAATAGCTGTCTCAATGCTATACTTCCGGATGAACCGTGCGTGCGTACGTCTTTCAAGAGGCGCTCCGCTAGGGAGTGGGCGCCCCGCCTCCTGGCTTTGGACCTGGGTGGCGGTGGGGAGACGAAGAGGGCCTCTCAGACCGTCGCTTCTCCACTTTCTCCGCCGCTCTTTGAAAGTACCGGTCGCGGTGGAGTTTTTCTGTGCTCCGACCACGCCGCTAGATCCCAATCGCTGCAAAGAGTACAGGGATTTGACTCGCAGCATAATCTGCACGCGTAACACGTGAGATGGATGTCACCGGAGCGTGATTTAAAGAAGCGTTTGCACGCTACGCATCACGAGACATCCTGGGTGTGTAAAAACATCGACACTCGGGGACCTGTCCTTCATGTCCATGATACTGGTGAAAATAAATATGGAACTTGTAACGTTCAACGTAGACAGTCTTAATTGCGTTCACACGAGCCGTGGAACTGCGTAGCTAATGGCTACAGGACCAAGAAGAAAAATAACTGTCAATGCTATACTTCTTGTCAAGAATGTCACCTGACCACGTAGCTAGTGGGCATATAACGATTAAACCGCGATGTCGTGAACCCGTTAAATACGGACCCGTGTAAACACGGGCCGCGGAACCGCCCAATGGAACCGTCCGCCCGTAACAACGGGCCGCGGAACCGTATGGAACCGTCCAATGGAACCGTCCGCCCGTAACAACGGGCGCGGAACCGTCCGCCCGTAACAACAGGCCGCGGAACCGTATGGATCACGGAACCGTCCAATGGAACCGTCCGCCCGTAACAACGGGCCGGAACCGTATGGACCACGGAACCGTCCGCCCGTAACAACGGGCGCGGAACCGTATGGATCCCGGAACCGTATGGATCCGTCCCCGAACCGCACAATGCCCGCACATAGGGCTGCGGAACCGTCAGGGATGGTCCAACGGAACCGTATGGAACCGGCCGCCCGTAACAACGGGCCGCGGAACCGTCACGGGACCGTCCAATGGAACCGTCCGCCCGTAACAACGGGCCCCGGAACCGTATGGAACCGTCCAATGGAACCGTTAAGCCCGTAACAACGGGCGCGGAACCGTATGGAACCGTCCAATGGAACCGTTAAGCCCGTAACAACGGGCGCGGAACCGTCAATGGAACCGTTAAGCCCCATAACAACGGGCAGCGGAACCGTATGGAACCGTCAATGGAACCGTTAAGCCCGTAACAACGGGCCGCGGAACCGTATGGAACCGTCCAATGGAACCGTTAAGCCCGTAACAACGGGCCGCGGAACCTTATGGACTCACGGAACCGTCCAATGGAACCGTTAAGCCCGTAACAACGGGCCGCGAACCGTATGGACTCCGGAACCTTATGGAACCGTCCCGAACTCACAACAACCGGCGTTCAACGCGCGTTACAAGGGTTGTGGAGTCGACAGGGACTGTCCAATGGAACCGTTGGAACCGTGTTTACAACTTAGGCGGCGTTAGTAACGCCCCTAAGAGGTTCTCTCTCTCTCTCACTTACCGTTCGGAACCGTCCAATGGAACCGTTAAGCCCGTAACTTTTTACGGGCCGCGGAACCGTATGGACTCCGAACCTTATGGAACCGTCCCGAACTCACAACAACCGGCGTTCAACGCGTTACAAGGGTTGTGGAGTCGACAGGGACTGTCCAATGGAACCGTTGGAACCGTGTTTACAACTTAGGCGGCGTTAGTTAACGCCCTAAGAGGTTATCTCTCTCTCTCTCTCTTCTTCGTTACCACTCTAGGCGCAACGCCTCTAAGAGCGTAACCTTCTCAGTGAATCTCTTTTATATATCTGAAAAGAGAAGAACATATATCCATGCGTACATACACAAATACGGCAAAGTAAGTATGATCTTACGGACACGCTAAAGAGAGACGAGGCCTAGCAGTCTAAACAGAACATCAAAACTCTCTTAAACAGAAAAAATTTTTACTGGAAAAATAAATTTCTTAAGAGAAGAACGTAAGTCCAAGCGTACAAACCTAAACACGGCAAAGTAACTATGATCTTACGGACACGCTAAAGAGAGACGAGGCATAGCATTCTAAACAGAACAACAACACTTGCTTTAACAGAAAAAATTTAAAACCAAAAAATTTTCTATCTGAAAAACTTTAGAAACCGAAAAACGCATCCAACGTAATGACTTTACTAGCGCCGGGTAGCGTGGGAAACACCAACCACTGTGTACTTGAGGTCTGTAAAGATAAAAAGGAAAGATTATTTTCCCTGTAATTAGGTCGTCGGAGAGACCCACCCACGTCTCTCCGACACCCCAATTTCAATCCTGAAAATTAAATATTTTATCTCCAAACTGTGTGAGAAAAATAAAAATATTTATATGCTGCTAACGTGAAAACGAAAATAAGCTCGCTAGTAACAACTGTAGCTCCTAGAGTTGTTACAGGGCGACCCACACTTACCCAGCGGTGACTATGACCCAATGCGCATGCGCCAAAATCGAAAAAGGAAATTGGCTTAATGCATACGAGAAGGTGTACTGAAATATCCTAACGTGCTAAACACTATACATAGTATAACGCTAGGGTCACCTCGAGGCGGGTGGGGCTAAGGGAGAAAAAGACTAATTCCCGGGCGAGAGGTCCCCTAGACAGGCACAACCTGTGCTCTAGGACCTAAAACACCCACCACGAGAGTAGGACGCTCTCGAACTAGCCACTCGCTATGTACGAATGGAGACAGAAACCCGCTATCCTAAGTGTAGGCTACACGGGTAAAGTCGTGTAGGTCGGCCAAGAAATCTCGGACCCATGGCTATCTCACCCTTCTCTCGGAAGACTTGAAAAGGCGAGCCAGATGAGAACGGGCAGCGTAAAAACCCTTCAGGTAGAAGCTGCCGAAGAGAAAAGAGTTAGAAAGGTTAATTAAAAATAAAATAAAAATGACCAGTCTTCAGCGATGTTAGTGAAACAAACGCGCTGAAAAAGAGTGAGGTGGTACAGAGGTATTATGGAGGTCAGGGCTTGGCTGGTTACTGCGTTTTTTAGGTTCGGTTAGAAGTGCGTTAGAATCAGGTCGTGTGACCAGATTGCATATTATAGCATGGAAGGTAAGGTATAACTTGAAGTAAATACTGAAGGTACTGGGTTGGGTTTGATTCTATTAACATTATTTCATTTCAATATTTTCATTTATTGTTTGTTTCTTCACAACATTTCTCATTATTTTTACAATCTACATATTTACAAATTCATGAGATTAATAAATCCATACGGCAATAGTAAAATAAATGTTTCTAGTATGTTTACATCCTTTTAAAGCTTTTGAAATTCTTTCCATCTAATAAAAAGATCAAAGTTCCATTGTTTTACTTCTTGTAGTAGTAATGATATACAATCAAATGCTTCATTAAACTCTTTGATAGAAATCCATTTCATCATCAATTGGCCACAACTTAGCACAACGGATGATGCATTATACTCAATTTAATATTTTTTGTGATTTAGTAATCTTCTAATTGTGAGCTCAACATCCATTTAAGGGTTTTTAAACTAGGGCAAGAGCCAGAAAATGGTTTGGTATTGAGCCTTAAAATTGCAGCATTCATTATATCCTTTTCTTTGAGATTATTCTGTATTGGCATGTCTGGATAACATGCATTCATCTTTGTGTGCATTTTCCCTTTATTTTGTTGTGCTTTTGTTTGTTTGTTTGTTTGATGAGGGCTTAACGCACCACAACAACGAGGGTCAAATTGTGCCTGAGAGGTCAGATCATTCTAGAGGTAGGAAGGAAAGGAAACAGGGGGAGATGAGAATGAGAGAAATTCAAGAACAGAAGGTCAGAAAGCTGTGTTCGAGAGGGGAGGTGCATGGTTAAAACAAATCTTCCACAAATTACATCAAATTTCACCAAAAATCCTACCTCGTTTGGGGGGCACATGTAGTTTCATCAGATCTTACAGATGCATTTTTCCTTTTTGTCTATGTGTGAATTTAGCATTCCAAATTGTGTTTGTTTGATTAGGGCTTAATGGAACCATGACAGCGAGAGTCAAATTGTGCCTGAGAGGTTAAATCATTCCAGCGGTAGGAAGAAAAGAAAATAGGAGGAGTCTGAGAGAAGTAAGGGCCTAATAGCCAGAAAGCTGGGAACGAAAAAGAAGTGCAGTGGTGCAAAAAAAGTGGTAAATGTAGATAGAGGGGGTGGGAGAGGAAGACTAAATATGGTTGTAGAGGGAGGCATGATGAAGGAAGGAGGTAATTTTATCCAGGTTTTTTTTTCTTTTTCTGGAAGAGCTTTGGCTATGGAGTTTTGAGGGGTGAGAGAAGCTCTTTGAAGGTTGTACTGGGGGCAGGCAAGGATGATGTGGTGGACTGCAAGGGGGAAATGACAATTGTTGCTGAGGAGTGGAGGAGCCAGTAAGGAGGTGAGAGTGAGTGAGGTGGGTGTGACATATTCTAAGGTGGTTAATGTGGACGTTGTCGATACAGGAGAGAATGTGGGTGGTGGGTTTGGTCCAAATAATGGGCTAAATATCGTGGAGTTTGTTATTAATTTGGGAGCCCCATGAGGTTTGACAGCAGTTACAACCAAGGAAAGTGATAAGCGGTTTGATATCACAAAGGGTTTTGGAAAAGGGGATAGGGAGAGGTTGAGGGCTGAATCAGCTCTGTCATTGCCAGGGATGCCAATATGGCTGGGTATCCAGAAGAAAAGAATACTTTTTCTGCAAAGTGCGGGAGGGGGAGGAGGGGCAAAAGGAGTTTACGGAGGAGGTGGGACGTGGGGTTATCCCATTTAAGATTAAGTAAAGAAGTAAGGACAGACTTGGAGTCTGAGAAGATGGCAAAGTGGCTGAGCAGGAAGTACTCAATAAAGTTGAGGGCGAGTAGGATGGCCTTGGCCTCGGCTGAGAAGATGGATGAGTAGTGGGAAGCCTGCTACTGAGGGTAATGTCTTGGATGACGGCAGCAGCAGCTGTCTTGTCGCCTTCCTTGAAGTCATCAGTATAGATGGAAGTGTAGTTTGAGATTTGGTCTTTGATTTGGTTGTGGAGGTTGATGAAGAGGTTGGGGTGGGTTTGGGTTTTGTGATGAGTGGAGAGGCCCAGGTGGATAAAAGGGATGGGGTGGCCCAGGAACAAAAAGTGGGCCAGGAGAAGGTACCAAGAGTGACGGGTTTGATGCCGAGATGGTGGAGGTCTGGTTTGATGTGTAAGCTGAAGGGAGGGGATAGGGTTTTAGTCCTATCAAAGAGGGTGGAGAAATTGGGGTACCTAATGAGGTTGTAAACAGGGTTCTGGGTGTTGGTGAGGGCTCTAAAAACGTAGAAAATGCTAAGCTTTCTACACTTTAGCAGGAAGGGGGGTTCCTTGGCTTCAACGTGAAGGCTGATGATGGGAGAGGTCCTGTAGGCACCCAGACAAAGTCTGAGGGTTTCATTTTGGATGGTGTTGATGTGGTTGAGGTAAGAGTTTTGAGCAACACAGTAGACAATATTGCCAAAGTCGAGCTTGACACAAATGGTGAGCCTGAAAATTGTGAGGAGAGCAAGAGGGTTTGCACCCCAAGTGGTGTTGGAGAGGAGGCGGAGAATGTTGAGAGAGCTGTTGCATTTCTATTTCAGGTTGGTGATGTGTTGCTTGTAGGAGAGCTTGGGGTCTAGGGTTAAACCCAGGAACTTAGTGTGGTCAACTTTAGGGATGCAATTGCCATTGAGCATAAGGTTTGGGTTGGGGTGGAGGTTGTTAAAATGACAGAAGTGCATGCAGACCGTCTTGACTTTGAAAAATCTAAAACCGTTATTGTTGCACCAGTCTTGCAGCCGGTTGAGGCTGAGTTGGAGCATACTTTTGACAAGAGGAAAGCTAGGAGAGGAGTAGAAGATGGTAAAGTCGTCCACATAGAGGGCACATTTGATGTTGGGACCAAGGTTGTCTGTAATGTTGTTAATGCTCAGCTTGAAAAGAGTGGGGATAGGGGATGGAGAGGGTGTGGCCAATACGAACTTGGAACTGCTTGGGTTAGAGAAAGTTTTGAATAAAGATAAGGAGGTGGCGTCGGAGGCCGATGGTGTGAAGCTTGCGGGTAATGCCGTATTTCCAAGTAGTGTCAAAAGCTTTCTTGAGGTCGAAAAAGATGGCAATGAGGTGTTGTTTTTTTGCAAATGATTCCCGGATAGTGGTGTCAAGCGTGATTAACTGGTCCAAAGTATTGCAACCTTTCCGGAAGCCACTTTGGTGAGGGGAGAAGATTCTGTTGGTCTCAAGGAACCAGTTTAGTCTCTGGTTAATGATCCTTTCCATAATTTTACATAGACAACAGGTGAGGGCGATGGGGCAGTAGCTGGAGGGGTCAGTGCTGTCCTTTGCCAGTTTGGGGAAGGGGGTGATTATAGCTGTCCTCCAGATAGGGGAAAAAGAGTGTGAGGACCAAATGTGGTTGAGGATGGTAGTGGTGACTTTGTTGGGGAGACAAAGGGCATGTCCCCCCCATTTTTTGAAAGTATGACGAGAGCCCTTTTTGAAAATGAAAAGTGCCCCTCAATAACTGTCAAAGGTGGTCGAACTGGTAGAATGTGCATACACTTTAAAATCAAAAAAATTACATAAGGGCCTCTTTCAAAATGAAGTGCACTTAATTACTGTGTAAGTCCCATGTATGGGATAAAAACAAAGTGCCTATTTTACTTTATTATGTACAGACTGGAGGGGGCATATACATATAAATTGGGAAGTGCCCCTCAAGAGGTCCTCCCCCCATTTTCTGAACCTATACCCTACACCCCTGGTCTAAGCTTTCTTTTAAAGCATTCAATAGGAGCCCAAGAGAATGCAAACACCAAGTTGGATTTGATTTTTTTTCAAAATCTGCAAGTGACAATTTTCTCACCTCATATGATCGCAGGCAGCCTTGCCGAGCTTCTCTCTCTCCAGTCTGCTGTCATGCACACACCCTATCAACGCTGATGGATCTGCATCTTTTGGAGGCTTATCTGAAATTGCACATTTACAAACAATAAGTATTCAGTGCACTTCCTATCAGTCTTCTATGCAGATTTCAAACTGTATATCTAATGCAAATTTCATCAGTTCAAATGATGTGCATCTTTGGAAAACTAATATAAAAATTATGCAGATTTAAATACTAATATTCACTTGAATCCAGTACAATCCAGGGATGCCCCCTCCCCTCCTCCTCTTTGCTGCATCTCAATTTTTGGGTAGCTCACTGAATAACTGTAGCAGTATAATTATCATGTATGGTCTTCTGAGCTTCTTTTATTGCCAATTATCTGAACAATTTGGCTAATAACATGAACAATTTAGTAAATTTTGCAAAATATTCAGCCAACTTTTTAAAGAAAAACACTGGTCAGCCCCAACAATTTGGGTAAACAGTTCCAGTTTTTATTTACGGCAAAGAGATTTCAGTCCTCCCTCCCAACCCCAAGTAGAGATTAGTCCCTTAAGCATATCATTAGATAATCTTGTTGGGGTCCGGTGCAAATCATTTTTTTCACAGAGGTTGCCCCCCTCCCCCCATCAAATTTTTGATGATGTTCCTGGTAGAATCATCACTGAAATTACAGTTTTAAATACTATAAAATATTCAGTGGCTGCTTTGTAACGCTGATGGGTCTGAATGGGCCGATATATAAATACAAATTTTCATACTGAACATTCAGCAACAAATCTTGCAACCTATATACAAAGATCCTTGTGCTGCCAATATTTATTCAATTAAACAACACAATATTCAAAGAAATTATTTCTGCTTTTTTAACTTTTTCTGCACTTTAACAACTGCTATACATACAAATATAAAAGAAGAACTTGCCATTTTAGTTTACGAGAGAAGTTGAATTTGTACAAATTTAGGACATACAAAATATATTTAAAACATACTGATATAGGCTGGCATACTTTTAATAAGATCAATAAACTTTTCCTAAATCTTTTTCAACTCAAAGAGAAAATTTAAAGCATTAAGAAAATGAGAAATATGTGGATTAAGGTCTTGGATTTTGCAACGAAAGATAAAAAAGCCAAACAAAACATCAATTTCAAAAGAAAAACAAATATACCATTATAGTGGTTTGATTAGAGACCCAATATCAACACAATTTGAAACTTTTGTACCCGTGTATTGGTGATAAGTGAGGCCTCAACTAAAACCTCCAAAAAAAGTCCATAGCTTTTAAAGAGGAGTTAAAACTGGGTTCGGGTGGTGTGGGTGTGCTTAACTATAAGGTACATTATGGGAGTCTTTGGATGTAAGAGTGCGTGTGTACTTTTACTATAAAAGTTAAGCCATTTTCATTCCTATATCCTGCAAAGTCAGACCTGTTTTTTCAAAGAGAGCCGCTTCACACCCTGAAATGCATTCAACGGCCTACAATGATAAGAATGGCTTCACTTTGAAGGGTTCATTGCTGAGAATGGCTTTACTTTACAGAATACAACTATGAGAATGGCTTCACTTTGTAGGATACAACAATGGGAATGGCTTCACTTTGCAGGATACAACAATGAGAATGGTTTCACTTTGCAGGATACAATGATGAGAATGGTTTCACTTTGCAGGATACAACAATGAGAATGGTTTCACTTTGCAGGATACAATGATGAGAATGGTTTCACTTTGCAGGATACAACGATGAGAATGGTTTCACTTTCAAGGATACATTGGAGAATGGCAACAGGATACAACGATGAATGGCTTCACTTTGCAGGATACAACAATGAGAATGGTTTCACTTTGCAGGATACAATGATGAGAATGGTTTCACTTTGCAGGATACAACGATGAGAATGGTTTCACTTTCAAGGATACATTGCTGAGAATGGCTTCACTTTACAGGATACAACGATGAGAATGGTTTTACTTTGTAGGATACAACAATGAGAATGGCTTCACTTTGCAGGATACAACAATGAGAATGGTTTCACTTTGCAGGATACAATGATGAGAATGGTTTCACTTTACAGGATACAACAATGAGAATGGCTTCACTTTGCAGGATACAACGATGAGAATGGTTTCACTTTCAAGGATACATTGCTGAGAATGGCTTCACTTTACAGGATACAACGATGAGAATGGTTTCACTTTGTAGGATACAACAATGAGAATGGCTTCACTTTGCAGGATACAACAATGAGAATGGTTTCACTTTACAGGATACAACAATGAGAATGGCTTCACTTTGCAGGATACAACAATGAGAATGGTTTCACTTTGCAGGATACAATGATGAGAATGGCTTCACTTTGCAGGATACAACAATGAGAATGGCTTGTATTCTGCAAAGTGAAGCCATTCTCATCATTGCATCCTGCAAAGTGAAGCCATTCTCACTAATTCTAAGATGGGTAATATGAATGTTGTTGATACAAGAGACGTTGTTGATGGTGGATTTGATAGGAATTGTGGGCTGGATGACATGAAGTTTGTCATCAATTTGGGAGTTTCATGAGGTTTGCCAGCGGTCACGAACAAGGGAAGCGATAAGCGGTTTGATGTCAGAGAGGGTTTTGGGAAAAGGGGTAGGGGGGAGGTCGAGGGCAAGCTTAGCAGCTACATCAGCTCTGTCATTGCCAGGGATGCCAACATGGCTGGGTATCCAGAAGAAAAGAACACTTTTCCTGCAGAGGGTAGGCGAAAGGAGTTTCCGGAGGAGGAGGTGGGATGTGAGGTTATCCCATTTAAGGTTGAATAAAGAAGTAAGAACAGCCTTTGAGTCGATGGCAAAAGTGATAAAAGTGAAGGCAGGATGCAGAATGGCTACACTTTGCAGGATGCAGAATGGCTTCACTTTGCAGGATGCAGATTAGCTTCACTTTGCAGGATGCAGAATGGCTTCACTTTGCAGGATACAATGATGAGAATGGATTCACTTTCATTTTCATTTCTTTTCAAATCTATACGACAATATAGCAAATATAATATTCATACTAACCTCTTATTTCTTTCCGAAGTTTTTTATACAGTTCCTCAGATTCTTTTTTGCTGATGACAAAAACAAGGCGGTAAACAAATGTTTAGATATTAAACTCAAATTCCTACAATTGATAAAAGTATAAAATTGTATTCGTATCATTGGGGGAGGGGGAGTTTCCCTTTACCTTAATGCCTCAAATTTAACATGTGCCAATCCCAAGTAGAGGTGCAGTGGCTCAGAGGTAATTGGATAAAGGTACCAGCTTTGACTCCTGTCACAGGCACTACATTTATGTCCTTGAGCAAGACATTTTACTCTACTTGCTCCAATCCACTCAGCCGTAAAATGAATACCGACATTGTTGGGGAGTTGACCCGCAATGGACTGGCATACTGTCTAGAACTAGTCACTCGCTCTCATCTTCTTACACTAGGAAACTGAGAATGTGCCAAATTACTTACCTAGTAATCATGCATACATACTAAAGTCCCCAAGCACTATGCTGAGTGGGGGAAATTTCGCACAATGGCACAATAAGTCACCAGCCACAAGAAATTATTACCCTTCTCTATAATCTGTAAGTGCCAGACAGGCAGGCAGCAGGTCTGATTTATGACCACCCCAGGGATTAATGAAGGTACATTGCCTAAATGGCAAACACTGTTCCTTCTACTTGGTCAGCTTACCATTTAGCTTACCATTTATCTAATTTTTCTTGAAAAAGTGCTTTATTTGGAAGATCCTTAATTTCCATGATTCCATTCCCAAGGCTTTCCGCTCTCTTATTCAGCTCCTCATATCTCTTGACCTAATAAGTGCAGAAAAACAGAAGGACTATCAACAATATAATCAGGATTCCAGTGTAAATGCAATCATGGGTGACTCAACATAGGAGCAAGGGAGTGCACATACCCCCAAAGATTTGCTAATCAGTGATTTTTTTGTATTGAATTATATGTATAATATAAAAAATATTTAAAAAATCATTTTTTTGCTCGCTCCAACTAAAACCTGTTACACCTGCCTTTGAATGTAATAACTTAGAGAAGATGTTGATTGTTCGATAAGACAATGAAGATTAGATAGTGCCAGAGATGGTAGATTATAACAAAATATCTGTTAGGAAATGGAGCAATTGAACAGAAGGTGGATCAATTGGTGAACAAACAAAGCAGTTTGGAGGGAAAAGCATAGATAATGGTGAAGGACAATCAGATGTAAATGAAAGCTTAATATTGATTTCAAAGACAAACATAGTAAAGGTCATCCAGAGGTCACCCCCATTGGTGGCTGTAAGAGGTTTTAGTTGGAAGGGCAAAACATGAACATGGTTGGAGGCAAAAAATGAACATCCTTCTCATTACTCATCTAATTCAAGCATGTTGGTATTCATTCAAAAAACGATGATTAGCAAAAGCCCTTGGCCCTAGGGCCCACCTGAAGCTTCAGATATTTTAAAGTAAATTTAAAGCTGTCCTGACCCTGCACCATTTTGGGGCCAAATTCAGTGTTCTTCACACTGTAGAGGCAGCTACAATTCACTTTGTTTTCTAACGTTCTTCCTGCACCCTGCAAAAAGAAAATACCCCAACCCTGCCAAACCTATATATTGGTATTGGGTTGCTGATTTTATTTTCCCAAAATCTTGGAATGGTAAATAGGTAGATAAATATTATTTGTTTAGTCCACTTTCCTATTTGAAAACGTACCGGATTATAGATTTGATGAAAGATAAAAAGAGTACAAAACATTATTCGAATGTTAAGCTTTTAATTTTGGAACAATTAAATAATTTAACAATTTAATAAAAGAATATTTATTTTAGATCCCAAAGCCATAAAATTGTTGTTAGATTTTAGTTTTGGCCCTAATTAAAACAAAATTCAATCAATTAATTAATTAGTTTATTTCAAAATTTGCATTAAACTCTTTAGGGTCACCACTTTTGTCTGACGTTCAGTCAGCAACCAGAAACCAGTGGTGAAATTCCGTATGTAAAATGTAAGTAACAGTATATACCAGTATACAATATGCTATACATATTAGGAAAATAAACTGAAAAATGAATATATATTGGTCAATTTGTATTCAACTTTGCTCCTAGCGAAATAAAATCTTCAATTTTCGGACTATTTTTTTTTAAATCTCAGAAAATTTCTTTAAATTTCTTCGATATTTGTTCAATTTTCTTCGATTTTTTGGCAATTTTCTTCAATTTGTATTCAATTTTGTTCAATTTCCTTCATTTTGGGGAAATTTTCTTTAATTTTTGGGATATTGTCTTCAATTTCCTTTCTTCATTTCGGGCAATATCTTTCCTAATTTCGATTTTACTTTTCCATTTTCGAAATTATTTTTTGTTTTCAAGAAATTTTGCCAAAACGTTTTAAATAGTCACACAAATTTCTAATCATAAAAAAACAAAAAAACAAAAACAAAAAAATCAAGAATTTTACCACAAGTTTTCTTCATTTCTTGTTGATTATTTTACCTCCCAACCAGGAAGGTAAAATTAGTCCCCCCACTTCCTCTACACCTCTGGGTACAGCATTTTCCGATAATTACTGTTTCCCCCTTCCCCCCTCCCCTCCGGCACCGTAAGCTGAATAAGCCATAGCCAGAAACCTCCACATATATTTCATTTTGACCATAATACAGTAGCTTACAGTTGATGTATAAAAGGATATGAATCATGTGTACCTCATCAGCTGGTAATTCACTGAACGAGTCCTTTCCACTCCTCCAGCTCTCCTCAGCTGCTGGCCAGTCTAACGGAGAAGAAAAAAGGAGAAAAACTACTGAACCCAACGAAATTAATTTTTATCCCCCAAAAATAAGCATCTAAAATTTAAATGCAAAATGTGAAAAAGGGGGATGCCCTTACAACTTCTTTGCTGTCATTTTCAGGAAAAAGCTATGGTTATATAAATTTACAAAACAGAAGCAGAGAAAACTTGTCAGGAATAATTTCAAAGGGAAAGTTTTACACTTGTGTTTATAGGGCACAACATGGTTTCACTCTGTGGAGGGTTCACTTATCAAAGTTATCATTAAAAGCTATGAAGAAGTTATCTCATTTTTTAGTTTTTTTTTTTACATAATTTTTCAAATGAGTCAAAGAAAGATATATGAAATTCAAATATGTTAAACATGATAATAGAAGACAAGATTCTTGTGAAAATCAGCCTGCATAAAGCTACATTTGTGAATATAGGGTTTATTTTCAGAAACAGGATATAGCGTTAGTCACTGGAGTCAATAGAAAATCCATTACTTTGGCATTAATTTGTCTCTAATTTCAAAATTACTCACAGATAGTTCATGACTTCTTGATATGTTACTACTTATCATATTAGCTCTCCATTAACATTAAAATCAATTTACAAAAAATTAAATATAGTAAACTTTGAGGCCAAAGTTTGTTGTTTGTTTGATGAGGGCTTCACGGTACCACGACAAATTGTGCCTGAGAGGTCAGATCATTCTAGAGGTAGGAAGGAAAGGAAACAGGGGGAGAATGAGAGAAATTCAAGAACAAAAGGTCAAATAGCTGTGATCAAGAGGGGAGGTGCATGTTTGAAACAAAAACAAAGTAGAGAGGGTTGGAAGAGGAGAATTAAATATGGTTGTAGAAGGAGGCATGATAAAGGAAGGAGATAATTTTATCCGGAGGATTATTTTGGAAGAACTCAGCAATTGAGTTGTGGGGAGCGAGGGAAGCTCTGGGAAGGTTGTACAGAGGACAAGCAAGGAGAACGTGATGGATTGTGAGGGTGCAATGGCAATTGTTGCAGAGGGGTTGGGGGGAGCCAATAAGGAGGTGGGAGTGAGTGAGGTGGGTGTGACCAATTCTAAGACGGGTAATATGAACGTTGTCGATACGAGAGAGGTTGTTGATGGTGGATTTGATTGGAATTGTGGTCTGGATGACATGGAGTTTGTTACCAATTTGGGAGTTCCATGAGGTTTGCCAGCTGTCACGAACAAGGGATGCGATAAGCGGTTTGATGTCAGAGAGGATTTTGGGAAAAGGGGTAGGGAGGAGGTTGAGGGCAAGCTTAGCGGCTGCATCAGCCCTGTCATTGTCTGGGATGCCAACATGGCTGGGTATCCAGAAGAAGAAAAATACTTTTCCTGCAGAGGGTGGGGGAAAGGAGTTTCCGGAGGAGGAGGTGGCATGTGAGGTTATCCCATTTAAGATTAGGTAAAGAAGTAAGAGCAGCCTTTGAGTCGGAGAAAATGGCAAAGTGGCTGAGCGGAGAGTACTCAATAAAGTTAAGGGCGAGGAGAATGGCCTTAGCCTCGGCTGAAAAGATGGATGAGTCGGAAAGTCTGCTACTGAGGGTGATGTCTTGGATGACGGCAGCAGCAGCTGTCTTGTTGCCTTCCTTGGAGCCTTCAGTATAGATGGAGGTGTAATTTGAGAGCTGGTCTTCGATTTGGTTGCAGAGATTGATGAAGAGGTTAGGGTGGGTTTGAGTTTTGTGATGAGTGGAGAGGTCCAGGCGGACAGAAGGGAGGGGGGTGGCCCAAGGAGGAAAAGTGGGCCAGGAGAAGGTGCCAAGATTGGCGGGGTTGATGCTGAGATGGAAGAGGTCTGATTTAATGCGTAAGCTGAAGGGAGGGATAGGGTTTTAGTCCTATCAAAGAGGGTGGAGAAATTGGGGTACCTAATGAGGCTATAAACAAGGTTCTGGGTGTTGGTGAGGACTCTAAAAGCATAGGAGAGGCTAAGCTTTCTACATCTAAGTAGAAAGGGGGGTTCGTTGGCTTCAACGTGAAGGCTGGTGATTGGGGAGGTCCTGTAGGCACCTAGACAAAGTCTGAGGGCTTCATTTTGGATGGTCTTGATGTGGTTGAGGTAGGAGTTGTGAGCGACACAGTTAGACAATATTGCCGTAGTCAAGTTTGGCACGAATGGTGAGCCTGAAAATTTTGAGTAGAGCATAGCGGTTCGCATCCCAAGTGGTGTTGGAGAGGAGTCGGAGGATGTTGAGGGAGCTGTTGCATTTTAGTTTCAGGTTGGTGATGTGTTGTTTGTAGGTGAGCTTGGGGTCCAGAGTTAGATCCAGAAACTTTGTGTGTTTAACTTTAGGGATGAAATTGCCATTGAGCACAAGGTTCGGGTTGGGGTGGAGGTTGTTGAAATGACAAAAGTGCATGCAGACTGTCTTGTCTTTGGAGAATCTAAAATCGTTATTGTTGCTCCAGACTTGCAGCTGGTTGAGGCTTATTTGGAGCCTATTTTCAACAATAGGGAAGCTAGGGGAGGAGCAGAAGATGGTGAAGTCGTCCACGTAGAAGGTACGTTTGATGTTGGGGCCAAGGTTATCCGCGATGTCATTAATGCTCAGGTTGAAGAGAGTGGGAGAGAGGATGCTGCCTTGGGGGACGCCCTCTTCTTGGGGGTACGGGTTGGAGAGGGTGTGGCCAATACGAACTTGGAAGTGCCTGGGTGAGAAGAAGTTTTTAATAAAGATGGGGAGATGGCCTCTGAGGCCGATGGTGTGAAGCTTGCGGGTAATGCCGTATTTCCAAGTAGTGTCGAAAGCTTTCTCGAGGTTCAAAAATATGGCAATGAGGTGTTCCTTTTTTGCAAAGGATTCCCGGATAGCAGTGTCGAGTGTAACTAACTGGTCTAGGGTATTGCGACGTTTTCGGAAGCCGCTTTGGTGAGGGAAGAGGATTCTGTTGGTCTCAAGGAACCAGTTTAGTCTCTTCAAAATGGATGCCATTTTGCCCAATATTGGGTCAAAAAAAAAAACTTGTATTTTTAGGCTGATGGAAATAGGTTGTGACTGTATTTTGGGGTTAGGCTGATGTTTTAAGCATTGGTCTTAATTATATTTGTAGAAAGTTTTAGTTTTTTCAGTACTTTTTCAAAATCACGAAAAAGGTGAAAATATTTTCCCACTGACTTTAATAGTAAGTGACCCCTCCACGAAAGAAACCATATTGTGATCTATAGGCGAATGGTTTTTTAATTTTGTATAAAAGGCCAAGAATTTTAGCTTTAAGCTGGATATAGTCGGTAACAAGTTGATTTTTCAGGATAGGTCCAGAATTATGTGTAAAATAAAACATACTAAAAGTCCCCAAAAATCTTCCTTAAGCTATCCCGGAAATCCAAGATGGCATCCAAAATGGCCACCATTTAAATCTTTAATCATAACTTTACATCCAGAAAGGTTATAAATGAAAATTAAGTGTCTAAACATATGTTTTAAGGGGCACGTAATCCATTGGAAGCATCACTTAGAGGTTAAAACATCTAAAAAGTAAGATACTAAAAGTCCCCGAAAATCTTCCTTAAGCTTTCCCAGAAATCTTCCTTAAGCTCTCCCGGAAATCCAAGATGGTATCCAAAATGGCCACCACTTAAATCTTTTAATCATAACTTTGCATCCAGAAAGGTTATAAATGAAAAATAAGTGTCTAAAAATATGTTTTGAGGAGCATGTAATCCATTGGAAGCATCACTAAGAGGTTAAAACCTCTAAAAACTAGCATACTAAAAGTCCCCGAAAATCTTCCTTAAGCTTTCTCGGAAACCCAAGATGGCATCCAAAATGGCCACCATTTAATTTGTAATCACAACTTTGCCTCCAGAAAGGTTATAAATGAAAAGTAAGTGTCTAAACATATGTTTTGAGGGGCACGTAATCTATTGGAAGCATCACTAAGAGGTTAAAACATCTAAAAATGATAAAAACCAAGATGGTGTCCAAATGGCTGCCATTTTTAAATTTTCATTATGTCATTTCAACCTAACAAGTTCAAAATACAAAAACAATGTCCAACAATATGTTCTAATGAACAAAGTATCCAATAAAAAACACTAAGAGGTTACAAAACCATAAGGTACCAAAATGACCAAGGTCCCACAATATAGCATATGGTCATCACAAAATTCCCTCATACACCTTGGTACACATCATATACATTTGTAACCATTATTTCATAATCTGTTAATTTATAGAAACTGTGAACCCACCATACCTAAATGAGGTGATTTTTGGAAAAGTAAAACATTTGCAATGGAAAGAAGGAGATTTAATTTTTGACACATCAGATTTTTTTTGTTCAAAGAAGATTAAAAGATATGAATCGCCTGTTCTCAAAAAATTAACAATAAGAATTTTCCACCATTTCCACTTGCAATAAAATGAAAAACCATGATTTGACACATTTTCTTGTGTAACTCATTGAAACACACTAACTCATGAGGAGCTAGCTATTTTTCATCTTCATCATTGTGTGCAGTATCTTCAATACTAATTATGCCCAGTGATGTTGGCGTATCATCATTGACATCTAGAGGTGTGGGTGCAGTGTTGTTGCAGGTTTGACCTGTGCATTTGCTACACAAGGAAGGTACAAAAGAGTCCAAGTTTCTGGCAACTACATGTCATGTTGGCATTACATTCAGCTTTACACCCGCATAATACCATGTTGAGCAAGGTGTCTGTGGCAACAGGTATGTCTGTTTCAACTGATCACCATCCCCAGTCTGTTGGAGGCTGAGGATTCCCCATCCATTGTTGAACTGTGAGGTAAGTGTGGTAGGAATGATGCTTTGCTGCAGCACTACTTGGAGGTAAGCTTGCTAGCTGGAATGATGAACTAAGGGAACTCCTACAACTCGCCCATTTATATGTTATGTGGCGGTATTCGTCCAGAGATTTGAAGCTGCTTGCTCCATATAACTTGCGAATGAAACTTTTTCCTGCTTTCTTCACCACTGTACATGTACATTCAGCCTTTGTGAAAGTGTCCAACCGATCATAGTCCTGTTTGTTGTGCACAAGATTAAATGGCTTGCATTTGCCCTGACGGTAGATGGCAGAAACAGTATCACATCCTAGCATGTATAACCATCAAGTGCTTGTATGTGTCTCCGATCATCTACTGCATTTCATTAATGTTGTATTAGATTGTCGGGTTGCTGCGGCATAACATAATAATAATAATAATAATAATATGCAATTCTTATAAAGCGCAACACACACTAAAGTCTCATTGTGCTGAAAAAACAAATAAAATAAAAGAGGGGGAAAATAGGGAAACAACTTATAGAAGTAAGGAAAGATGTGTTTTCAACAATGATTTAAAGTTAGTTACAGTTTGAGCCCCTTTGATATGTGCTGGTAGATTGTTCCAGAGAAAAGCAGCTGAAGATTGAAACGAATGATGACCATATGACTTTGTAGAAACAGGAGGTACGAGTGATAACTTCAAACTAGAGCGTAGACGGCAGTTGGATAAGATCCTGTAAGTGGGAGCAAGGTTGGGGACACATTTGATGTTGATGTTAACAGAAGAACTTTAAAGTTGATGTGCGATTTAACACGGAGCCAGTGTAAGTTTAAAGGATTGGAGTTGCATGAGTGAATGAATGGTTTACAACGTGTGACCAGTCTTGCAGCAGAGTTATGTATGCATTCCAGTTTAGTAAGTTGAGAATCAGGGAGACTATATAACAAGCTATTACAGCTATCCAAGTGTGAGGACACAAATGCATGTAGAAGCATTTCAGTTGCTTTTTGATCCAGGTAGTTACGGATTTTTCCAATCTTGTGTAGAGCATGAAAAGCTGCCCGGCAGATGTTATTAACATGTTGGTTCATATCTAAATTTTGATCGAACGTTATGCCCAGATTTCTAGCACTTATTACGGGCTCAACACGAGTGTCACCAATATGGAGTGGTGGGATTGAAATGACAGATCTAAAGCGTGAAGATATGTGAATTATATCAGTCTTGTCATCATTTAACTTCATATCATTAGCGATAGACCATAACCTAATGTCTCTTATACAAGCTTCTAATTTTGGGAGTATAGAATCATGCTCTTACAATCTTGATTTGAACACACAAATTTGGGTATCGTCAGCATATATTGTGCTGCTGACACCATGAAACTTGATGATATCTTCTAAAGGATGTACACATTTGTAGAAGTAGTTGCCCAAGCCACTAGCATGACCAATAAGTCAGTATCTGTTCCTACAACACAACTGGCAGCTCTGCTGACTCTGCTATGACAAGTGATGTGGACACAATTATTGAATCTGCATCTGCCTGCTTAATAAATATGCCAAAAATCTGCATCTTTTCACATAGCTTTTGGATTAGTCTTTTCTTGTTCATACTGTTTGTGAAGAATGCCGATTGAGTGGTAGTTGGTGTGTTATCATCAAATATGGCCTCACTGGATGTACACTTCTGAGCTCACTACTTCTGTTCGGCTACGTTCGTCGAAGTGGCCCACTTCCTGACATAATCTGCCCAATGCTGCCGAGATAAGACATCAGGAGATGGAATCCACTAAGGCGCACAACAACTCTGTGCAGATCTTTTGCAGAAGCTACAATCTCCACAGCTTCAATGTATAAAGGCTGGTCAAATGTAAATGGGCGTAACTGCAAGTCTTGTTTCTCATACTGTTTTTGAGCAAAGCATAATCAGTGTGCTTTAGATTTTGTCTTGGATTTTACTTTAGAATCTGTCTTAGATTGGTTGGATATAGATTGATGAAGGGAAGGGTTATCTCATATTGATCATTTGTCATAGCCACTTGCATAAAGCCACTCCATGGAGTGCATGGGGATATTTCTAGACCCACAGGGCTTCTAGGGCAATTGCTGATCCTAGGTATGACGGATCCTGGCTAGGAATCTTGAGGGCTCCATTGTGACAGAATGTGCACCTGGAACAGCTGCTTGCTATATGTCTTTATGGGAATTTGTCCAAAGGCATTTCAGCAGACCACAGCTTTACTTCCCGATTAATAGGTGAGCCATTCACAATACTACATGGTGTATCAAAAGCTATGCCACCCATACTATGAAAAGTGTTGTGTACCGTAACTATAGCTACATTGAAGTCAGCATTATCAAACACAAACTGTGTGAAACCATACAGGTCATATGACAGGTCACTATCTGACATAAGGGCTTGTTCAAACCGCTACATCTCTTTGTAGTTATCTGCAAAGCAAATGCTGCTAGAAATGTCAATCACTTCACGGGAGGCTAGATTGCGGTGTATTTACACAGCTATTACAAGCAGTAGTGGTAGGATAAAGGATCTGGTCTGCATGCAGAAATTATGGCATGCGCTATGGCTATGCGTGTCCTATCTGAAACAGTGCTGCTTTTACCTTTACTGCTCACCAAGTTATGTAGGAAACGCTTAAGAGAGCTGGGTATCAATGTCTCCATTTTCTGTTCCTTCCCATGTTGTGTTCTCGACACAGTCATACACTGTCAATCTGATATCGTTCAATGATAGATAAAATGCCGGCCATTTTGGATGCCATTTTCGTTTGGGTAATTTAGGGATGTTATAACCTCTCAAGTGATATTTTTAATGAATTACTTGTCCTTTAAAACATATGTTTAGACACTTATTTTTTGTTTATAACCTCTTTAAATGTAAAGTTATGATACAAATTAAATATGGCGGCCTTTTTGGACGCCATTTTGGATTTTTGGGAAAGCTCAAAAGGGATTTCCGGGAAAGCTTAAGGGGGATTTTCGTGAACGTTTAGTATGTTATTCTACCCAAATTCTGGACCTATCCTGAAAAAATCAGTTTCTTACCAGCTATTTCCAGATTTGGGCCTTTATTGATCTAAACTTCTTGGCTATGCATTATCAGTTTTATAAATCAATTTGACCTTAAGTGTGTCAAAGGTGAGTTACGTGCACTTTTCCTGGCATGTGACTAAAAGTGTAAACTAAATTCAACTAAACTTAAACCTTGGACTGTAGACTTCATACAAACTGTTTTGCCTACATCCTCGTGTTACAGCCAAGAAGTTGTGAGCAAGTAATTATCTGAAAGGAATGGAATTTCCTCTTTTGTTTTATTTTAAAACGAGCCTCAAATTCTGAGAAAAATAGTAAGTGAATTTTGAAAGTAGCATATCTTACTTTTTGCATTAAGGCTGATCAAGTTTGAGGACTTTTTGATGTGTGCAAAAAAAAAAAAAAAAAAAAAATGGTTGTGATGCACAATATGGATTTCAAATTTGAACTATTGTATATTAAATGTTATTGCACAATGGGCTCAAAATAACAATGACAACCAAATAACTCAGTTCTCACAAGAAGCAATTTCACAATTAATTAAATTGAACTATTTTTTATCCCACTGACATGTATACACTTGCTAACAACATAATTATTTTAAATATGAAAGTAAATTGTTAAAATATGAGCATTTTAAGATTTTAATTTCATGCCTTGTCTACTCATTAATATGCATGACATTGCTGACAAAAACAATAGGGCATATCTGCAGTCCATGAGCAATCTGTGTACCACATATGACCTGAATCCCATGTATCATTCTTGAGTTAGTGTTTACAAGCTCTCATCAACAGAATCATGTTAAGCCCCACCCACTATGCATATTAATGAAATTCAACATTTTTGTATCATGAACATGTACATGTACACACTAGCTAACAACACAATCACACCATATATGAAACAAAACAGACATGCGGTTGTTAAAGTATAAGCATTTCAAGATTTTATCATTAAGCCTGCCTACTCATTAATATGCATGACATCACCACCAAAAACAATATGTCACATCTGTGGACCATGGGCAATCTGTGTACCACATATGAACTGAATTTCATGTATCAGTCTTGAGTAAGTGTTTACAAGCTCTTTTCAACAAAATCATGTTAAGCCCCACCCACTATGCATATTAATGAAATTCAACATTTTGATACCATGAACATGTCTACACTAACTAACAACATGATAACACCCAATATAAAACAAAACAGACAAGTGGTTGTTCAAATATGAGCATTTTAAGATTTTAACATTAAGCCCTGCCCATTCATTAATATGCATAACATCACCACCAAAAACAATAGGGAACATCTACGGACCATGGGGCTATCTGTGTGCCACATATGACATGAAACCGATGTATCGTTCTTGATATATCATGTTTATAAGCTAGCATCACACACGCACATACAACCACACACCATCATGACTGTATAGGTTCCTGATGCTATCGCATCGGAACTATCGCATCAGAACCAAAAAAAAAAGATGTATGCAAAATTTAATGGCGTACTTACACACAAATGTCCCTCCAATTGGAATTCCACTGATTATTAAGGGATAAATATAATATTTAGCACTACAAAACATGAGGTGTATGAACTTTGGGCCACCGCAGGAACTCATACCAGGTAAAAAAGGCTCAAATTTTCATAGATTTTGAAGCCATGAGGATACAAAATGATTAAAACTTTCAAAAAAAAAATACACCTGAGGATGGGAGACAGATGGTATTACTAATGTTGTGTATTCTACCCCACATTCTTAATTAGTTTGTTAGATGCACACAATTCATAATCTATGTTGAAAATTATTTTGAATATTCATGTCAAGTTGACATTCATTACTGTTGTATTCAAAAGAAGAATTTGATTATTCCAGGGCACTCTGGATAAAACTTCACTCCTTTAGAATAATACAGATACATATTAAACATACATTATTGTACAAATAATGAATGAAATTGATTATTCCTTACTGAAGTTGTTATTTGCTTGAATTGTATAGTTCTCCAGGTCCCAGTCCGCACTGAAAAGAAAAATAGTGATGTATTAAATCATTTCATCTTAATAAGCCACAAAATTGCAGGAAAAATATGATAAAATACATAAAGACTTTGAGAAATCTGAATATGTGACATCACAACTAGTCTGTTTGTTTGTTTGTTTGATGAGGGCTTAACGGCACCACTACAACGAGGGTCAAATTGTGCCTGAAAGGTCAGATCATTCTAGAAGTAGGAAAAAAAGAAAACAGGGGGAGAATGAGAGAAATACAAGAACTGAAAGTCAGAAAGCTGGTATCGAGAGAGGAGGTGCATGGGTGAAGAAAAAAAAGTAGAGAGAAAGGGGTGGGAGAGGGGGACTCAATATGGTTGTAGAGGAAACCAGGATGAAGGAATGATATAATTTTATCTGGAGGGTTTTTCTGGAAGAACTCAGCAATTGAGTTGTGGGGAGCAATTGAGTTGTGGGGAGCAATTGAGTTGTGGGGAGCGAGGGAAGCTCTAGGAAGGTTGTACAGGGGGCAAGCAAGGAGAACGTGATGGACTGTGAGGGTGCAATGGCAATTGTTGCAGAGGGGTTGGGGGCAGCCAATAAGGAGGTGGGAGTGAGTGAGGTGGGTGTAAGCTATTCTAAGACAGGTGATATGAACGTTGTTGACACGAGAGAGGTTGCTAATGGTGGGTTTGATCGGAATGGTGGGCTGGATGACGTGGAGTATGTTATTAATCTGGGAGTCCCATGAGGTTTGCCAGCGGTCACGAAAAAGGGAAGCGTTAAGCGGTTTGATGTCAGAAAGGGTTTTGGGAAATGGGGTAGGGGGAGGTTGGGGAAAAGCTTATCGGCTGCATCAGCCCTGTCATTACCGGGGATGCCAACATGGCTGGGTATCCAGAAGAAAATAATACTTTTCCTGCTGAGGGTGGACGAAAGAAGTTTCTGGATGAGGAGGTGGGATGTGAAATTATCCCATTTAAGATTAAGTAAAGAAGTAAGAACAGCCATGGAGTCGGAGAAGATGGCAAAGTGGCTGAGCGGAGAGTACTCAATAAAGTTGAGGGCGAGGAGGATGGCTGAAAAGATGGAAGCCTGCTACTGAGGGTGATGTCTTGGATGATGGCAGCAGCAGCAGCTGTCTTGTCACCTTCCTTGGAGCCATCAGTATAGATAGAGGTGTAGTTTGAGAGTTGGTCTTTGATTTGGTTGTGGAGATTGATGAAGAGGTTAGGGTGGGTTTGGGTTTTGCGATGAGTGGAGAAGCCCAGGTGGATAGAAGGGACGGGGTGGCCCAAGGAGGAAAAGTGGGCCAGGAGAAGGTGCCAAAAGTGGCGGGGTTTAAGCCGAGAAGGAGGAGGTCTGATTTAATGCATAAGCTAAAGGAAGGGGAAAAGGTTTTAGTCCTATCAAAGAGGGTGGAGAAATTAGGGTACCTAATGAGGTTGTAAACAGGGTTTTGAGTGTTGGTGAGGACTCTAAAGCATAGGAGAGGCTAAGCTTTCTACACTTTAGAAGAAAGGGGGATTCATTGGCTTCAACATGAAGGCTGGTGATTGGGGAGGTCCTGTAGGCACCCAGACAAAGCCTGAGAACTTCATTTTGGATGGTGTTGATGTGGTTGAGGTAGGAGTTGTGAGGGACACAGTAGACAATATTGCCGTAGTCAGGCTTGGCACGAATGGTGAGCCTGAAGATTTTGAGTAGAGCATGGCGGTTCGCGCCCCACTTGGTGTTGGAGAGGAGGCAGAGAATGTTGAGGGAGCTATTGCATTTCTGTTTCAGGATGGTAATGTGTTGCTTGTAGGAGAGCTTGGGGTCTAGAGTTAGACCCAGGAACTTTGTGTGTTTAACTTTAGGGATGAAATTGCCATTGAGCACAAGGTTTGGGTTGGGGTGGAGGTTGTTGAAATGACAAAAGTGCATGCAGACTGTTTTGTCTTTGGAGAATTTAAAACCGTTTTTGTTGCACCAGACTTGCAGCTGGTTGAGGCTGAGTTGGAGCTTATTTTTGACAAGAGAAAAGCTGGGGGAGGAGTAGAAGATGGTGAAGTTGTCCACATAGAGGGTACGTTTGACGTTGGGGCCAAAGTTGTCTGTGATGTCATTAATGCTCAGGTTGAAGAGAGTGGGGGAGAGGATGCTGCCCTGGGGGATGCCCTCTTCTTGGGGGTAGTCTGATTTCAGTCGTTTCTACCCAAATGGTTCAAAACTTAACATATCTCCTTAACAGAATAAGATTTTTGAATATTTTCTGCACCATTTTATTCCTTTGGAAGTCCTTGTTTATATGAGATGAACTTGCCCGACTAAAAAACTAATCCTTTAAAACAAAGAAAAAAAAATTCACTGAGATGTCTCTGAGAATTTACTTTAAAACATGAGAAAATACTTGCTTTTAACCTGGCATAAATCATTGTTAAATAATTGCTGCTATAACCGGTCAATCTTACCTTACTTTAAAGAACTCCTGCTTTCCTAGTAATCTGTGATATGCTTCATTCATAGCTGCTTTAACTTTATTCAAATCTGAGAAAAACCTAAGGAGATGCATTCTGAAAAGAAAGGAAGACCAATACAAAGATCCATAATTGTATGAGCATTTCTTCATGAGGCAAGGGAGATCTGCAGGGGGTGCAAAACAAATTTGGGACCTACTTTTCAAAAACACAATCCAGGGCATTCTTGAAAAAATAGGACCAGATCCTTATAAACAAATATGTTGATTTCAGTCACTTATAGGTGTATGGGCAGCTAGGAATGTTTTCACTTCATCATGAAGAAAACCAGACATCGTAAATGATAAAAATCCCCTCATCTCTAATAACACACCTTCCACCTTCTATCCAACAGGCTATCCTACCCTCTGTGCCACATGTCATCCCACCGTCTGTCCTACATGTCATCCCACCATCTGTCCAACATGTCATCCCACCCTCTGTGCCACATGCTATCCCACCCTCTGTCCCACATGTCATCCCACCCTCTGTTCCACATGCCATCCCACCCTCTGTTCCACATGCCATCCCACCCTCTGTCCCACATGCCAACCCAAACTGTCCAACATGCCATCCCAACTTCTGTCCTGCATGCAATCCCACTCAGTATCCCATATACCATCCCAACCTCTGTCCTACATGCCATCCCAACCTCTGTCCCACATGCCATCCCAAACTCTATCCCACATGCCATCCCAACCTCTGTCCCACATGTCATTCCACCTTCTGTCCTACATGCCATCCCAACCTCTGTCCCACATGCAATCCCACCCTCTGTCACACATGCCAACCCAAACTGTCCAACATGCCATTCCAACCTCTGTCCTGCACGCAATCTCACTCAGTAACCCATATACCATCCCAACCTCTGTCCTACATGCCATTCCAACCTCTGTCACACATGCCATCCCACTCAGTATCACACATGCCATCCCAACCTCTGTCCCACATGCCATCCCAACCTTTGTCCCACATGCCATCCAACCCTCTGCCCCACATGCCATCCCAACCTCTGTCCTGCATGCCATCCCAACCTCTGTCCTGCATGCAATCCTACCCTCTGTCACACATGCCATCCCACTCAGTATCCCACATGCCATCTCAATCAACCTCTGTCCCACATGCCATCCCAACCTCTGTCCAACATGCCATCCCAACCTCTGTCCTGCATGCAATCCCACCCTCTGTCCCACATGTCATCCCACCCTGTCCCACATGTCATCCCACCCTGTCCCACATGTCATCCCACCCTCTGTTCCACATGCCATCCCACCCTCTGTCCCACATGCCATCCCAACCTCTGTCCAACATGTCATTCTAACCTCTGTCCTGCATGCAATCCCACCCTCTGTCACATATGCCATCCCAACCTGTCCCGCATGCAATCCCACCCTCTGTCACACATGCCATCCCATGCAGTATCCCACATGCCATCCCAACCTCTGTCCCACATGCCTTCCCAACCTCCGTCCCACATGCCATCCCAACCTGTCCCACATGCCATACCACCCTCTGTCCTACATGCCATCCCACCCTCTGTTCCACATGCCATCCCATCCATTCAAGTGAGCCAGAAAAGTAGTTGGTATTTCTAAGGGCAGAAATTTTTGTTCCCCAGTAGCTGAACAATGCATGTATTCGGACGGACAATGGATGTGGACGAACAGATAGATGGACGGATGGACGAACAAGCGTTAAAGATGCTATATCCCCTCTTCACCAACTTTGTTGGCAAGGGGAAAATAAAGTCTTTCAAATTTGAAACTGCAGTTAGCTTTTTGAGTAAGATAGGTTCATTTTGTTCATACATTTTAAGTTTGCATATTAAGACCTAAAAAGTATAAAATGGATGATTCTGATAGGAATGTTGGCTATTTTCATGGTTTTTAATTGTTGATCTTTAAGAAATGAAGCTCAATTGCCCCTACCTATCTTTATAGATTAAAAGTGAAATCCATACTAAATACATGAAGGCCCATGCTTGTCCACGGTTTGTTTGGCGTAAGTGGATAAGGGCACAGGACTTCCCCTGGACAAGACACCAATCCATTGCAGGTTAACTTCCCAACAGTGCTGGTACTCAATGTACAGCTGAGTGAATTGGAACAAGGAGAGTGAAGTGTCTTGCTCAATGACATAATCCATATAAGATACAAGATCTTTGTTAAAGTACAAAATCATGATATCAACTTACTTTGCTGTTCTGATTCCTTCCAGTATATTTACTGCTTCTTGCACCATAGTATTACATGTATAAACACACTGAGCGAACTGCCGAAGGCGAAATCTACCAACACATACAACCCGTTCTGGCTGTTCCACTACAACAAAAAAGAATTTATCTTAACGTTACTAAGACATATTTGGAAAATTTACACTAATCTAGAAGTGCACCAAATTCTGCATAGAGCAGTTGTTTAAATTTTGTCAAAAGCTTAATCTATTTAAATGATTAAAGTTCTAGGAATTCATTTTATTTGCAATACTTGAAGGAAAGCTCAAGTTTCTCATCTTGAAATTCAGCCGCTGATAACTCTTATAACATTTTATAGATCAAAATGTTGATAAGAGTAAGATCATGTTTATAAACTTTTAGCGAGATACAGTTATGCTTCTTGACTTGAGTGTAAACAAGCCTCATATTCCTTAAATCAATTGAATTGTTTCACTAAGTTTCTCCCGGTGGTAAATTAAAATCACTTCATTCAATTCTACTTTGCTACTTCCCTGACATATGAGTTTTAAAGCCACAAAATCTCATAAAAAAGGAATCATAGAACACATTTTCAGGATGTGATGTCACAACTAGTCTGAATTCAGTTGAGTGAGACAGAACTTCAAATTTGAAAATCTCTGTAATGGAATAAGATATTGGAATACTTTCTTCACCATTTTGTTTCTTTCAAAGTCTTATTTGACCACTGAACTAATCCTTCAAAAAACACCTGTCTGCCATTGAGTAGTTTCTATTTCTTAAACACTTGAAAATTCTTTAAATATAAGATTTTCAACAAATGTCCTAAAGTGTTTAAAGCAACATTCTAGCCTATTTAATTCATCTCTTGTCAACCATATGATTATTTCTAATAAAAAAACTCAAACATGACTTTCCATTCTCTTCATACTTTTCACTTGAAAAAAATACTTTCTTACGTAAAAATTGGGCCATCGGTGGTAGGTCAGGAAGAGGGAAACTGATCTCATCCATTGCATTGTATTGAGGACCTGATGGCACTTTACGAAAGACAAAATAGTCTGGCATGTCCTGAATCAAAAAAAAAAATGGAGAAATCTTCCGCTGCATTCAAATTGGATTGCTACAAATAATTGTAATTCTCCGGTAGCAAATAACTAAATAACTACAGTCGAGTGGAGAGGATTTGCTTTCAAAATTCCTTCCTTGCATCCACCTTTCCTTGCTAACTGAATGTTCAAACTATGTGAATTTCAAGTTTGAAATGCATCTAGTGCATATATATGTGCAATGGGAAAGTAAAACTAAGTGATTAATATTCCATGTTTTTGTGACCATTTTTCAGTCCTCCTGATATGTTACCACACCCTTTTTGAAATATGTAAAAAATAAGGCAAAAAAACCCATAAGATTGTCAGTACTAAAAATCATTAAATGATTGAACAACCCCCCTACCTGAAGTGAAGGGTATTATTACAGAACCACTTACATTCACATACAACTAAATAATTTTGTCTACAACTTTGAAAATAGTTGTCATGGGATACGTATGCTTAAAATAAACTGGAGCATTTCTGAAGTTGTTCGAAGTGAATACAAATGATCTTTTTTGCTATTCTTTTTGAGCAACGAAGTGCCTAAACTCCATCTTAGTCAGCAGTTTTCAAGCAATTTTCATGAGAAAATTTCTGGCACCCTATTGCTCCTCATATATTGCTACACAGCAGTGGTGTATTCAGCTTTCAGTGTCAGGGGAGACAAACGATACTTATAAAAAAGGATGTATCAAGAGGTGTGTGTAAGAGCTGGGGGAGGGAAAAACTTCCCCTCATAAGATTTCACCCTCTCGTGCATATTTTCTCCTACGAAGGGAAGTAAAATTTGTTGTTAAGTATTAACATAAAATTTAAAGAAATGAAAGTAAATTTGGTAAAATTATTGGAAATATTGGTTAAATTATTGAAAATTGGTGAAACTATTTGAAATTTTGGTAAATTGGAAATTTTGGTACAAATTATTTGAAATCTTGGTATAATTATTGGAGTTTTTGGTAAAATTATTGTAAATTTCAGTAAAATTATTGGGAATTTTAATAAAATTATTGGGAATTTTGTAAGAAGGAAATTTCCGAAAATTGAAGAAAACATTTAAAACATAAAAAAATGAAAATAATTGAAGAAAATTGCTCAAAAGCGAAGAAAATTTGGGCAATATTTTACCTTAAATATCACTTTTGTACAGTTTATTTCCTGAATATCTACTATAGCATATTGTGTACTGGTATATCTCGCTACTAACATTTTACTTATGGAATTTCGCCAGTGGTTTTTACAGTTTATTTCCTGGATATCTACTATAGCATATTGTGTAATGGTTAATCTCGCTAACATTTTACTTACGGAATTTTGCCAGTGGGGGAGGGTAGGGGAGGGGGGGCAAGTTACCTGTGTGATCCCCTCTGATTATGCCACTGATGCCCAGTCCAATGTCAGCCATGCTTTGCAGCACGAAAAATGACAAAAAAAGTTTAATAAGATAGTGTGAGCTTACAAGCAGATCAGTTCGTCTTCTGAGTTCGGACATGGGGTCTGCTAAGGTGCCTTTGTACGAGAGTATTTCCTGTTCATCAGCGGGTATTCCCGTCTGGTCTTCAGCTGCCAGCCTTTTTTGAAGATCGCATACCTTTGTCACTTCTTTGTCACAATATATGAGTAATCTATTCTTGGTCATGTCTAAAACTTTGTATTCCTTAAAAAAAAAAAAAAAAAAAATTCACTATCTAATAATCAACAAAATACATTGGAATTTAAACAATTGCTGACACCTATATTGCTGAATAAAATCTTTTAAAATTCATGAAAATAGTCCAATCAAAATCAGTTTAAAATCAATCAATTCAAAGCTTTTTAAATTTTTACAAATAATTACTCAAGAAAATATGCATATTCATGTCATCAATACCAATATCTGAGAGGCTGCGAATAAGAAAACTGAAGGCAGGATATCGTGTCAGGAGAGAAAATGAAACTGCTTCCAAAGTTCTTACATAGCAACCTAAGCATGTAAAAAGGGCTAGAGGGCAACCTAGGAAAGTCTATATCAAACTCCTTGCACAAGATACTGGTTTACATGGGAAAGATATAAAGAATTGCATTCTGGATAGGGGGATATCGAAGCCCATGACTGGAGTTCGACGTTCACAGTCACCGTAAAGAGGTAAGCAAGCATTTTCTTGTCCTGGGCAGGAAGACATTGTTGTTTGTTCGATGAAGGCTTAATGGCACCACGGCAGCGAGGGTCAAATTGTGCCTGAGAGGTTAGATCATTTTAGAGGTAGAAAGAAAAGAGAATAGGAGTCCGAGAGAAGTACGGGGACTAATAGCCAGGAAGTTGGGTTCGAGAGGGGAGTGCAGGGGTGCTGAAAAAGGCAAAGGTAGAGGGGGTGGGAGAGAAGGACTAAATATGGTTGTAGAGGGAGGCACAATGAAGGAAAGAGATAATTTTATCCGAAGGGTTTTTCTGGAAGAGCTCGGCTATGGAGTTGTGAGGGGTGAGGGAAACTCTGGGAAGGTTGTACAGGGAAGCAGGCAAGGATGATGTGGTGGACTGTGAGGAGGCAATGGCAATTTTTGCAGAGGGGTTGGGAGGAGCCAATAAGGAGGTGGGAGTGAGTGAGGTGGGTGTGACCTATTCTAAGACAGATAATAGGAATGTTGTCGACACGAGAGAGGTTGTTAATGGTGGGTTTAATAAGAATGGTGGGCTGGATGACGTGGAGTTTGTTATCAATTTAGGAGTCCCATGAGGTTTGCCAGCAGTCACGAACAAGGGAAGCGATAAGCGGTTTGATGTCAGAACGGGTTTTGGGAAAGGGGGTAGAGGGAGGTTGAAAGCAAGTGTAGCGGCTGAATCAGCTCTGTCATTGCCGGGGATGCCAACATGACTGGGTATCCAGAAGAAAAGAATACTTTTCCTGCGGGGAGAAAGGAGGGGGGGGGGGGGAGGAGTTTATGGAGCAGAAGGTGGGACGTAGAGATATTTCACATGTGTGGTGGTATAATAGTAGTAGAGCCAGAAGTCAGGTACTTACTATGTTTAGTACCCCCCTTTAAATAGGAATTTCATACTTGGGGTATGGATTCTCTAAGGTGGAATGTATCCTGGTGGACAGGGGTGTAGTAAGCTTTCAAAAAGTGGGGGGACGGCCTCTTAGGAGGCACTTCCCAAGTGATATTCATATGTCCACCCACTGTCTGTAAATAATAAAGTAAACTAAAAGGTGCACTTCATTTTATGAAAGGGGCACTTTTCCAATGGGAACACATTCCCCGTACATGGGACTGACAAAAGTTGCTATTTTCCTACTATTGGGTCATTAATTACAAGTCATTTAATTATGAAAGGAACAATTTTGTAATATTTTATTAAAATTGTGCATAAATTCTACCAGTTCTTGCATCTTTGACACTGAGGGGCACTTTTCATTTAAAAAGGGGCACTTTTGTCATTTTTCAGAAAAGTGGGGGCCCTCTTGGTTCCTTACACCTATGCTGGTGGAACAGAGGAGGTACATCACCTGTAAGGCTACTATTTGATCCAATAGAATGAAACACAAGGGTCTGCCATTTCTCATTTCATGTTCTCCTCCTCTAATCTCTGCTGTCATTTTCAGCATCATCTGAAGCCACTTTTCATACAGCATGATACCGTTTCTGGAAAAAAGTACATAAATAAATACCTTTTAATGGAAAATAAGAACATTGTACCAAACAATAGACTTTCCAGATCCAGCTTTGCCAAACATGATTTATTCAATCAACTGCTGGGAAATTTTCCTTTGTTACCCAATTAATCAGCTGAAGTTGCTGCAGGAAAAGTTATATGAAAGAATGTGCAGGAATATTACCTTCATGTATAACATGTATGAGCCTTTGAAAGCACAGACAGGCAAGAATCCCTCTGTATTTGATTGGACAATAAGATTCCCCAGTATACCGTTGGTCCAATATGGACATGTCAATTTCGGCCATGTGACATTATTCAACTAGGTTTTACCAGAAATTGCTGATGCCAATTTGAAAAGGTCTATAGAGTATGATCATTTGTATACATTTCATTGATATAAATAATATAGTTCAAAAATAATGTTTCTTATTTTTTGCAATAGAGTATTTGCACTTGATGTCCTAAGCACTTGAACAATGGTATACTGGTTTGTTTAATGAGGGCTTAACGGCACCACGACAACGAAGGTCAAATTGTGCCTGAGAGATCATATTATTCTAGAGTTTGGAAGGAAAGGAAACAAGGGGGAAATGAGAGAAATTCAAGAACAAAAGGTCAGAAAGCTGTGATCTATAGGGGAGGTGCATGGTTGAAATAAAAACAAAGTAGAGAGGGGGTGGAAGAGGAGAATTAAATATGGTTGTAGAGGGAGGCATGATAGAGAAAGGAGATAATTTTATCCAGAGGATTTTTCTGGAAGAACTCAGCAATTAAGTTGTGGGGAGCGAGGGCAGCTCTGGGAAGGTTGTATAGGGGGCAAGCAAGGAGAACGTGATGTATACTGGTATCCAAAAAAAGCTTTTGTTACCCATAAATATATGAAATTCCTGCATAGACCAAAGGAAAGATGGAGAAAGTGGTAGCTCCCCTTTTTAGGTGCCACCTTGAAATTACAGTACTTCTGTGTCTTTCCTTGCTTTTATATGTTGTTTTCACATCTATTGAAGGTTTTCAGATTAATTGATGGGACGTCTTGGCATGTCGAGGGCAAGAACATACTCATAGACTGGGTTATGGGACAAGAACATACTCATAGACGGGGTTATGGGAGGGCAAGAACATACTCATAGACAGGGTTATGGGATGACAAGAACATACTTATAGACAGGGTTATGGGATGGCAAGAACATGCTTATAGACATGGTTATGGGACAAGAACATACTCATAGACGGGGTTATGGGAGGGCAAGAACATACTCATAGACAGGGTTATGGGATGGCAAGAACATACTTATAGACAGGGTTATGGGATGGCAAGAACATGCTTATAGACAGGGTTATGGAAGGGCAAGAAGATACTCATAGGCGGGGTTATGGAAAGGCAAGAAGATACTCATAGGCGGGGCTATGAGAGGGCAAGAACATACTCATAGGTTGGGTTATGGGACGGCAAGAACATACTCATAGGTTGGATTATGGGAGGGCTAGAACATACTCATGGGCGGGGTTAAGGGAGGGCAAGAACATATTCATAGGCGGGTTATGGGAGGGCATGAAGATACTCATTGGTGGGGTTATGGGAGGGAAAGAATATACTCATAGATGAGGTTATGGGAGGGAGCAGCAGAAGGGATATCTTTTGGATTGTGTCTTATTTAAATCTTATTGGGATTTTGTGAGGCTGATGGATGTATGGGCCATGATTTTGAACTGGAACATAGGCTGCGAGTTGGAGTGTACACATGAATACGATCTTGTAAATAAGTGGGATAGTGCTGTAAATGATCAGCAATCAATTGCTCGCAACTCTTCAAAAACGTTTAGCAAAACTTTACAACGATTAATTGTGAACATGCTATGTGGAAGGCCTTGTGTACGAGCAGAACCATGGCCAGAACTATGAATTCCACTACTTGTTAGCACAAAAACTAAACTAGGTTTACTGGGTGATGATCTCTACATCATTTATTTTGTAACAGCTCTGTCATACCAGGGTAGTGACACTTCAGCAGTGCAACATTTCCTGCTGATATTTTATTTTTACACCTGTTTGTAGGTCATCTAAAGCAAGGATCTTTACTTCCAACTAGTTTTACCAACCTAACATGTAATTTGAAGACATAATATTTGCATTTTGGTGAGATTTTAAGCCTATTTGTTTTCTGAAAATGCATGATCTGTTTGTGTAGGTACTGTACCAGTTCCACAAAAATTTCATTAAATTTGATTGAAGAATTAGAAGTTTGTTCTTTTCCTCAGATGTTTGGGTGAACTTTGGTTGCAATTAATCGCTAAATGCTTGCAAATTTTGCAGATTAAATGATTAGTGAAATAATCCCAAATCAACAGCACTAAGGTGGGAGCAAGGTCGTGAATGCATTTAAATGTTGAAAGAAGAACTTTGAAGTTGATGCACGATTTAATGGGAAGCCAGTGCAAGTTGTGAAGGATTTGAGTAATATGGGTAAGGGGTTTTCATGTTGATCTACGTTTTGTTTGCAGCAATGGGATTGAGCGAGAAAGGACACACCCAACAGAGCTGCAAAAACTGAGAACGTTCTGTCTTCACCTATCTGGGGTAAAAAAATTCTGCTGTTCCAAAAACAGTGCATTTTAAGCAGGAACAGTGAATTTTCAAATATCTCTGTTCTGTGGAACAATTTTTTTTTGTAACAACAACCAGGATTTCCGGAAGTGATAAAAACTATTGAAAAAACCTATCTTTCCCGGTTTTTTTAAAGAAAATTTAAGTTAATAAATGTTAAAAAATCATGTTTTTGGTCTTCTTTTCTTAATATTTCCTACAAAAAACAACTTATTCAAACAAAATTCAAGTAAATTTCAGTATTTGGCAAGCAAACTAGTTAATTATCACTTGGTTATTCAGAACTAATTTTGAACTCACGATGTCTTCACTAGTTCTAACACTAGGTCCTAGGCCAAAGTTCAATGATTCACACAACAAGAAATTCATGTACCTTTCAGAATGTTTTAAAAATAACTCCAGTCAATAATAATTGGTAAAAATGGAGTTCCATCTTCATTTAATTACAGCAAAATTGCCTAGAAAATAGTTGAAAGGGCTGTGTAAAACCGCAATTTAAGTTTTAAAATTTCTGTAATCGATTAACTAGGCAAATTTTGAAAGCTCTGAACATGTGCACATGAATGGTCAAGGCTATAATAATGCAATGTATAGACACAACGTTACGTGATGTACACTGCATGTTTAGTACACTGTGCAGCGGGACCAGTCATTAGGTCGAGAGCAGTGTGTTGGCCTTGTACGGTAAAAACGAGCATGACTGAAATAAGTTTCGTTAAGAAAAACCTTTTTTGTGACGGGCTGCCAGATTGCAAAACAATGGACTGACTTGCGCAGAACATAATTTGCATAGGCCCAGGTCTGCAGCGCTAGTGCAGGTGGGGAATCCCAATTTCTTTCAATGTATATGGATTACTGCTTTTATCTCGCGTGATAGGAAATTCAGAATTGTTGGATATGAGTGAGATATGTGCAAGATTTGATTTTTAAAGGTTTGTTCTTTAACTTTGTGCGTGAACCCAATTCTTTTTGTTTTTTGACAAAATATGATTTCCCATCACGTTGTCTAATTAAAATGACCATGTCACTCGTATAACGTCAATAATTGGCCAGAAGAGGTTAGAATTACCTATTGATCCACACATTATACTTTATACAAAACAGCTGATAACTTTTGTTAAAAGCATATTTTTTTGCTCAAACATTCCCATAAATTCATTTTTCTCCCTACTGCCTTTTAAGTGTTTGTTTGTTGGAAAAATACATTTTCCAGCATGTGGTATGGTCAAATTGACCCCCCCCTCCTCTCCATGCCATTTGCCGAAGATGTAATAGTTTGTGTTACATATCAATAATCAAAAATAATAATTATGTCTCACTAACATCCCTGATACTGTATTTGCGTGTGAATGCAACTATTATGGGTTCCGTTATGTACTTACCATGTATACGGTATACATATGTAACGTGTTACAGCCTTACCTTAGAGTTTTGACACGTGATCAGCAGCCTTCTTTTATTTATTTGCTTCTTTTTATACAAGTATATCTTATGATAAAAATGGTGCATATTTAGTCCAATTGAAAACAAGAAATAAGCTTTTTTTTAATGATGAAAATGTTGAAACAATGAAATTTGATCTGGAACAGTGTGTTTTAAGAAAGCACTGTTCCGTGGAAGAGTGGTGAAACATTTAAAATTCAATCCCTGCTTATATATTTTTCAACTTACCTTGTTAAATAGTGTGGTGCTGGCAAGTTATCTGAAAATTTAACTTTATCTGAGGAAAAATTATTAAAAAGAGAAACTTGTGATCCTAATCAGTATCACAGAATCCTTCTATGACATGAATATGCATATTTTCTTGATTATAGTAATCTAGTAATTTAGTTATTCGTGAAAAGAGAATCCACTGATATTTCATTTCCTTGTCATAAAGCAGCTGACTTTGACAAAAAGTTTATGAAATTTAGCCATGCCTCCAAACATTGTTCACCTGGGAAAGTTTTTTTTGAAGTCATCAATGAATTTGAAATACAAAAGGTACAGAATTACACAAAGACTATGGCTTAGCCGTCTTCAACCTAACGCAAAGTAATAAACAAAATTTGATCAACCGACTTTGATCATTCATCATAGAAAACTTGCAGGATGGTTTTTCAACAATGACAAGTGTATACATGATGTCTGGCCTCAAACTAGATACAGTAGGTACAGTATGGAATGTATGACTAAAGTACAAATACATGCGCAAATGCCTCGTCCTGCAAAATCCTGAAAGTCAACTCTCTTGAAGCATCTGTTTGCACATTTATGCTTCTGGGTCACACACATGAAGATACAGATGTCGCTTGCATCACAATCACATGCTATGCTATCTGCTTTTGAGTGATAAATACAATCATGCAACTCACCATGCACATCCTCAATAATACATATATTGTTTTCCGACTTCTGTTTAACCTTTTTATACCTGTTGAAGAAACATCAAAATGTAATTGCATTGATAAAATCAACTTAAATAAGAAGTCAAATCAAGTAGTCAAGTTAAATGAGTAGTCAACTTAATTGAGAAGTCAACATAAATGAGTGAACTGTACAATGACCACATTTTGATGACAAAGTTCGCTATTTTCAAGGATTTTTTGAAATATTTTGCAGTTATTTAGCATTGCTTCTTCCTCTCCATAGACCTTTATCACAGATACAGTAGTACACAGTCCTTTTAATTGAAGAAAATTTGCTGTGATAACGTAATAATTCCACAAGACAGATCAACCAAAACTCTTTCTCTAACTGTTTTCAAGCAATGACTATGTAATTAAATATCAAAATACTTGTTGGTGTTATAATCTATTAAGGATTAGAACCAGGGATATAGAAAGGGTCACCCTTTCAGGCAAAAACACAAAGAATTTACCCGTGACAACTGGAAAAATGGCACTGATAAGTTAAGTTTCCATCAGAAAAATCGGGAAATCCCTTCAATTAACTGAAAATTTTCTTCAACTTACTGTATGTGAAATTTTGTTCATTTTCAAGAATTGTTCTTCAATTTCAAGAAATATTTGCCAGTTTTGGGGAAATCTTGGCCAGTTTTTGGGAAATCTTGGCCAGTTTTTGGAAATTGTTTGGGGGAAATTTGGCCAGTTTTCTGAAAATTTTACCAAAATATTCAATCAATTTACCACATTTTTCAATTATATGTGAATAATTTCCTAATTTCAACTCCCCCTACCCCCCTCTTCCTACACCTCTAATTAGAACGCAAAGTGGTCTTACCAATGAAGGATTGGGAGGTTATCGATGGCGCTGAATGGTCTCACTCCAGTGATGAGCTCAAAAACCATGATGCCCAAACTCCAGTAATCAACTGTTCTTGAGTATTCTTTCTGCTCTAAAAGTTCTGGCGCCTGCGAGTAGTGAAAATGAAAAGTTAAATCCAATCAAGCCTCGAGAGCTTATAGAACTAGTGCTTATACCCGGTTTCTATGGTGCTAGGTAGACGAGAGTACTTGACTCCCGGATGGGACACCAGTGCAGGTTAACTCCCCAGTCAAAACTGGTACAAGACCGACGCCCTAACCACTGAGCTACTGCACTCACAGTGAAAATGAAAGCAAAGATAATTATGGGGTGAGAGCAGGGATGGACTGAGGGTTAAAATTCTATCGGTCAGGGTGCCGCAAAGGGGCGCCAAGACCGACTGAATGGGGGAGACTGATAGACCAACTAAACAGTCCACCCCTGAAAAAAAGTTTAGACGTGGATATGATAGAGATGATCAAGTTGTTACATTAATCAAGAATAACCCCCTCACTAGTTTGTTTGTGTTTAATGGCACTTAAACGGTTATAGTAATAGGTGCCACCCTCACTAGTACATTAGTATCATACACATCCTTTAAAGAATTATTCCCATGGATTTTCATGTTCATAAATATGATAGAGGACGATAAAAAAAACAATTTGGTGTACAAATCATGTTGATATCTTTTTCCGTTTTGGAGTTATTGCATTTTAAAAATTGTGCGAATGTGTTGATGACCTCACAGTGCACAGAGTGATGCCATAAAGGCAAATTCAAGACAATCTTTGTGTATTTCTTTAAAAATTAATTGTCTCTTCCTAAATTACTGAAAGCAATTATTGTTTAATTAATGTGATAAGCATATCGGTACATGCTTTGTCCATATGCTAATAAACCTTACGCTGAAAATAAAAGAAAAATGTTTTAGTTTTTCTTGTTCTATAGAAATACATAAGAGTCTTGGATCTGCCTCTATGACATCACAATTTACACTGCAAGTCACTTTTCAACACATTCACCCAATCTTTTGAAATGCAATAATTCCTCAATGAAAACAAGGTATCAACATGATTTTTACACCACATTGTTTCTTTGATAGTCCTCTATCATATATATGAAAATCAATGGGAATATTTCTTTAATAGAACAGGGACTTCTCTATGTGAAAAGGGTGCGGAAGGGGAAATTCAAAGAGAGGGTATTTTTATGATAGAGGTGCAGTGGCTCAGGGGTTAAGGAGTCTTGCTTGTAAGTGACAAGGTTTTGATTCCAGTCGTGAGAACTGCAATGTGTCCTTGAGCAAGACATATTAAACTACTTGCGCTAGTCCACTCAGCTGTAAATAAGTACCAGCACTTCTGAGGAGTTAAACCTGCGATGGACTGTCGTCCTATCAAGGAGGATTCATGTGCTCTCATCCGCTTGCGCCATGGAAATTGGAATAAGCCTAATGGCTTGGACGGATTTAACTTTAACTCTATGACATCACTTAACCATAAACATTGTGAATGTGGCTGTGTGGAACTGAAGAGCAATAGCACCTTTTAGGATAGATAGATCCATTAATATCATATCATTCATGTTATAAAAAATGCTTTCACAACAGGTATACCTATATTTATGCTTTCACAACAGGTATACATATATTTATGCTTTCACAATAGGTATACCTATACTTATGCTTTCACAACAGGTATACCTACATTTATGCTTTCACAATAGGTATACCTATACTTATGCTTTTACAACAGGTATACCTATACTTATGCTTTCACAACAGGTGTACCTATCCTTGTGCTTCCACAACAGGTATACTTATGCTTTCACAACAGGCATACCTATACTTATGCTTCTACAACAGGTATACCTATATTCAAGCTTTCACAACAGGTATACCTATACTTATGCTTTCACAACAGGTATACCTATACTTATGCTTTCACAACAGGTATACCTATACTTATGCTTTCACAACAGGTATACCTATACTTATGTTTTCACCACAGGTATACCTATACTTATAAATATTACTTACAAATTTCATTAAAGACACTTCTACCTCTTTGCACTGGAGGGGACTTAACTTATTTGTGTAGGGAAGGGCAGCTAGAGGCAATTGCATTCATAATGAAGTCGCCCCTGATCTCCATACATTAAGGATAATAACCAATAAAATGGTCATCTTCATACACTGTAGTTACTGTCATCGGCACCTTCTTTGTCTCTCCTACCACTTCATGCACACACCTTTTTTTCTCATTGTAATTACATATTCTTTATCATGCTAACCATCGAAGGGATTTTCCTATCGAAAGTGAGGGGCAAAGTCAAAAATCACCATACAAAAGAAAGAAATTCGGAACAAAGTGGGGTGGGGGAAACTCCTCCCTCCCTTGCTCCCCCAAAATCCTGCCTATGATTTTAACCACTCAAATAGGACATGCACATCATAATAAAATGACTTACTTATTCACCCTTCTCTAACAAAATATTAACAAAATTTTGTTTTAGTGCAATGCCACCAATATAAACAGTACTTTCAAATTGACAGTAAAATCACTGCCATTTATCTCAATCTTTTTTTTTTTTTTTTTTTTTTGAGTCAATGGTGCACGTAAAAAATCTTAACTTACCAAGCGATGTTTCCCTCAATCTTTCAAAAGATTTCTTATCTTTGATAAGGATTACATGTACCCAAAACATAATTATTTCATTTTATCGAATGAGGCTAGCAAATATGTTAAGGTGGGAATTTATCGTCATACTTACATAGGAATGTCATACAACACCAGACTGTAAAAGTAGAATGACAATTTTAAAAAGATGAACCAATTATTAATTTAGGACATTTTCCATTTTCTATGCGTAATGTTAAAGTTGTACTTACTGCATACTGTAGCGTGCCGGCAAAAGACTTTGGAATGCTTCCTAAGGCTGTATCTTTTGCGTAGCCCAGATCTATAATCTTATACACGCACTATACAATAAAAAGACAGAAAGAATAAAAAGTCTTTAAAATCAACACTAATGGTATCAAATTAAACTCAGCTTTGAAACCTAACCATATGTAAATGTATGATATCAAATTAATTTGTTATTGCTTGTTTTTAATCAAGTTTCACTTTAACTAAGTTACATGATCCACAGGTGTGTATTTCAGCAGTGAGGGTGAGGCTAAACAATCTAGGTATGCTTTTTTTCAGTCAGCCCTAGAGATAGTACAAAATTACATATATTTGGTACAATATTTTAATATTATTAGTCTAAAATTTGGTTATACATGGACACAAGAAAAGGTCATCATAATCTTTTTCAAACAATATTTTCACAAAAATCTGCCACAGGGGGCAAGTTCTCCCCTGCCCCTTTTAAAAACATCCCTGATCATAAAGCAAGTGTAAATTAAAGACATTTTGCAGGAAAGATTGTTGAGTTAAGGGTTGGTGGATATTTTCACAAGAAATACCTCTCTACCATCCCCCTTCCCATTTAAAAAAATTAAACCATAATTAAGTTCACATTATATTACTTTAAAATATCATCCAGGAGTACTTTACTTGTTTTCTTCAGAAAAATGCACAGAACGTAACAATTGATAACTCTTTTTATTACCAAATGAATAACGCTAAGGACTACCATAACCTTAATGAACTGTCGTCTAAACTGTTTGCTTATGGTAAACAATGTGGCAGGTAATTCACACATAACAACTGCAACTTACTACTAGACTTCAAACTGTTATTTCATTTCTGCATTTCCTTCAAAACTATAACAGTGACAAAGATTCCAGAGGGCAGGGAAAATTTAGTCCAATTGATTATTTTGCATCCTTGTGGTATATTACATAATTTTTGTACAATCTAAATTGTGAGGGTCTTAATCTTTACTCTACCAGCCCCTTTTGGAAATGTGCCTGGGAGGCAGAGTCAAAGACGGGCCACCCATAATATCGCTGCGTGGTAGACTAAGGGTTAATCACAGACTCATTATTGAAGGGTCCCCTGTCTTCCGAGCTGCAAAGTCGGGCTCGTTTTGCTTCAGTGACACTGGGTCCATGCTGCATATTTTTTTGAGTTGGCACACTTGTCGCGAGTTGATTAACCTTTACTCTACCAGCCCTTCTTGGAAAATGCGCCTGGGAGGCGGAGTCAAAGACGGGGCACCCAAAATTATTTATTTTATATTTGTATAACATATGCCAACCATGGGGCACATCAACCCTTCTCTTTCTCCCAGAGAAACAATGTTTTAGGGAAACCACTGGTAACTTGGACACTTTGGTTGGTTTGGTTTGTTGATGTTTAACGGCACCGCAACAGTCAGAGTCAAATGTGCCAAGAGGGTGTTAATGGTGTAATAATGGTGTAAGAGTAAGGATAGTGAGGAGATGGAAGGTTTGTAAGGGAGATGAAGGGGAAAAGCTGATTGTGGGAGAAAAAGTTATGTGAAAAGAAAGGGGTGTGTAAGGTTAGGTATAGGAGGGGAGGAATTTATATGTGGTGGAAGAGGTTGTTGTTGCGGAGGAAGTTGATGATGTTTGAGGAAGAATTTTTTTTTTCAAATAGGTCCGAGGTTGAGGAGAGTGAGGAAAGAAGAGATCTGGAGTTCTGGTAGAGGGCACAGGTTAAGAAAATATGCTTGATGGAGAGATCAATCTTGCAAGTGGGGCAGAGAGGGACAGGGGAGCCGGATAAGAGATGGGAGTGAGTAAGAGATGAGTGGCCGAGGCGAATGCGGGTGACAACAATATTTTCCCTGCGGTTGCGACTATGCAGAGGGAAGTTGGTCCCGACTTTGGGTTTGATGGTGTGAAGTTTGTTACTGGTTTCATAATTCCAGGAGTTTTGCCAGGTCTTGCTGATGTAGATATAGATGGAGAGACAAAGGTCTGAGTGTGGAATAGGAAAAGGAGGGATGTTATTTGACAAAGCTTTGATGGGGCTCTCTCGTTGCCAGGTATGCCAACGTGGCTGGGAATCCAGAAAAATATCATTTTCTTTCCTAGGGAGGAAAGAGTGTGGAGTTTGTTGAGGATTTGTAGAATGAGACGGTAGGGCCAGAGCATGTTGAGGATGCCAGTGAGGACAGATTTAGAGTCAGAGAAGATGACAAAACGGGGTGGGGCGGAAAGAGAGTTCTATGAAGTTTAGGGCTAGGAAGATGGCCTTTGCCTCTGCAGAGTAGATAGATGTGTCATAAGGTAACCTTGAGGAGAGGGTGAGGCCAGGACAGGCAGCAGTGGCTGCAAAGGAGCCTTCTCATGTGGAGCCGTTGGTGAAGAGGAAGGAGTAGTCATGAAAATGTCTACTGAGTTGACAGTATTTGGAGTGGAAGAGGACTGGGTTGTGGAGAGCTTTCATAAAGGAAGAAAGACCAAGGTAAACCTTGGGGGGGTGGATAGTCCAGGTGGGTGTAGGGGGGATGGTGTGTCTGGCAATTGAGAAGATGTTGATGTTGGCTTTGGAGAAGTGGGAGTGCATCCAGATCCTGAAAGCTGGGGGGATGTGTTGATTGAGATTGAAGAGGTTGGTGAAGGAAAGAAAGCGGATGGAGTGCAAGCAAGGGTTTCATGGATTGGTGAGGATGCAGAGAGCAAAGGAGAGGCCGGCCTTCATGCACTGAAGGTCGAAGGGGAGTTTGTTGGCTTCTACATGGAGACTGGTGATAGGGGAGGTGTGAGTGGCACCAAGGCAAAGCCTTAGGTAAGTAAGTGATCTCAGTGACCTCTGAGAGCCTGTAGTTGACCATACGTTCCATGATCTTACAGAGGCAGGAAGTAAGAGCAATGGGTCAGTAGTTTTTTGGTTGGATCTGTCTTTGTTAGTTTTGGGGATTGGGGTGATGATGGCTTCTCTCCAGGTATTAGGGAAAGAATTTGAGGACCACAGATAATTGTACATTTTGAGGAGTATTTCTAGGGAGTTCCTGGGGAGATTTTTGAGTAGATTGTAGTGAATGCTGTCAGGGCCTAGAGAGGAGGACCTGAATTTTTTGAGGGCAGAGGAGAGCTTGGAGTAGGTGAACGGGAGATTGTAGTTTTCTTGATTGTTGGACTGGAAATTAGGAGGGTTCTTTTCAGCCACAATTTTTTGGTTCCGGAAGGAGTAAGAAAGATTGTCATTTGAGCAGGTTTTGGCAAAAGTGTAGGCTAGGCAGTCGGTAATGTCTTTGAGGTCGGTGATTTTGCTGTTGTTATGGATGAGGTGAGAGATGTTGTTGGTGGAGCTTTTCCTTTGAAGTTATGGATTAAATTTCAAACCTTGGAGGGTGCAGCCAAAAGATTCAGGGACAAGAATAGGTTTCCCTGGAGACCTTTTCGCTGAGTTTAATGATCTTCCTGGCTTTGGCTCTGAGAATGAGAAAGTTGTCAAGGTTTTGGGGTGTGGGGTTGGTTTTGAAGAGACGGATGGCTTTGTTCTTGAGGGAGATGGCTTTTTTGCAGTTAGTGGTGAACCAAGGTTTGAAGTTCTGTGGGGTGAAGGTGGAAGTTGGGATAGTGTAATTGGCAACCTCCAAGAGTTTGGAGGTGAAGAGAGAGACGGGGTGGTTGGAGAGAAGGATGTTGTTTGTGATGGAGACATTGCACAAAGTGGAGTAGAGGCCCCAGGCTGAGTGCCGGTATCTCCACTTGGTTGGGAAGGGATGAGATAAGGGGTTTGGGTGGAGATGAGGATGGGGAAGTGGTCATTCCCGCAAAGTGAAGGGTGAAACCTCTAGTCCGAGAAGTCAACAAAGAGGGAGGGGATGCAGATGGAGAGGTCAAGGTTGGTGAAAATGCCAGTACCTGGGTGTAAGTACTGTAAGTGGGGGAGCCGCTGTTAAGGAGGCCGAGGTTGTGGTAGTTTAGGAGATTTTTGCTTTGTTTCCCTCTGACAGTAGAAGAAGTAGAGGAACCCCAAAGGAGGTTGTGTGCGATGAAATTACCTGTCCGGATGAAGGGCTTGGGAAGTTGGGAGATGAGATCGTCAAGGTGAAAGGGGAGTAAGGGAGAGTTAAGGGGATGCAAAGGTTGCGAAAGATGATGGTTTTGTGTAAGGTCGCAAGACTGCAAGTAGCCTGAAGGTCAGACTGTATAGGGATGGGGCTTAAGGGAATTGGCATTCCTGGCGTTTTGGGTGATAAAATGGAATCCCGTGTACCCTGCAATGGGGATGGAGTCGGGGGAAGAGAGAAAGATTTCTTGTAGGCAGATAATGCTAGGGGTTGATATTTTGAACCACAAAACAGTTTTGATGACATGTTTGTTCTCGCTTTTCAATCATAATATGGGCAACTCCAGTCCTTTAGGCTCCAGTACAATTTTTACCCTTTTTCAAAGCTGAAAAACAACTTTTCTCAAATAACTGACCTCTCTTTGTTAAATATTTGCTGGTGTGTCCTCTCTATTACTAATAATTCTAAAGATAAATTGCAGACCGTCTTCCAACCAAAGATCCCCATTACTAATATTTTTCAATGTAAAGTAGACTTCACTTTCATGCTTCTTTGTATTTGCCCTTGCCCTCTTTCCATTCAATCAATAAATAAGTTATACAGTTTGAAATAGTTTTACAGTACAAATGGGACTCTAAAGAATATAAAACTTTCTTTGTCTGTAAAAATTAGTTTACTTTGTAAATAAAAACAGACTTTGGTCAAAGTCCAAAGTTATTAACAATTTTTTATTGATAAATTCAATCAAATTCTAAGTGTAGCGAAGGCCTCAAAGACATTCTTTTTGGTTTACAAAACAATCAATTTTGATTCTGCTTTTAGCCAAAAATGTATAAAATGGAATATTGTATTAAGCATCCAAAAGTCCAAACCTTGGTGCCTTATTTACAAGATTATTATGATATATTACAATTTTCAGGAATTATCAAAACAATTTGTTAAGATTTTCTATGAGTTGGGAGTATAGAAAATTCCTGTTCAATAAATTGTTTTATATATATATATATTTATATAAATAAATAAATATATATATATATATATATATATATATATATATATATATATATATATATATATATATATATATATATATATATATATATATATATACACACACACACACACACACACAGGCCTGTAGCAGCCGCTGCTGAAAGTGCAATCGCCGCACCACTTTTTGGCAATAAATAACATAATAATAATAATAATAATAATAATAATAATAATAATAATAATAATAATAATAATAATAATAATAATAACAATAATATTAATAATAATATTTAAAAAAAAATATATAACAATACAAAAATATCAGTATTTTTTTAAGGAATACCCCCCTCCCTCCTTTAAGTATTACGCGGTTATATCGGTAATTCGTAAGAATGCGCAACACTATTCCCATCCCAACTGTCCAATCCGTTGGCAGCGCACGCGTGAAATTTAACCTAATAAGTGCAAGCATAGCATAGTTGTGAATGTTTTTCTTTACGAGCTAAAGTCCACGTCAACTCCAAGTTGTATTGATTTTAATTTGACATAATTAGCATGAAATCAACACAACTTGGAGTCGACATGAGATGCATATTAGCCTGCTTATCCAATCACAGAGCGAGAAACTATACAACTTGGAGTCACGGTCGAGTTTGTGGACTTATGGCACACTCGGCGCACCATACACGTGCGTGATCTAGGCTAGACCTACCTGTACGCTAAAGAAGTCGCGTTCTATTTTATATGCATAAAATTATTAAAGGACAGAGCGAGTTAAGATGGATTATTCTTTAACAACTCCGGACATTGGGAACACACCAAATAAACCATTAATCATTTTCTCAAAACGAAGTTTTGGACAGAAAAAACCAGATCTTCGTGCGTTCCAACTAAGTTGGTTCAACTAGTTTGCTTGGTTGCATTATGACGAATCAAATGATATGGCATTCTGCTATACATGCACCAAGGCATACAAGGCAAAGAAGCTTAATTCACCAAACATGGATTCCGCATTTATCCCTAAAAACAAAGGCTTTAGAAATTGGAAAGAAGCGACTCGGAGGTTCAAGGCACATGAAGGTAGCGTTTGCCACAAGGATGCAGTCTTAATGGTTGTGACATTGCCAAAGATAACTAAAGACATTGGAGAAAGTTTATCACAACAGATTGGAAGAGAAAGGAAAGAGCGACGACAAATTTTTATGAAAATCATTTCTAATGTGAGAATCCTGGCACGGCAAGGACTAGCTTTCAGGGGTGATGGAGATGAGTCAGATTCTAATCTTATAACTCTTTTCAAGTTGCGTGGTGAAGATGATTCACGGATTCAAAACTGGTCATTACGGAAATCTGACAAGTATCTCTCTGCTGAAATTCAAAACGAAGTTTTACAGACAATAACACTAACGGTAAGACTTAATTCAATTATACATTTTAGGCGGCGGAAGATATTTCATAATTGCACAAACAAAATCAGAATAGCAAAGACTTAACCCCCATCCCGAAAGGAACAGAAAATAATATAGGGATCACTACACCAATTGCAGCGGAACAAAGGAAATATCGACGTGGGCGCAGAGGACCATCGTTATAAAAAAAATCCAGACTATCACTCTTACCCCCACCCCACCCCACCAAAAATGGTTCTAAAGTGCTGCTATATTTTTTGTTTGAATTTTCAATTTAAGCTGCATGGGGCGCAGATTCATGTTTGTTTTTGTTTATTTATTTATTTTTGTTCAAGTCACTATCGCATTCGCCTTCCTTTTAATTTGTAAATCTCTTTTGGAACATATCTACTCACATCTATGAAGCATATGTACCATGCAAGTGTGCGTTGAGCAAGCTTCTTTAAACATTTGTGTACTAATTTTCAATAAAATAAAATGGTATAACTCGTTAAAATGGTATAACTCGCCAGACCCCTTTAAATTTCATTTAAAGCCACAATTGGCGACTAGCACACACGTATAGTTACTAACATCCGTGCTAATTTTTTATATGCACCATTTCTTTTTTATAGGCTCCACGTGAGGTTGTTTCAAATATCCAGACAGCCCCATTCTATACAATTATGGTGGATGAAATCCCCGATGTTTTCAACAAGGAACAGGTTGTGATATGCATAAGGTGGGTCGACGACCAGTTTGAAGTTCATGAAGATTTCATTGGATTGTATGAAGTGTCTTAAACAACCGCCGATGCATTAGTTGCTGTCATCAAAAATGTTCTCCTTCGAATGCAGCTATCCCTTCAAAAGGCAAGAGGTCAATGCTATGATGGAGCGGCTGCCATGTCGGGTGTACACGGAGTTGTTGCAAAGAAGATAACAGATGAACAATTAAAGGCTTTGTATACACATTGCTACGGTCATGCCCTTAATCTTGCATGTGGTGACACCATAAAGAGAAACCACCTAATGTGTAATGCTTTGGAAAATACAAGGGAGATTACCAAACTAATTAGGAACTCCCCCTCCCGACGTGGAACTAAGTTTATCGAGATGAAGGAGAGGATTGGGAAGGAGAGCTTCACTGAAATCCGTGTCATGTGTCCAACTCGGTGGACAGTTAGAGCAGATGCACTTCGGAGCATACTGGAAAACTACGAAGTTCTACAGAATGTTTGGGAGGAGTGTCTCTTGGAGGAAAAGGATCCTAGCACAAAGGGTCGACTGAGAGGTGTGGCTTCGTACATAAAGAAGTTTGATTTCTTATTTGGTATAAAGTTAGCACACCTGATCCTAAGTCATAGCGACAATTTGAGTAGGACTTTGCAACACGCATACATTTCTGCTGCGAAAGGGCAGAGTGTCACAGAGAAAACCATTTCCACTACTGAAGGCATACAAGTCAGATCGACACTTTCTGGGAGGCCGTAGGATTACTTGCCTCTATGTGAACCAACCAGAGACACCACGAAGAAGAAAAGTCCCAATCCGGCTTGATGTTCCTTCTGTTGATGATCAACCTGCAAGTGCGAAGGAGTATTTTAAGCGAATCTACACAGAGGCTATCGACAACATCGTTAACTGCATACAAGATCGTTTTAAGCAGATGGGGTACGAAACCTATGTCAAGCTACAGAACCTCCTCCTAGATGCATCTAATGGCAAAGGAATTAGGGATGATTTTCACTTCGTTTCTGATTTTTACAAAGACGACATTGATTCAAGTCAACTCAGAGTCCAGCTGGAAACGCTGGGTCACACATGTAAACCGCCTGAATGTACCAGTGTCAGTGTGTATTTGCTTCCTGATATAGTGAAGTATATGAAGTCTTTAGATTTCGATACGAAATTGCTTCTATCTGAAGTGTGCATTTTGCTTAAACTTGTACTTGTCATGCCAGCTACAAACGCGGTAAGCAAACGTTCTCTCAGTGCTCTGAAACGCATCAAGACGTACATGCGAGCCAACATGAAACAGAAATGACTGAACCATCTACTTGTCCTCCATGTCCACAAAGACACGACAGATAGCTTGGATCTGACGAATATAGTAAGTGAATTTGCTATCAATGCTCACCGTCGTGCCGTCTTTGGATCTTTTCTCCAAGCCGGCAAATAGTCGAATACAGGAATAGGCCTATAGTCTCGTCACTCTCGTGTCCTTGAATTCAGTGGAACTTTTGTATAGATTACGATATATTATCGTATAAGACTATCAGTTTATCATTTTAGTTTTTTTGTTAAAAACAAACTTACTTCATTCCATAATTTATCTGAAAAATTATCCAAACATTTTGTTGGACTTTCTGTTTTGTTGTTGCTATCGATACTTTGGATAGATTACTAAGATCAGCAAATCAGACTGAAGTTGATGTGACAACAAACAAGCCTCAACAGTTCAAGTTGATTTATTTATGATATATCAAGAGAATAACCTCCCCCTCCCAATAATTTGAAAATTGACAGGGCAAAGTTCACGGATTAACACATCCGATGATAGCATGCAAAAAAGGATATAGAGCTCAAATTTACGAATCCCCCCCTCCCCCCCACAAAAAATGGTAGTTTAGATGTGAGTGTCGGCAAGGATATGGTCTCTACACCCCTCCATAAGTGAAAAAAAACAACATATGTATACGTTTTCGGGGTTAAGAAAATTAAAGTCAGAAGTGTGAAGTCGTATTTCTTTATAATTTTGCCCAAAAGTATTTTGCCTTCAGAACTGGGGTCAGTTTACTTGTTAAATTGTGCTTTATGAGAGAATAGAAATTACTGTTATCTGGTAATGTTTCGATATGATTATGATAAACATGTTCTGTATGGAAATAAACTTTGACAGTTTCAAGAAACGTGGTTGGCATAATTTGTGTAAAGTCTGAACAATCCATTTTATGACAAAACAGATAGACCTATGCACATATTCCTTCAAAATAGAAGATGTTCAAATACAGCTTGCAAGACCTGGGAAGTGTCATTTCTGGCAATCTAGAGGTACCTTTTTTTCAACAACAACAAAATTCCTCGCTACGCGCCAACCAATGGTGGCGCTCCGCTTAGATAGTATCAACGTCGCCGCACCACTAAAACAAACAGTGCTACCGGCCTGTACATATATATATATACATATATATATATATATATATATATATATAGAGAGAGAGAGAGATAATGACAGCTGTATGTGTTCTTTGTATGTTATGAGTGGCTAATATAAAAACAATATATATATAATAATAAATAAAACAATGCCTACCTTGCCCTCCCCTTTTGGCTGAATGACAATGTTTTCTGGTTTGATGTCCCTGTGGATGACTTTCTGTGAATGAAGATACTCGACACCAGCTACAATCTGGGATACAATTTCATTGACCTGCTGCTGTGAAAGCCCACATGTATTTTCTGGTTTGCCAAAAATCTACCAAGAAAGAAGTACAAATTGTAGATTTAAGGTTATTTTGAACTGAATTACTGAATTGGAAATTATTGCAGTGGCTTCGTAACAGAAATGAACTAATTTGAGTTTCTATAAAGCTTGCTGACCAATGAGATTACAGCAAGTTTATATTTATATAAAGAATGGGCCCTACTGGAAAACACAAAAAGGTATGTTTTGAACATCATTGGTTGAAAAAAGGTATCCATACACGATATGGGTAAATATTGATTATCATGGGCAAAACTATCATGATATATCACTAAATTGAATTATCTATGTTATGTTTATTAATTCTGGAAAACTACTTCAGCATTTATCCCATAAGAGCTACGGAAAGGTAGAATGAAATAATCAGATATGCTGCAAATATTCAGTTAAAAGCTCATTCATTTCTAAAATTCAGTTTCACAAATGTGCTTAACATGCAGCTAATATGTAAAGAAACAATATCGTGATATAGCGTGACAGCCCTATTTGAAAACCCAAAATAATTTTTTTAAATGCTCAAGAGTATGTCCAGGTATATATTTCGGTCTATGAACTATGTCAACAAAAAGTGATAAACTGACAAGTGTATTCAACACAAAAAGCCCATGCACAAACCTGCACTAAAATGCTTTCAAAGACCAACTTTCCAATCAATTTTGATAAAAAATACATCGTAATGTTCAAGAATTTCAATCAATTTGAAAATAATCTGCTGAAAATGTGCTACATTTTGTTAAACTTACAGTACAACAAACACATCTGTATTCAAAATAAAAATATTTAATCAAATATTGCATACATGATGTGGGTTACCACATGTTACCATGAAACAATAGCACACACTTTAAGTGGCAAATATAGTACTGTATGTTAGCAACAAAAAGCTAACAATCTTTGCCCTGAATGTCAAGAGGACATACCTATTCAACCAGTGAGCTGTTATTTATAATAACAGCTGAGCCATTATAACGCTCAACATAGTTTTAAGTTCAACAGCAGTTTGTGCAGCATCTTTGGTATGATCAAGAAGAAACAAGTTGAATAAAGTATTGTGAGATAACTTGAAATTTGTGGTTTCTATGGCAAAATAATTTTCATTTAATCTATTTCATTTCACCAAATTTTATGCAAAAATTGTTAATACATTCATAACAAACAATATAAACAGAGTGTGCATTAGGCTCATATGGCTGGTTCTTATCCTCGGTTTCTATGGTGCAAGCAGATGAGAACACATTACTCTTCAAGGACGGGAAGCCAGTCCATCGCAGATCAACTCCCCAGCAGTGCTGGTACTAGAGCTGTGACCGTTTAGCGTGTACACGCTACACGCTCGCAAATCTTGTAAACGTTTACTAAATACTTCATTGCGAATAATCGTTTTTTATAGTCAGTCTTGCCGTTGAAAATCAATATTGCCATTCATGATTCAAATCACACGTATCGGCTGACAAAATTCCAATCAATGACTTTTTACAAACTATACCCGATTAGCATAATCCTTCTTAAATGTGCAAATTACAAATGCGCAGTAATCACCAAAGAATGGGGATATAAGTCACTTTGATTTCGCCGAAATCTGAGTAATCTAACTTGTAAAATGCACCGCGAATGTGCCGCAGTAAACAGTAAAACTAACAATAGGCCTAAATTTAGGCCACAAGGCTTAAGTTAAAGTTTAAATCCTATGCAATCAAAGCCCGTTTTACAAGCTCTTAAATCGACCAAAAAACACTTGAATCGGGACAATCAGTACATTTACATGTAAATTTTACCTGATGAGTCAAATGAATTTTGCAAGAAAGAAAAAATATTGCATAATAAACACACAGAAAAAGGCTTTAACAGTGCTGAAATTCTGCATGCATCTCACAGATGGCGGCCATTTTTTTGAGAGGACTGATATTCAGAACTTCCTGGGGTGGTGGCGTAGTTTTGAAATGTTTTACGGCAAGGTATATCATAGGCCTAGTATGCAAAATTTTCACAAAAGAACTTTGAAAGCTGTAGCGAATAAGACAAAAAAGTCATGCGAAGTTAAGATTAAATGACATTGAAAAGAACTTATCTGTTCTTTCTAAACTGAATTTCCATGCATATTTCCCATAAAAATGATGATTTATACTGTAGAAGTAAAATTTTTACTATTTGGAAAGCAAAATTCAGCGTCTATTTGGGCTATGGAGTCGGTACTTTTGCCATACTGGTTGTGCGATTTTTTTTACTTCGCCCGTAGTTTTGGAGCAGTTTTGGTGTATTTCCGAAAATTACGGTACTAAACGCGTGTACACGATACACGCTCGCTTTTTTGGGCGTGTACACGTTCTTTAAAATCACAAAACGTTCACAGCTCTAGCTGGTACTCATATTACAGTTGAGTCGACTGGAGCAAGTAGAATAAAGTGTCTTGCTCAAGGACACAATGTAGCGCTCGCTGCAGGAATTGAACCTGGTACCTTTCGCATACGAGCAAGACCCATTAACCACTGGAGTGGTGAGCTCAGGAAGAAAGTGAACACAATCAACTACAGTAATCAACTCAAGAAAATAGGACAAAAGACAGAGAAGAAAAAGGGAAATTCAACAAACTAGAAAACAACCAGTATATATACTTACATGCATCTCCCTCTCATATAAAATCCACTTAGGGAGAACCTGAGCGTTCATTAATACATGTAAAACACAATGGGCAAAAACTGCTGTGAATCATCCAAAATGACAATCACTTTCAATAAAGATGGAGATATAAATAAACTTACTCTTCTCAAATCTCCTCCTTCGCAGTATTCCATGGCTAGTATATCTAGCTCACCATGTATGTCGAGTTCCTCTGGTACCGGGAATGCTTTAACAATGTGCTGATGATTCAACATGTTCATTATTTTTACTTCTTGAGACCATCGCTGACAATTCTTGGGTTCCATTGGACCTTTGTAGTGTTTTAAGGCAATTACAACACCCGTTGTCTTAAGAAAACAAAATTAACCAATAACAATTAGTTACAAGATTCTTTAAATTCAATGATGAATATTTTTGAAAATTGAATATTTACCTTTTTGCCAAGCTCCTCTCTCAAACCTTTCATTTTAAAATCTATACAACTTTACCTCTAACACTTCATATTATACCTTAGCCAAACACGATTTAAAGGATTAGTTCAGTGGTCAAGTAGACTCGTCTTACACAAACTGGTGAAGAAAGCATCCAAAAATCTTATTCTGTTTTCTGTTAAGAAGATATTTAAGTTTAATGTTCTGTTATTTATATAGAAACGACTGCAATCAGACTACAGTAGTTGTGACGTCACAGCCTCAGTTTCTTCAGTCTTTCATTCTATCATATTTTTCCTGTGATTTTGTGACTTAAAAATAAGTGGATATGTCACAAAAGTAGTAAAACAGAATCTAGCAAGGGTGTATATAGCCTACCACCTGAGGAATGTTTGAGGATTATTAACAATTGTTAAGAATGTGAGGATGAGGGCACCAACCTTCCATAGTAGACATACTACGCCAGTCATTTCTATACAGATAAGGCAAAACTTTAAACTTGAATATCTTCTTAACGGAATAATTAAATCAGCATTAAAGTCCTCTTAAAGGAGACAAACCCACAGATTTCTCATATCTATTTTAATGCGAACATGTATTCTAAACACTACGCACACCTTGGGATACTTAAAAAGCATTCCGTGATATTTTATTTAATACAAATATTAATTACTTGATATATGAATCCTATGGGGGCGGCCATCTTGTACACCTGCCCTCAATGAAGTGACTTCAAGTGATGTCATCGAATTAGTTCCGTTCCCACATAAGATGTGTAAACACATCTACGCCAATACACCTTTACCATATCACAGTACATTCGTGTGGTAGTTGATTTGTGAAAATAAAATTTTATTAGTAGTGAAAAAGTTTAAGAAATTATGTCAGAATGTCAAGCATCTGGCTGTACAAATCGTTCTTTTGGAACTTGTTCTTCAGTCAGTAGTTACATGTATTATCCCTCGTCAGTAACATTAGGTCTAAACTGATAAAAACTTACGCTAAACCTACAGTAAAAAACTAGCCTAATGTAGGCCTACTAGTAGTACTACTGCACAGTGTACTACGAGAGTTTTACAATGAACTGGATCCCAAATAGAGGCAAGAAAACAATTATATTATCCCCACAGAAAACAAACTATTATCTTCAAAATAAAGCAAATAATCTTTCAAATCAAAATTTACTTGCGCTTTAAAGCACGTGAAAACCGTGAAATATGAGCACTTAAATCCTAATCGTCATTGTTCAGTGTTGTCTTTTAATGAAATATTCCATGGCAACAAAATACCGGAACTGATTCTAAAATGTCACTTCCGGACCTGAAAACCGGCAGTTTCAAAATATATTGAACAATATGGCGGCCTCCAAAGGGCCTCAAACTTTGAATAAAATCTGGAAACTGGTTTATTTTTGAGAGAAATGGTATTGATTTTTGCAATCTTCATACATTTTTGTCTAAATAAAACCCAGATTATTCTGTGGGTTTGTGTCTCCTTTAAGATAAAACTGCTTGACTACTGAACTAATCCTTCAAATTCATGCAATCAGATTTATCCTTAGTTGTTATTATTAGTTGCACTGATGCTGAATGAAATAGATGAACTTATATCATCTAATAATAAGGAAGCTAAAATTGTGTTACAGTAATCAAACAGAAAGTATCAACAAAGGGCATTCAGTCAGGAAACATGTTACCAATAAATACCTCAATCATGGAACACAGTTTAAGAGGTAGTGAGAAAAGAACAGGAAGGTGTATATACTGTGGAAGAGTCCATTGTTCTTCAAATTGAAATGGAAATACACTACACTGATCGTAGTGAAAAATATAAACCTTGAAACATAGGCACAACATGTCTTACTAATAAGCACTTTCAGGGAAAACTGTGTATTGAAAATCCAATAGACAGCAACATACATCTAGGGACAAAGACATAGCATTCACAGTTTTACACTAAATCATAATCCTTCTCCCATTTTTTTGAAAACAGTACCCACCTCTTTCCCGATGTTCCAATTTCAATTTACAGTAGCTGTAAGCATGGCCAGAATTTGCCTACCAAAAGTGAGGGGGAGGGGGGAGTCAAAAGTGAGGGGGAGGGGGAGTCAAAAGTGAGGGGGGAAAAACCACAAAATCATGCTAAGATGCAAATAATCACTATACAAAAGATACAAATTCTAAAAGAAAGGGGGGAAGTCCCCGCACCCTTTCAATTCTCGCCTATGACTAAGTTTAAAAGAAAAATATGGTCACCAGCATTAAATTTGCTAATTTTTCCTAAAATTTCACCAACAAATTTTCTGAATTACCAGTGCCCATACATGTATGTTAAAATGCCATTGAAATGAAAGAGTGTGCTTGTGCATGCCAACACTTCTGGACATGCTTGTACGTGCAGCTCTGGCTTTCTACAACTATCAATCGGAATTACTATGTTTAATGCCGAAAAAAAAAAAAAAAAAAACATCTGTTCATTCCTTCCATTTTTCCACATTTCCCACAAAAGAAGTGAAACAAACCGGATCTTGATTGCTAATTTAAAGATAAATTCTTTTCAGAACTGAAATATTTACTTTTGAAGGAATTTTCTTTGTCAGTAAAATGATGTTAATTTGTGCAATATTTGTTGGAAGACTGGGAAATATTTCAAGAGAAATGGAGATGAACTTAACACAGACTTGACCATATAAAAGACAATGCATGATCATGTTTGTCAGAAAAACACTCTTAATTTGATGAAAGATTTGGATTATCTATTGCAGTTAGCATGCAAACAGAATCTTAAAGGTATAAGGATGTGTGGCAGCAAGTTCTGCTAATTTGCTTTAAAATCCATGAAAATAGCAAAATATTCGATCCAAATCCGTTAAAAATTGACCATTTTAGAGCATTTTGAATTTTCAGGCCAAAATATGCAAATTTGTATTCCTCTTTAAGTTCCTCTTGTGATGTATGACAGGGTAAAAGTTCCTATTTCCTAATGTAAACCCTTTGTTTTTTTTAATTGCTAGTCACACATTTGTTAAAAATGGAAAGGAATTTTAACCAAAAGATTTTAAGTGCTGACCATACCCTTAACCAAAATCTAACAGGAATAGACTTTGTCATCATTTTCAGGAACAGAAATTTAGGAATGAAATATAAAGAATTAAATGAAGCTTTTCAGCTACCCGCCTGGTCATACATCACAAATTTAACATAAATCTTGCATTCACTGCAGATCACTAAAACTTTAATCAGTCATAATTCAAAAACTGCTATTAACAAGAATTAAGACTGTTGCGTTTAGAATTTAATGCTCTTTCTTGTGAGCTCTAGGCGTCCATAGACCTGTAAAAGACTTATCTAAAACCAAGGTTGGACAACCTTGCAAACTTCCCAGCTTGGGGAAAATGTATCACCTTATTAGAGGAATCTTCTTGTCAGCCCAGACTGGAACCATAAATAATTGTTTATAGGACTAAGCATACACCGGCGTATTTTATTACTAATATTTTCAAATGCGCCAAGAATCTCCTGATTTTTTTTCTGATGTTTTGGGATGTTTTCCCAATACGCCACGGTGCCTGGTCACATGGTCATAAATCTATGAATGAATGAAATTGATCCAAACACCAGTCCTGGAATAGTAAAAAACAACAAGCATATTCATCAGACCCCTAGCTTGATTTAAAAAGGGACAAGGTGCTAGACATGTTGAGGGGCACATTAATGCATGCGAACCGCTGCATCTTTCTGACATGTAGTCCAGGGGCCCCTTAAGGCTCAAGCCCCTGGTGAAGAAGCTCTAGGATTTCAGCTATAATCATACTTATGAATACAACTATTCTGATTGATAAGGACCAGTCATTAGCCAAACAGGACAATTGCTTACTATGCTATCATTCTGTGTTCTGTATCCATGTAAGGTATTCGTTTATGAGGTTCAATAATATTATTAAATGAAATAAAAATTAAATCTATAAAAAAAAAAAAATTGTTACATTTTTTCTGAGGGGCAGGGCGGACCCCCAGGGGAAGGGCCACCGGAGGGGCAAGGCGGGCCGCTGCTGTGAAAAAGCAAAGCTAGAGGTCTGTTCATAGAGCTTAGCATGTGTGACGTCAAGTTGCATACCTTCAAAAAAGCTTCGTCCACAGTTTGTAAACATAATACTTTTCGTTGATGTCATTGGCTAAAATATGCATGTCACATACTGTTTGTTCATGTGAATTGTGTGCCATATATGTAGCGCAGGTTAGCATTTGAAACAAACAGAACGTATGAAAACATGCGAATTCGATTAATTCCTTTCAAAAATGTGTCAAAAATTCACGGTATACATATAATCAACACAAAATATATGAAAAATATGCCAAAAGAATATGCCAGGAGTACAGTCTTCAAGAAAAGCGTACAGCCAAGATCTTGGTTAGAACGCACTCCCGATTCCAGACTGGTTGTGTTGGGGCTTTTTCTAATGGCACAAGGCTTATGAGCTTCACAAACAGCAGAGGAATGGAAACTACTCAATTTTTTATGTTTGCGGGAAGAACTTCAAGATTGTTCACCCATGTCTAAAACCTTGGTAGAGTTTTCCGTGTTCACTGTTGTCACACTATCATTATTTTAAAGTACTTAGTACAACAGCTAGTCTGGAGTACAAGGTTTACAGTATAGGCCAGAGACCTAAAACACAAGAGTGCACCAGTGGTGTAGCCAGGATTACATTGTTAGGGGGAAACAATCCTCTTTAGGGGGTAGGGGCAAACCTTGCCAGGTAGAAATTTTTAACCAAAAAATAATATATTTAAATTTGCTGGTACCCCAGAGGCATAGGAATGGTCAGCTCTCAGGGAGCAAGAACCCAAAAAATTTCCTGGTTTAACAAGTGGGAAAATGGCACTGGCAAATTAGTTCCAACTTTGCTGCTAATCGGTAAGTCTCGTTCAATTTTCGGGAAATTTTCTTCATTTTCAGGATATCCCAATCATTTTTGAGGATTTTTCTTTATTTTGTGGGAAAATTCCTTTACTTTATGGGAAATGTTGCCAAATTTGACACTTATTTCCTTTAACTTTACCAAATTTTCCTTCACTTTTACCAAATTTTCCTTCAATTTACTACATTTTCCTTAAAATTGACCAACTTTCCTTCAATTTTACTAAATTTTGCTTCGATTTTATCAAATTTTCTCTCATCAAATTTTGCTTCAATTTTACCAAATTTGAGCAATTTTGTTCAATCATTTCCCAATGATACCTTCCAACTTGCAAGAAAGAATCCATTCTCCAGCCGGGAAGATAAAATCCTCTTAGGAGACCCCTCCGCTTCCTATGCCTCTGACCCTCCACTCGATTGAAGTGTCGAATGGCAGAACTGCACCATTTTATGACTGAAGAACACTGAATTGAAATATGATAGTTATTTTAAATGATGCTATAACTTTGCCGATATAGAACCAAATTTAATTGTTATATATATTGTTATGAGGTATGGGCCCTGGGATTCAAAAATTGTGTTTCCAACCTATATAGGAATCATCATTTTTAATATACATCACTGGGAATTGGGGGCAAGAATATGTATCGGGAAGGGGGGGGGCTTTTCCCCATGGCCCCCCTCTGGATATGCCACTGGAGTGCACCACAAACCAACAAAAACAAAATAAATATGCAACACATGAGATTATACACTGTCTATACAGTATATACAGTAGTTCATTAATTTTGTGGCGAAAATGTCCAGGTAAATATATGAACTTAATATCCTCTGGCAAGTCATTCCAAAGTCTAGCAAAAGAAACACAAGTTGAATCATAAGGGGCATCTGTTTTAGCTTGCCAGTGTAAAAGTCTTCCAGGAATTTTTTCACTGCAATAGAAATCTTTGGAAACTTGAGGCAAAGATTATTATATATTTTATGACCACAGGTAATTTACAAGTTAAATTGACATTAAGATGTGTTTAAAGCTTAGTAAATGAGTTTACATAAAACGGCTTAATAGAAATAATAGAACCCTATTGTTGTTACTCTTTGTAATACAAACTAAGGAGCAAAAATGAACTTAAGAAAGAAATATGAAAATTAAGAGACATGTTATCATTACCGATATGCTCTTCTCTCATTCATGCACATCTCTTTTAAACAAATGTTTCTATTTTACACCTAAGGTTAAGGCCATTTTCAGGTTTGAAGTAAAAATGTGATGCCCCAAAATGTCATCAACCACTTGCAAGTTAAACTGCTTTGAAAAATAGCTTAAACCAGGGATGTAATATCTAATGTCAATTCCCTGCTTAAACTAAGATGTAAATTTACTATGTTTAGTCTGAATAATATTTTATGACCATTACACACTGAACTCGACGCACCAAACGATTTTGTAGATAATAAGACAGGAAAGAGAGGAAACAAAATAAGATGCTTTTATACACAATTAAAGTTTACAATTGAGGCTTTCTAATGATACTGGAAAATATGTGAGAAATGCTGTTTTGTTCAAACATTGGAGAAATTTGTTTTAGGGGGGCGCGATTTTCTGTCTTGACACAAATTTTACTTTAATACGCCCCTTGGATCAATTTTCAGTTATCATCTAGGAAGCCATATGACAATGATCCATCTCTGAAAACAAGAAGTCAAAATGTTTCTTTCCCTTTTGTTTTATTCAATTTTGATTAAAAAATCGCTCACCGCATCACATTCGGTGTGTAACAGCCTTTACACTTAATACAAAATTGAGTAATTAGGTCTTGCAAATTTTAATTTTCTTCGCAGGCTCAAGTCTATTGCTGAAGACTAAAACAAAGTATTAAAACTTGAATGATACCAATTGGTTAAACTTAACAACAAAAATAAACAACCTAAATAGTAAGAGATATCTTGTTACTTATTTGATGAATTATTGAAGAAAAAAAACATTTCAGAAAAATTGTTGGGGCGGGGAGAGGGGGCTAAATAGTAAGACAATCATTATTGATTATATGAAAGAATAGAAATTAAAAAAATTCCAGAGGGACAAGTCCCCGAAGTTCCATGGGGTTTCCCTTTTCTGGAGGGTTTGGTTTGGTTTGTTGATGTTTAATGGCACCATGACAGTCAAGAGTCATGTGAATTTAATATTTTGAGCTAACATATAAGCTAGAGTTATATTCCTAAAAATTGTAAGTCATTAACAATAAAAGATTAAGTAATCCTCCTTGAGGCTTACCTTGTTTTGCCAAAGAATGACCTCGCCAAACGTTCCCGATCCCAGCCGATTCTTTAATGACCACTGACCTTTGTCGTTGCCTGAGACCGCATACCTCCACTCTTTTCCTGCCATGATGGAGTTACAGATGTGTTCACGTCTTTACAAATCTGGAAAAAGAAACCAATGACTTTAACTATTACAAGATAATCATGACCAATAAAGGATTGCTTGTTACAATACTGTTCTTAATATTTAAATATGATCAACTGTCAATAGGATCAGAACACAGCATGCCAGGACTGCCCACAACCTTCACAAGCAGAACCTAAAAGACAGTCCTGCTGGTGACTGTGGACATTCAGACCAAACTTTAATCACATTTTACAGGAGTGTCCTAAAAGACTCTTTGATGGAGATTTGTTTGACCTTCAAAACATCACTGACATGGAACTTGGATATTCCTTCATGAATGGCTTGTTTGTGTGCACAACATTTGAATTGAGTGCATATCAGAAACATTTTATTTTAACTGCAAAAGTTTTTATATTTTATGTTAAGAAATGTTCGTTGTATATTGGCATTCATCATATGCAAGAAGAAGACTTACAAGTCAAAGACAAATTTCCAATTTATCCAAAGTATCCAGTTCTTGTTTTTCAAGTTTATTGAGTAATAATAAGACATTTACAATTTACATATATAACACACTAGTACTTTATAGTCCTATGTTTAATTGCAAACACCCAGGTTGCAATCATGTACAAACCACACAGGTATAAACAGAAAGTATTACAAAATTGCAAGTACCAAAGCTACCAATAAAACGTGTGTTGAGGATACAACTTTCACTTTGATAATGACTGTTTGATCAGACATACAGAATAAAAAAATGAAGAAAAAAAACTGCTAACTATTGGACAATTGTAAAGTACAGTCAAACCTAGGCTACCAAAGCTACATATTCATCACTCACCTAGTTATGGGACTGTTATTGTTAGATACTGTAGAAAAGTTTTTTTATATTTTTTTTATATTTTATGAGTAATGGTGGCATTATGGTGTTTATAAATGAATATACAGTACAGTGCTCATGATGGCTTGGCATATCTAATCTTGAAATGATGTTAAGGAGTAAACAAGTCATTTATATAGAAATAATATTTCTCCTTGTCGGCCATATACAGCATTTGGTTTACAGTAGTACTTGGGGACACAACTGACCCAAAGACCCTAGCTTGTGCCAGAAAATGGCAGGGTGATAGTCACCAAAAGGGGCATTTACAACATACATGTAGCAAGGGCCATGTACATTATACTCTATACGATATAAGTTTGAGGCACTTCAAATGATGATGATGATGTTGTATGCTATAGCGATCTCTTAGTCTATAAGCCAGTTTATGGCCAGGTCCTAAGCCTGGGGAAGGATTGAGATGCCACCATCAAGACAAGAGAGTGGGCAGTTGTCCACCATGTTGTGCATCATCTGGGTTTCGCTGCAGTCGCAGAGTGGTGATGCAGCATGTTCTCAACTGTAAAGGCTGCTTCAGCATGGCATCATTGCAGAATTGGTTGAGAAGGTCCATACCCAGGGATTTTTGTCCCACTGTGTGTGCGCATCTTCTGCAGTTGCAGTACTACTCAGGAGATTGGATTTCTGGACTCATGTCTGGGCCTTGACTCTTGAGTGGATGTCGATGTCACTGAGCAGAGAAAGCTCGGGAGTGGATCTTATCAGGACCAGCCTTGATGAGGTAACCTCTCTTCAGATGTCTGGAGGGACATTGTTACTCAGAACTAGGAGCCAATCAGTCTTAGTACAGCAAACTGTACCAGTAATGGTTTTCATGGTGTTGTTCAGTTGTAAATCAGAGTGGAATCTATTCCAAAGGTAGTGTGCAGGGTTTTACCTACGGTGGGTGGCGCTGGGCGGGCCTGCCCAGGACTCGCAATTCCCGCCCAGCACTTGGCTCTAAGATTCACTCTTCCGCCTAGCACTCAAAAGTTCAATTCGGGTAAAAAATTAAGTGTTTAAACAGATCTCCTTTTAATCTCGCTCTATTTATGTCATCCGCTGATTTACACACATAACATAACATACATTACGCACAATAAATTCCGATCAAAACAATCTGGTTCACATTTTAATCCTTGTGAATCACTGCTGGCAGCTTGCCAAGTCCGTCACTTACCATACAAACTAACTTTAACAAAGTAAATTTTACACCCCCAAGGGTCCTAGGCGTGCTTATAGACCGGTCCAAATGTAAGTAACCAATCACATTTGTTATAAACCCCATATGCACTTAACATTATAACGGACTCATCGATATTCTTTTGATTTGTGCAGGATTTGATATTGACAAAAGTTGTTGCTTACTTCATACGAACATGTGTCGCATGGCTTTCGTCAAACGATACTGGGACGAAAATAAAAGCGGTAAAAAGTTTGGGCAAGATGAATACCAATGGGAATTGAGAGAAGAGTTTTCGGCATATGTTTGTACTTTTTTTTTTTTTGGGGGCACTTTGACAGTTGAATATCAATTGTATTTTGAATATCCATTGTACATACAAATATTTTGTAAATCCTTCTAGCATTCCAATACAAAAAAAAATAAAACCAAACTTTTTCATTGACAATTTGTCAATAGAAGTGGTCTAAATTTGAAGAGTTCTTCATGGGTGATATAGGAGGTCACCCTGGATTGTCACTGGAGCCCAGCACTCAAACTTGTTTAGCTAAAACCCTGGTAGTGTGATGCATATTTTGTACAGGACAAGGCTGTAAAACAGCACAAATTGAAGGTTTACAAGTATATGAAATACTGGTTTTTGTAAACAAAATCAAAATTTGTGAAAAAGGTGCAGAGTGGAGCACATCTGTACAAGTTTGACTAGAGGCCTGAAGTCCTTTTCAGACTCGTGGACAGTATGCTCTAATTTTCTATTTCATCAAAAGTATTGAACTTTAATATTGTTGTATATTCCTCAAAAGAATGAATTAAACCATAAACAAGGCTTTGAGATTGGTTATGGCCAATTGAGTAATACCTTTTCGAATCTGCTTCAATCGCACCACTGTCGAAACACTGCAATTATGCATACTCTATTTCTGTTTCATTATTTTTCCATCAAGGTTTCAAGGAATCAAGGTTTGATTTTTATGTTAATTTGGCTGAGGTGCAGCATTTTTCAGTGGTAACAAAAACAATGTTTCTTTAAGTGTCCTTTACAGGCCATACAAGTGGCAGTATTGTGCACAGAGGTTTGTATATGGTATAATATACCTTTTTAATAACATAAATCTCTGAAGTTTTTCTGTTTTGGTAAATCCCTAACCAAATATTTAGTTAAGTAGACTAATATAAAACAGTAAGTATTGCAATCAGGTCTACCACACTAGAGTCTGAGTCTCTGATGCCTGAGTTCAAGATTGGACTCTAGTAAGACAGCACTGACGTTATTGCCTTAAGTGGAAGTTTATGTTGTTAAGAAATCCAAGTGGATTATATTCTAGCAAATTTACAAGAAGACTATAGGCCTAAGCTTCAAAAAGGAACTTGCAGCTGAATTCTGTAAAAAGCAAGTTCCGCAAGGAGAAATGTGTAAGTTGAATGTGTGAATAAGCTACTGTAGGTCCCAGGTAAAAGATATGCAGGATGATTCCCTGACATCACAGAGACTTGTCTTTTAGATCAGGCGATCTTATCAAGTGGTGGGTGAGTCACTGTCCATAAATTGAGTTGTTATACTGTATGAAGATGGTGGCCTTACTGTAACAGTATTTAAGGCTGCCCACCCCTTGCTATCAGTTCTCTGATAACTTCTCAATAAGAGTAAGGGTTTATTCCCTTTCAATCCAAATTCAGAAACTGGCAGCTTGACTTGTCGACGCCAAAACACATCAGGTTGTTGCTGAGTTCTAAGCTATAAATACTCGCAGGAAGATACTTAAAAACAACTTTAGTAACATCCCACAAAAGCCAAGGCTTAAGGAAGGACAGCATAACCTTTTTGATGACATATAGAAGGCCACCAAGTCTCTAACCCCCAAAAATAATGCTAAAAAGGTGCATAAGGTAACATAATTAAAACCTGCATCCTGAAAATTACACATAGAAGTCTAAGTTTTTTGGTAATTTTGGTATCACATTTTGGCTAAACTGTCACATTAGCTTTACTATGGCAGTGGCCTATTTCCAAATACTATTCACAAACAAGAATATGATCAATTCTACGAAGTTGGGGAATGGCAATATTCCATTCTCGAGATCAGAGACATGTAACCGTGTACGGGGTTAGTACGGTTTTGCTAAGTTGGATGGGAAACTTTATCATTACAGTCAATGGGTTATTTTTTATGAATACTTGTGTCACCTTAGCCAGTCAGTGAAAATTAATAGTACTCATATGTGTTGGAAACTATTATCTAATATACAACATTTGTGAAGAAAACTACATTCTGTCTAGTATTTGTTGAAAATTGACAAAACCAGCTTTTTTTCCCATTGACTGCAATGATAAGTGACTGTTTGTTTTCCCCTTTGACTAAAGTTTGAGATCATCAAAAAAGCATTGTTACGTCGCCATGCACCACAACATTCCCGGATGTCTGACCTCCAAAATTACACCAATTGCCAAATTGACGGGTGAGTAATAATTTTTAACATAACATAACAAGATCACGGGCTAAGAAGAGTTAGTCACCCCATAAAATGCCCAAACTAACACCACCACCACCACAAAAAAAAAAAAAAAAAAAAAAAAATCAAAGACGCCCAGAGTTAGTAAAGAACTTATCAATCTTGACCTTGAATTTGTGAACAGAATTGGAGCTAAGTACCCACTCAGGCAAACCATTCCACTCATTAACAACTCTTTGCAAAAAGCTAAAACGCTGAATATCTATCGGTGAGAACTCTTTGGTCAATTTCAAAGTGTTACCACCTGTCACATGAGGATTAGCTGAAACATGCAAGAAATAACAGGAAGTCAAAGCATCACTACCAGATAGGAACTTAAAAGCCTGAATCATATTGCCACATACTCTTCTCAACTCAAGCGTGGTTAAACCAAGAATTCGCAACCTAAATTCAAGAGAGAGATTCCTTTCTTCGGGAGTAAGTCTAGTGGCTCTTAAATCGCTGAACCTGCTTCAAAATGAACTAAACCTTGAGACTCCAAGCCTGAATAGCATACTCAAGCCTTGGTGAGGCCTGACTAATTGCTTATACAAATTAAGAACAACCTCTCTAGGCTACCAAGATAACAAAAATTTCTTCTAGTCAAACCAAGCATCCTATTTTGCCCATACAGGTGTTCCTAACGTTATGGCAACCTATATGCTTACTAATACTATATACATATAGAAAGGTAGGACTCTTTCTAAGGCAACTATCGAACCGTATAAAAAAAATTCCTTTTTTTTTTTGACCACTCGCAAATTTTAATTACACTTTTTAACTCTACTCACATTCGCTGCAGACTCCCTTCTTCGTGTATAAGCCACGGTATTTGTTAGTTTTTTCCCAATTAGGTGTAAAAACGATGAATTTTCTACCAAAGTACCGTCAAGACAGTCTATCCCTCAACAATTTGCTGCAAACTAAAAAAAACATTGCGATGACGCCATGAAGAAGCAGCACTGCAATTATGTCATCGCAACGTTTCCCATAGTTTGCAGCAAATTGTTGGGCGGATAGATTGTCTTGACGGTCATTTGGTAGAAAATTCATCGTTTGTACATCTAATTGGAAAAAAACTAACAGGTACCGTAGCTTATACACGAAGAAGGGAGTCTCCAGCAGATGTGAGTAGAGTAAAAAAGTTTAATTAAGATTGGCGAGTGGTTAAAAAAAGGATTTTTTTTATACGGTTTGATAGTCGCGTTAGAAAGAGTCCTACCTTTCTTTATATATATATATATATAGTAAGCATATAGGTTGCTATAACGTTAGGAACACCTGTGATTTGCCCTGCAGCTGCTAAAGCAGTTTTATATTAGCCATAAGCCTACCATGGTAAACACTCATAACGTACGCCTAACGTTAGGCTATTGTAAAAGCGTTCAACTTACGGTAGATTCAGGAAGCTGGTCAGCTCTTCGAAAAGAAAAATGTATTGATAATAAAACTGACACGAAATATTAACTCCGTTTGAAAGGTATAAAAGATGATTCATAATTTACCTTTCGCCTCGTAATAGTACAGTAACAATATCCAACGATTCCAAACTGCCGATACGTTTGTTTAACTCGTCTGATGCGATGAATGGCGAGAGTGATGCTATAATTAGAATTTTCAACAGCCCTCTATAAAAGGGGATTTCCATGTTAGGCTGAAACTTTGCCAAGCTAGATTTTTAAGAGAAATATAATTAGACATCAATGATGCAGTTGAACATATTTGACAAGGGCATGTTATGATTGCCGCAGGATAGTGAAGTTTGTGGCGTGTTTAAGGAATCACATATGTCAGATAGAATGTGGACTTCACGATGCAGATACACTTACTCTAAAGGAAGTTAACTTTTTTTGTTTTTATAGTTTTTACAATATCTTCGAAAAGCTTAGAGGAAGTTAGGGCAAATGGCAAACTTCAAGTTTTGTTACATTAGAAGTTTTAATACAACAAATTTTACCAATCATTTCATGAGCCAGTTTCAAGTTTCTAAATTTGTACCACTATTCTGCGATCAGGCATATCAGGGAAGGCATCTGCAAAAAATATGATTTAGTTTAGACCAGTATTTTCTTCATTCTTAACATTTTCCTAAATTTGTATTATTTCTGGTCAAGGAGAAATTAAGTTCCCCTGTCCGCATGACGACATTTGTTCGGGAAAAGACAAAAGGATTAACAGGTTAAGTAAGTTTAAACTGAAGCACTTTTAGTGACATCGTAATTGGTGTAAAATTAAGAATTAAATGTCAACACTACGTGACAGTACAGACATATCAGTATGTAATGATTAAAACACATCAATTTCAGGCTTTTACTTTTGTGTTTTTTACTTCTCAAAGGATAAGTTTTTAGAAAAAACAATCTTCAGCTATTTTAGTCTAATCTATATCATTTTCGCCTTATCCAGCATAGGTATTTGCCGTTTTTTGCCGCTGCAGTGTGGTTATGTTTTTGATGATCATTTTACGTTTTTGGTCCCCTGCAAGACCCAAGAATGTAGGCCGCTCAGGTACATTTTGGGGCATCTTGATCTTGAGCTCGGGGCCCATGTTAATTTCCAAGACACATTTCATCTCTAGAGATTCGTAGACTTGACTTCCTTCTTAATGAAGATATAGCGCCACCTCATCAAACAGTTTCAATTAGCTCTTTGTTGAGGATAAATACATGTGTTAAATCGGAGGATTACTATCTAATTTTGGTCCGTCATCGGTCATGTCATTAGTTAGTTTACACTTTAGGCACTTGTCAGGGAAACCACACATAAATCGTCTTTGAATCTTTCAGTATTCCCCCTCACCCCGACTCCAAATTAAAGGTTCCACACCAGCGACATTTTGGAAGGTATCACACAACAAATGTTTGTTTCACTTTGTTAAATCTGTCAATAAAAAAGATCAGTTATAAGGGGACCATTGTCTTTAATATTTGAAAGCACACTCAAGTTTTTGCTCGGTTGGCGTTCATGTCCTCTTGAAGGATTTTTGCCGACTTAACCGATTCAGATTTAGATTCAGAAGTTTTTATCTCTATAAATGGGCACTTTTTGAATTTTACATATAGAATAGGGGGCCACGTCATTCTACGGCAACGACTCAGTTTTTAAAAGTTTTAGCTGATCAGTGGCGAGGGTCACCACGATAAGTTTTTCCCTGGACCGAAAGTTAGAGGTGCCCCAACAACGGAATTGGGGAATTGTTTATGTCCTCTATCAATAAAAAGATCAGTTATAAGGGGACTAGCCTTTAGAATTTGACAGAACACTCAAGTTAGTTTCTCGCTATAAGCACTCTCTGAACTTTACAAAGAAATAGGGTAGGGCATCGCCAGTCTATATATAGTATTGGCTTGGGTCCAACTTCAACATTGTGCCCTTCATGGAATTTCCATTTCAGAGAGATGCCCCGCTTATGAAATTTGAGGTGGATTGCGTACTCTTCCAACTGACCAAGCACATATTCTAAAGATTTTTTCAAATTTATTAGTGGGAACAAAAGTAGGCATGCATGCGTTCCTTTTCTAAAAAGGGCACTTTGTCTTCTCTGAAAAGAGTATCATTTTTTTTTAAAGGGCGCATTTTTTATTGAAAAGGGGCACTTTTCAAATTTTTTGAAAAAAGTGGAGGCCCGGGGAACGTGTCTCCTGTGGCCCCGGTTCTTCTGTCTATGGTGGGGGAAGGGAATTATAGGTTTTAGAAGGGTTCTACCAGGAAACTTTAGATAATGACATTTTCTTAGACCACACATAAAAAATATCAACAATGTTGTACTTCAAATTTATACCCATGTTTTTTACTGTTACAATCTAGCAATTTTTCAATCAACTTATTTACATATTTACATATTCTTACACAAACCCCTTCTTAAGATCATGGGACCCATTATAGTACCAGAGATGATTTTTAGGGCCGTTTTGGAGGAATTTTTCCCCATTGATTAGCGCCCCCTTCCTCCCCTCCCCCTCCCTCTCCTCCCCGAACTATACATGCCCAGACAATTTGGGAGTCTGAAAGTGGGTTCCGGATAAGCCAGCCAGCAAACAGTATAAATTAAAATGCAAAAGCGTGAAGCAATGACTGAAGGGCCAAGTTTCATAGCATAAAATTCTATAAGGTAAAACATTGGAATCATAAGGTTTAATCGATATAAAATGCCGAAACAAAACTAAAGAGGCATATTTCTAAAATGATAACTTTGTTTACAGCTTTTCTTTTGTTGAGGATCAATTTTGTTATTTTTCCAAACTTCTCATTACGTGCATCTACGAAAGCCCACCATTAAAAACAAATATTTATTTGTAATTTTGATTTATTAATTTGGTACTATAAACTATTAATTTGTAATTACAAAGAATCACATCACATAGAACTACAAGCTAGTTTATTTACGTCGCTACGAACAAGTGTAACCCACGATTGACTAGGACTGCAAGATACAAATGTATCTGCAGTGGCGTTGCTACGGGCGGCTGGGCAAAGGATTTCCCCCACGAGATCGCTTCCTCCCCACACTTGCCTCCCCCAGATTTGTTTTTGTACTGGTGGCATATTTTGTATAATGAATGCAAACATTAACAAAATTAGGGGTCCGAGAAGGTCCTACGCCCCCCTCCCAAGACGAAGTGTTACAATTTAGCGAACTTTTGTAGGCTATTTGGTTTTTTAAAGCAAAAAAAAAAATTCCTCGAAAAAGTGTGTATGTATTATGTATGTGTGTGTATGCGTGTGTGTATGCGTGTGTGTATGCGTGTGTGTATGCGAGGGTGTATGCGTGTGTGTATGCGTGTGTATGCGTGTGTGTATGCGTGTGTATGTGGATGTGTGTGTGTGTGCGTGTGTGTGTGTGTGCGTGTGTGCGGCTTTGCCAATGCCTCTCACCTTAATTTCATGCTAAGCAGGAAATTTAGTAGAAAGGGCGCAAAAATATTGACAAAGGGCACAAAATGATCGGCAAAGAGCGTAGAATGTTCATCTTCCACGACCGTTTCAGATTAAAATTAACTCTGTTGTGGCTAGTGCTTGTAACGAGCATCATATTCAATTAATTTGTAATTACAAATTAATTGCTGGAATTACAAATAATAATTTGTAAGCACAAATTGTTTAGGAAGGGATCGGGCACACTGTTTAAGCGCAGGCGTGGTGGAATATGTATCAATCTGGGAGGGGGACACAGGATTAGAGAGACACAGGATTAGAGGGGTGACCCTTACACTTAGTCAGCAGGCAAGGTCCTCTATTGTAAGTTTTTCCCCGTACCCAAAATTAAAGGTGCCCCACTATTGAAATTCTGCAAAGAACACCCAGAGTTTTATCTCCGTATATAAAGGGCCATTTTTTAACTTTGCAAAGAAGATGATGGGAGAGGGCACGTTAGTCTATGAAAATGGTGTGAATCTACATCATAACATTTTTCATGGGCCGCATTTTAAAGATGCTCATGAAATTTGAGGTGGTTCGCTCACTGTATAGGCCCTATCTTATTTTAAAGAGTTCTTAGAAATTATAAGCAGGGAAATTGAAGGTAAGCAGATGTGAATGTTTTTTGTTTTTGGCAAGACCAAAAAGTAAGGCGCTCGTTTTTGCGTGAGGGCAAAGGTTATTCATATCAGCCAGAAAATTGCTATACCTTTGCATGCTAGAAAAGCATTTGATTTTGGGAAACCCCCACAGATATATCTGCGAGAAGTCCCTCAAAATACGCCCTCACTTCTTCGGTCTAGTGCTCCTTTAAAAGTTCAATGTTAAGCGATTTGGCCCAAAACGTTGTATTTATATGAAAATTATTAATTTTAATATCATCCAGAAAGTGCAGGAGAAATGGTCTCTCATTAGTGGCGTAGCTAGGGACCTACGGGCCGGGGGAGAGTGGGGCCCTGCAGACCCCTATAATATAATGAAATATTTTTTTCATGGGCCCTCCTTATTTCATAGGGCAATATTTTCTTCTTTGAAAACTGAGGCAACTTTAAACTTTTTGAGAAAAGTGGGATGAAAGAGTTAATATCTGGGCGACGGTCGAGTTGTATATGCATCAGTGACGACTAAGTAAAGGCCAGCCGTGAACGATCAAGTTGTGAATTTGTTGAAATGAATGTCGAGAAGGGGATTTCTAGGATTATTTTTCTCCAACAAAGAGCTACTTTGAAGATTTTGACCTTTTTTGATTGAAAATTCTATATTAGTCTTTAGGCCTACGCAATAAAACAAAAAAGTACGACGTTCATCTTCACTCAGCCTATTGCATAATGTGTAGGCCCCCTACTGTGCAATTAACATTAGGCTAAACTATAGCCTATAATGAGGTCACCTGACGTTGACACAACTGAAAATTAAAAACACTAACGTTAACGTGACCCAGGGATTTTACATTTTGGATCCCTGCGTGAATATTCTGAAGGCACAGTACTCCCGTGAAAATGGGAAATTGCTGGGCTTCCTTATTTGGAAGAGCCAAAAGGTACTAACACTAGGCTCTAAGTTAGGCCTGCTTTATTTGTATACCTAACGTTAGGCTTAATTAATAACACTGACAGTTAGCCTACTTATTGTTACAACCACAGGTGTTCCTAGCCTTATACATATATATAATTTATATATAGTCGGGTTAGAAATTGACCTACCTTTTAATATTATAAAATGTTAGGTCACTTTCTAATGCGACTTTCGAACCGTATAAAAATTCCTTTTTTTGACCACTTGCGAATCTTGATTACATTTTTTGACTCAACTCACATTCGCTGGAGACGCCCTTCGTTTATAAGTTACAGTAATTGTTCTTTTTTCTGATGAGATGTACAAACGATGGATTTTCTACCGACATTACATCATGACAGTGTAAAAGCCCAATAATTTGCTGCAAACCAATTGAAGTGCCGCTTCTTCATGACCTCATCGCAATGTTTCTTTGGTTTGCAGCAAATTGTTATGTAATTGAGATTCGCGAGTGGTCAAAAGAGGGAATTTTCATATACGGTTTGAAATTTTCGTTAGAAAGTGACCTACCTTTTTATATATATGTATTAAGTATACAGGTTGCCATAATGCGAGGAACACCTGTGGTCACAACCCATGTAGGCTTAGGACCTACACGTATGTTCTCTTCAATTTTCGAGAAATTTCCTAAACGACAGCAATCGGTGAAAGTCGGCTAACAAGAAAAAAAAAAAAAAAAAACATCAGTGGGGAAGTAAAAAGCCTGGAACAGGGTATATGACGAATAACTAGCTCAAGAGTCATACCATTTCGAGGTCGGAGTTGACGTAACCCTGTATGGTTTTGCCAAGTTGGAAGGGAAACTTTATCATTACAGTCAATTGGATATTTTTTATGAATACTTTGTGTTGCCTCAGCCAGTCAGCGAAAATTAATGGCACTCATATATGCTGAAAACTATTATCTAATACACAACATTTGTGAAGAAAAATAAATTATGTCCAGTATTTGTTAAAAAATGACTAAAGTTTGTGATTGTCAGAAAAGCATTGTTTCGTCATCGTGCACCACAACATTCTTGGATGTCCGACCCCGAGAATGAGTCTGATTTAGAGAAAACCAATATTTTGCCTTTTAAGTTTTTACAAAATTTTCATTAACGTTACTCGTTTGGCCCAGGCTGAAAAGTTTGCCGTGCGCACGCAAGTTCTGGCTCGCGCAGCTTGCTCCGCGATTTGGCACCTGGCCTGCGCACAACTTGCTGGCCATACTGTAGGTCTGGCCGTGCATGTGATCAACTATTGACGTTTAGGAAGAAGATGAAGTAAAATGTAAGTTACAAATCACTGAACTGAACAACTAACCACTGCCTGCATGGTTATGGAATACCTGATGAACATTCAATTGCACAGATTTCTGTAAAATTTAGCCATGGCCGAGCTTCGGCTAGAAATCATGAGTCACTTGCCCATGCAAAATAAAAACAATCCAGTCTGGCGTTAGGCCCTAACATAAAGGCCCCTATTAATATTATTAATAACCTTAGGCAAACAGTTAACTTATTTATCACCCGATCCCAGTTAGAAAAGTGATGCGAGCGCATGGTTTTTGTTTTTTATTCCAAGCCAATTAATTTTAGTGATTTGTAGCGTTGCGGATCAGGTCATCCACTAGTACTGGCACTAACGTTAGTATGTGTCCACATACCCAAATAGAGCAGATCTATCTCCAAATCTACCAATTTGGGTAGGCCCTATGTTCCCATGTCCATTGAAAAAGTTGCGCCACACAAAGTCAATGGGATTTAACACATCTCCAAAGAAAGTTTCCAGATTTTTCTGGGAGCCTGTATTTTTGGTATAAAAATCAACTCCCTTTTCACTGAAAAATTAAACATTTCAGTTTGTTTCCAGTTGCAGATGTAAAAGTTGGCGAGAAACAACAACGCTAATTGGTCAAAATTTGAAGGAAAGAAAAAGAAAAAAAATGTGAAACACTTAGAACAATGCATGTAATGCCGGCGCATGTAATGCCGGCGTATGTTCAGGTGCGTGCACAAATAAAATGTATTATACCTCTAAATTAGTGGTGCAATATTTTCAATATCCTACCCTGAAGGCACGTACATGTGCATATGGCTTTATACGTGTTGGAATTACAACATTCAAACAGTGCAATCCATTTCCTGCGCTTGATATACACCCATGAAAATTTCTCCCCATGTTGCTCTTTCTCGAACTTGTGTACACTCGTATATGCGTAACAATGCTTAGTGTAGAAAATTTAGTGCTACGCAGGAATTTCACTGTTAAAGACCACGGAGTAACTGCAGAATCCAATGCAACGTTGGAGCTATACCCCTGTAAAATTTGGGAGGCAAGAGTCCTAGTGTCTTATTTTTATTTGATATGTTCTGTCACAAGATCAGAAAATTCCCTTTATTGGAGGCTAAGTCCTAAGTTGAACTAGTGTGTTTGCCTTCTGCTGGAGGCTAAGTCCTTAGTCAAACTAGTATATTGTTTAATTAAGATACGACACATTATGAAGATATACAATATCATAATAGAGATACGACTATTCCTGATTGTGTTGGAGGCTAAGTTGGAGTTACGAGATCTAATAATAGAGTTATTCCCCCTTTGTTGGAGGCTAAGTCATAAGTCCAACTAGTAGGCCTATAATCCTCTTCTGTTGGAGGCTAAGTCCCACTCCTAATTTGAACTAGTATATTGTTTAAATAATAAATGACACATTATGAGGATATACAATATCACTGTGACTGAGCCTCCAACGTCCGCGAGAGTGTTTAAAAAATGCATTGGATTCTGCAGTTAAGCCAAAACTTCAAGAAAATAACAATTTTTGGTACATTTTTAACAATAATTTTACTAAGTTATATCATTTGATTCGCGATCATCTCCTTAATACGTAGCACTAAGTTTTACAAGGTAAGGAAAGAAGTTGGTAGCTATTGGAAATAAAAGTTTCTTGTTTCGGTGATGTTGCATAATATGGCAACATTGTATTGAGATGGTGGCTCACTAGTCATCTACAGGTGTAATAAAAAAGGAACTTATCTGATCTGAAGCAATTGTTCGTATTTGGGTCATAATTCAGTAGATAGTAGAAAGAAAATGTAGTATCCTACAGACTGAATGACTGATCTGAGAGAAAAATATGGTAGGCCTAGTTGTTAGTTGTTAAGTGTGCTTTAAAAAAAAAAAATTGGGGGGCCTAATGTTATTGTTATGTTAGCCTCTTTGCAGTGATCCGGATCAACCGCATCTAGGCCTAGTATAATTAGGCATAGGCCTAATTAATATTGAACATTATGTATCACTTTTGACCAAATTAGAGTATTTGGGATGATGTCATATTAACGTGCGTAAATGTAAACAACCAATTTGTCGGTGAAAACAAAGCAGAGGCCTAAAACTCATATGTTCGCTTCCAGGAAATTTTTTCAAATTTGGAGGAAATATTGTAGAAAAGATGATTTCAAAGTATGTATTGTGCATACGTGAGCTAAAGCGTGGTGTTCACTTGTGCACAAATTGTAGCATATTTTCACTGACAAAGGGTCAAGGATGTTCAATATGCCCGGATGACTGAATACTCCAAAAGGTTTTTATTTAGTAATATCACAAAACACTCATTCGCATTTTGGAAGTAGGCTGAGGAGTAAGACTAAAGTATGGATGCTGACCCGAGAGAAAAATATGGCACTAAAAAAATAATAACTGATAGGCATGAGAGTGATAATATAATATATATAATATATAATACATATATATATATTATATATATATATATTTTTTTTTTCTTTTTCTTGTCAGTCTCAGCCGTGGTAGGCTTAATACCATTTCTAAAAACTCAAAGAGTTTCCTGTTTTACTAGCAAAAAAGAACAAAATCAAATTTTAGCACTTTGGGGAGTGCATACCTCTTGGTAATTCAAACATGCCTATTGCCTAAAATTTTGTAAAGTTAACCCCATCCCCAATACAATCTTAGAAATCCTAGACCTGCTAGGTTATATCCTAAAAGTTCTTCCTCACTTGTAATCGTAATCAGTATTTGCCATTTGCATAGACACTTTAGCCTTCAGGGTTATCTACCTTCATTGTTTTCAGTTTTATTCAGGCTAAGCATTCATTGTTTGAGTTCAAACATAAAAAAAAAAATTGCAACCTATATTCATTGACATAATAAAGTAGCATAATTAAAATGAATCACAAACATTTACAATTATAGTATAGGCCCTATGGAAAAAATATAGGCCCTATGGAAAGACATTTAACCCCAACTTTTAAATTTGTAGTCAAATCCTACGTAAATAACTGGATTTTACTTTAATGTGCTAATATAAAACAGTAGGATATTATGTTTAAACTTCTCTAATTTTCTCTATTTCCTGTATTTATTCATTTGTATAGAAGACATTAAAAAAAAACTATTTTTGGAAAGAATTTTTTTTTTTTGCTTCATGAGCAGGAATGATCATGTTAGTGGATAATCCTTTGCGAAGTTCTAAAATGCTGATTATCAATCAAGTGAGTTGAGTCCTTAAATTACAGGAAGTCAAAGCATCATCACTACCGGAATCATATTGCCATGTACTCACCTCAACGTAAGCATGGTCAAACAAAGGATTGACTAAATTGTTTACTTTACCCCAGATCTCTTCTCTTCTCACTCTCCTCAATCTCGGACCTATTCGAAAACAATTCTTCCTCAAACATCATCAACTTCCACCGCAACAACAACCTCTTCCACCACATATAATCTCTTCCCCTCCCCTTTTACACCTTACCTTGCACACCCCTTTCTTTGCACCCCTAAATTTTTCTCACACATTCAGCTTTTCCCCTTTATCTCCCTTACAAACCTTCCATCTCCTCACTATCCTTACTCTTACATCATTATTTATTAACACCCTCTTGGCACATTTGACTCTGACTGTCGCGGTGCCATTAAACATCAACAAACCAAACCAACTTCACAAAAACATTTTGGCAGTGGTTTTATTTGTTTTGTTGACATTTATTCTAAGTTTCCAAAATTAGATCAATTTTGAACTTAAGATGTAAAATTGTAAATGCCTAAATGGTTCCTACGTATACTGCATTACATAACATTGCAGGAGAACTAAGCTTATTAACTTTCTATAAGATGACTGATCAATTGTCACTTACCACATTTTGCTTCACACAGTATACATATATTTGCAATACAGCGAGAATTGATGAGAGAACTAGGCAGAGGGTGGAGAGCCCTGCCGTTGGGACCGCCATTTAACGTTCTCATACAATTGATTTAAATGCCACCCAACCAGTGATCACTTTTCACAATGGTCGGGTGGAAAAAAGCTGTGAATGATGCAGAAGACGAACCTCTGTGCTTGATTGATGTCAGCGTATTGTTCTGCATATCTGTTTAAAAATTGCGGGTTAAATTGCTTTTATTTGTTTTGTTGACATTTATTCTAAGTTTCCAAATTTAGATCAATTTTGAACTTAAGATGTAAAATTGTAAATGCCTAAATGGTTCCTACGTATACTGCATTACATAATATGCAGGAGAACTAAGCTTATTAACTTTCTATAAGATGACTGATCAATTGTCACTTACCACATTTTGCTTCACACAGTATACATATATTTGCAATACAGCGAGAATTGATGAGAGAACTAGGCAGAGGGTGGAGAGCCCTGCCGTTGGGACCGCCATTTAACGTTCTCATACAATTGACGGTAAATGCCACCCAACCAGTGATCACTTTTCACAATGGTCGGGTGGAAAAAAGCTGTGAATGATGCAGAAGACGAACCTCTGTGCTTGATTGATGTCAGCGTATTGTTCTGCATATCTGTTTAAAA
>JAIGNY010000272.1:87500-101353 GCA_020152595.1 Chiridota heheva | reverse complement strand
GTTGCAAGAAAACAATCGCACTGGTAAAATCAAGCTTTCGTCAAACGTTGCTGCTAATCGGGAAATCTTTCATTTTCAGGAAATTTTACGTCAACCAGGCAGAAAGCATGCAACCGGCAGGTGAAAGCCAATTAGGATAGACGGTACGAGGGATGGGTAGGAAAGGGCATGTCAGTCGTCACCCCTCCACTTCCTACGCCTCTGGTTGAAGAGGATTTAGTACCTATCATGGGTGTAGCTAAGGGTCCACGTCATTAAGGCTTTATGCGACCGTCACCCAACCGAAAGGCGACCGGTTGCGGACGGAGCCCGACTGAAAATAGCACAGAGTTGCCTATTGAATCAATGTCAACACAATGTACAATGTGTGTGAGCTTTCTGTGTTCGTCTCGGTATGAATGGGGATTAACTCCGTGAAAGTTCAACAAAAGATTATCTCTTTTGTTTGCCCATGGTTTGTTGGGGAAATTATTGATTTTGTTTTGAATTCGACTTTGTGAAGTGAAATTGGGTATGTATGTACGATAGGCTATATTATGTTACAAGTTCAGTGTGATGGTTGTCTTAAAACAGTGTACAGCAGGCCCTACAGTACATTCAAATTGTTTCCCAGGATTTGATGAATTGCTTAAAAAATAAACATATTGATCGTTGCTGATTTTGAACTTCTTCACTCTCTTATTTTATAATTCCAACAGATCGATCATCGTCTTAATCAATTTAGATCGGCTATTCCTTTCTTTTTTCTTTCATAGAGCATAAATATATTTTTAAAAGTATTTCTTGTGTTTTCATACCAAAGGTAATTGGAAAAATAAATTAGGTCCTAGTTTGTGTTGTGTCTTTTCTTTCCACAAAGTTTACAGGTTTAGACCTATTTTAATTCAACCAAAAAAACAAAAAAATGAAGCTCGATCTGATCAAACCCTGAAAAATAAAAACGTTAAAAAATGTTTCTACTTCATATCATAACCCTTAGGGCCTAATAAACTTCACACGGCGTGGCGAAATGAAGCACTCGTTTTCACCGTAGAGCTTTCATTACTATAGCCCAGGCTTATATTGAATTTTTGAAACTGACATATACTGACATAGTAGAGCAAGGGTTGGGGGGTATTTTAAAAATGTTCATATGCTCCCATAATATTTAAACAAAAATGTTGTATCTTCCCTTTATCTTCACCTGTGTAGGCAAATGTGCAAGGGTTGGGGGGTATTTTAAAAATGTTCATATGCTCCCATAATATTTAAACAAAAATGTTGTTATCTTCCCTTTATCTTCACCTGTGTAGGCAAATGTTCAAGATATCTCTGGTGACCCTCCCAGTGACGGGGCAAGGGGAAATCTCCCCTACCCTGCGAAAATGTTGTAAGGTCACAAATTTATCACACAAAAAATGAACATACGGGGAAAAAATCGCACCCATTACATCGCACCCATTTTTTAATGAAATTATCAACGATACTACGCATACACTGGGATGTAAATGAAATTCTCCGGGCAACTTTCCAAACGTTACTAATTTAGGCACCCTGAAAATTTGTGAAGAAAATTTCAAATAAAATATCCATAATAAAGGTACAGCTAACTCCGTCTTTTTCATAACAGTTTCCTATGTTTTAATATAATTCCTGTGTTAATAAACAACGGTGATAAAATATATTTACTTGTTGTTGAGAATATAAATGATTTGATACAGAATTGTTGGTTCAATTGGTAATTGTGGTCAATCTAAACAGATTTATTTATTACTGAGCAATGGTAATCAACCACATCACGAAACCAGCAATACCACGAGGTAATCATCAATTGCGAGCAGTGACCTAGATCAGGAAGCTGTTACTTTGACAACAGTCCCTGCCGAGATTCCGTAATATGAGACGTGCTCCCCGCTTGAAACAAACAATATTCTTCCATCAAGTGATATTCCTTGTATAACACACGTGGCCGCTAACATGTCGAGTTAGCGTCCACGTGTTTTTTGATATAGGGCCCCATTTGAGAGAGAGAACAAAAAATCAAAACTGAAAACAATCAAAATTATAGTTTTGATTATTTGTCATCTAGAACCACTAAAATATTATTGTTAAATTACAATAAATAAGAACCCAATCACTTGCGAATAACTGTTTTCTTGTTATGGTTAATTACCCAGGCGTACTACATTATATTAAGCAGCACTATTAAGTCAGAGTTATACGTCGGGGCAAACTTCGTTCTGACCCAAATGTTAGATAGTATATTAGATTGTGAATACCAAACCACGCCTTCTTATGCACTTCTTAAGATGATATCAGCTGATAATGTTTGTTTGGTCGATCATATATCAGGGAGTCATCTCTGATCCCAGAGATAATATAATTTTTGAATTGAAAATATTTTTGAAAATATAAGCATTCCCCCGCGATACAGAACAACAGTTGAGTTACCCCCTTCTTTGCATTCCCGTGATGAGGAAATTTATGAGGGAAAATCCCCTCCCCGAAACTGGTATTTATAAACCCCAAGGCTTTATACATCTTTCAGATATTACCCCCTCCCCCTCCCTCTTTGCTTTCCGTCTTAATGAAATTTATTAATGGATATCCCCATCCCGAGACTGACATTTACTAACCCCTTTGATCTTTCGGATATTACCCCCTCCCCTCCCTTCCTCCCCCTCCTTCCTGTTAATTTACTTCACACCAAACATTCTTTTAAATTAAAATATTAGGCATTTCTCCGCGATGTAATGGAAATTTCCCATGTCATGCAAGCGCGTAATGAATCAAATCCAGGCACTGCAATATTATAAATGGTCCTAAATATTCATACGCTTCCATATAGGCTTTGGGACCCAGGGTGATGATAACATTATAAGTTATTATAATCTTAAGGCGATGTTTGCTTTCTTGATATACTCATAAAGAATAAGAATCATTTGATAATTAATACTTGCTTCCACCGTTCAAATATTGGCAATTTCAAAGGAACATGTTTAACGAGCAATGTCATTACCGCAGTATGCATCGCAGTATCGCCACGTGGTAATTAGCATACCTGACCGTAAGATATATAACTAACCTACATTGCGTAATATAAGACCAACTCCCACCTGTACCTAAAACTTATATTCATACATAAACTTGTTCTTCGGCCTGGTTCCACTGTGACTTAAACAGTTAAAGAAGTGTATGTAAAAAGAATAAAGAGGTATAAACATTGTAAATACTGATTTATCATCATTGATATATATCATTGGAAACAGCAAAGAGCACATTTTGCATAGAAGAAAGTGTTTCATAAAGACTGATAAATACTCAATTTGAAGGGTAATTTACGGGGTTACTTCGTGATCGTCATATTTTTAATTTGATTTCTTCTTGTGAGGTTGCAACCCAAAGCTGCATTTGTATGACTGAACCAAGCACAAAATAATACCTTTTACGTCTTACAAAACTTGTAGAACCTCAAGTTCCATTTCTCTCTCACAATGTTTGCAACTTATTTACTCGCAATTTAAAATGATGAGTTGTTAAATGGAGGGGAGAGGCAAGGGTAGAGGGGGAGGGGGGAGTGCTACCCACTCATGGAATAAAATGCAAGCCCCGTCTCCCCATTTGTATTGATACTACAAAAACAATATTTTGTGTAAATGTGACGTGCCGCATAGGCAGGATTTTTGGGGAAAAGGTTCCAACTTATTTTGTCCATATTTACATCTTCTGTATTGTGGTATATGTTTTGTATCTTTGTGCAATTTCAATAAGCCCTCCCCCTCCTCCCCTCCCACACACACTAACATACACTTTCGGTGGGTTAAGTGCAGTGGCGGGGATTTTGGTCATATGGAGCAATAGTGGCAATTTGGTCTCATGGGGGAGTAAAAACGTATATATAAGATAGCTTTAAACAATTTTCTGGCGAGCAAATGGGGAGGAAGCGATTTCGTGGGGGAAGGGGAAGGGGATGCCCCCCCCCCTCGTAGTGCCGCACTAGGTAAAGTGATGATCATACGGCAATTGCAATTCCTTCCAAATTATTTTGAAACTATTCAAATTTCAGGTATTTTAATTAGCGAAACGTAAGTAGCATTGACTTACTAGATAAGACTGACAAAAGAACAAACATTTTATATCACTCCCTTCTTTCGCAATACATTGCTTTAATGCAACTACGGGTGGAACCGTGGTTTTAAAGGAACCTGTATTTTCAAGGGCAGCTTCTGTTTAGTTGAATAAACTCGGAATATCAAGGGCTTGGGTATACTGTACATTTGATTTTTAGTACAAGAAAATAAAAAATTGTTTAAAAGTTATAATGCAAACCAAACTGTTGTAAACTGAATGAAAGTATTGTAAACACCACATCTGTTCCTTGTCTGTATGAGACGAAGTAGGCCCAAAGAGTGATTATACAGAACGTAGATGCAAAGGACAGTGGAGGTTAAATACGACACAAAGTTTTCATTTCAAACTCATAACAACACTTTTGAAGTTCGAATGCATGTGTATTTTTTCAGGTAAGATACATTATATTTCGTGAATCTTTATTTCTCCCGCGATAAACGTACTTACAGTATCATACAGTGATTTACCATGCATGAACTAGGTTAGTACACTAGGTTAGTACAAGATTGCTGGCAGAGAGTTAATACATGAATCCACCAACCATGCTGTCCATTGTTGAAAAGGAAAACATTGAATGGTATTTGCTTCTTTGAAAACAAAAATCAATAAAATCCACAATGGACGAACTTCTTTTCAAGGTCTTTGTCATGATGAAAAGTTCATTGACACATCTAATCACTGAGGCCTATCATTTCACATGTATGTACAGTGAAGTTTAGTGTGCGTGGAGTGTATGGCATTTGAACTTGTCTGTGTTGTGTTGGAAAACAACAAGTTGTGCGTCGCGTTTGTGGTGTTTGGTTCGGTCGGCGACGGGTCGGCCTCCGTCGTACGACCGACCCATGGAGCCTTTGTGACGTGGACCCTAAGGGCAATCGAAAGGGTTGGATGACCCCAAAAAAAGTGGATTAAGGTAAAAAAGGGTCAATAATAGGCTAAACGGTCCGATTTTTTTCCCTCGGCGACCCCCACTGAGCGGAAAGGCTGGTTACATCCATGGACATACATGCTGCAAAAGGAGAGGGGGAGGTCGAGATACCCCTATAAGTAAAATAAATTGAAATAAAGGTCCATAAAATATATTAAAAGGTCCAAAATATTTTTCTTCTTGGACAGATTCCCCCAATCTGAAAGGCTGGCTACACCCCTACCTATATGAACCTATGTGTCTCTTTTAAAGACTTATTGGATAAAGTTTGTGCCGCTTTAGGTAGCACAGCACGAATCAATTGTTAATCCGCATCGTTTGACTGCTTCAAGCAAAAAGGCTGATTAAAGGCTGTTGGAGAGGGATTGTTCTTGAAGAGATCAGAAATGGATCCGATCGGGTGTAAGAGGAAAGGAGTGATCTGGAGTTAAGGTATAAGGGACAGGTTGAGAGGATATGCTTGCTCGATAGGTCAATTGCAAGTAGGGCAGAGAGGTTTGGGAGAGCCTGATAGGAGGTAGGAGTGGATGAGAAAGGAGTGACCAAGACATATGCGGGTGATGACAACATCTTCTCTGCGATTGCGACTGTGTAAGGGAGAGTTGGTCCCTACTTTGGGATTGATAGTGTGGTGTTTATTACTAGTCTCAAGATTCCAGGAGTCTTGTCAGGTCTTCATGAGTTAGCTGAAAATGTTGAGGCAAAAGTTGGAGTAAGGAATAAGGATTGGTAAAATATGGTTCGACAGAGCGTTATTGGCTGCTCTGTCGACTCTTTTGACCCCATGTATTAGCTGTGTTGCGCTTCGGTTGCGCACTTCAAGAGCTCTGCTTATATTGCTGAATTACATCATTTTTGAGGTCTTTAACTGATATGAGTTTTTAACAGGAGAATGTGGATACTATAGTGACTTTGGTGGAACAGGTTTTCTAGTGATCAGCATTTGTTATAGCTCGATTTATTTGGACACTTTTTATGATTTGTATGCATTATCTGAGTCTATGCTGGTCACAATTTGAGACTAAAAGCCAAAAATCAATATTGAACTTGCAACAGTTGATTAAACTTGGTCATCACTCATGGCGCAAATTCTTTTCTCTGGAAGTGCACTTATGCTTTTGTTAGGGATTTTAACAATGCCTAATCTCAGATATTCAAAGGAGCAACTTTTGCAGCTTAAAAGTTATGCTACCCAGAAGATTGAGAGGGATGTGTATCACACAATCAAAAGCCTGGGAATTTGCACTGCAAAACCAACAAAGCGTGGAAAACAAGCTTTTACCAAGCAAGTTTCCCCTACCTTCTTTTGTCACTCAAAGAACAGAGGCTGCCACTTTAACCTGTGCATCTAGAGGAGCTAATCTGTCTAATCTTGAGCCTATTCCAGACTTTGTAAGTACTGATGGAGATCTTAAATTCTGCCTGTGGAATAGACAATCGATTAGGAACAAAGCTACACACATCTGTGATTGTATTATTGAGCATGACATTGATGCCATGATAATAACTGAGTCTTGGCTTCGCGATGATGATGGGGTAACAATTACTTTGGTATAGTGGTCATATCATGACAAGACCAAGTTAGATGTCCCTGGTTCAATTCCCACCTGGTCTTCAACTCTCAGTTTTTGCATGTAGATTATCTCTATATAAACTTAACTGTTGAAGACTAGATGTAAAATACCCAATATAAGCCAATATATATATATATATATATATATATATATATATATATATATATATATATATATATATATATATATATATATATATATATATATTTACCCCGCTAAGCGTAGCGGGGATATTTACTGAGTTATACTTACCTTCCATGCTATAATTATGCAATCTGGTCACACGACCTGATTCTAACGCACTTCTAACCGACCCTAAAAACGCAGCAACCAGCCAGGCCCTGACCTCCATAATACCTCTGTACTACCTCACTCAACATTCCACCGAGGCCTGAACGAGAGGGGGCGGGCGGGATGCATGGAAGGTAAGTATAACTCTCAGAAATATCCCTACGCTACGCTTTAGCGGGTAAATTTACTTCAAGTTATACCTTACCTTCCATGCTATAATTATGCAATCAGATTGCAACCGAGGATAGAAAGGAAGGGAGTTCAGGTCGCCGCACATTTTTTTTTTTAATGGCTAGTTCGAAAACTCACACGAATCGAATCCCGTGGAAAGGACGAAATTCCTTCTCCTCTGAAGGATGAAAGACCTCAAGAGTGGGAAGAACTAAAACATAGTAAACCACGGAGAGGTACAGTCAAACCGAACAAGGCACCAGTCGTCGACAGTAACGGAGGCAAACCTCGAAAGAACCTGACCAAAAAGCCCAGAAAAACAAGCCAACCGGAAGAGCGTTTGGACACAATTACAGCAAAGTGTCCACAAAAAACGCCACAAGCCACACGGATTCGTCCCACGAGACGGAACCGGCGAGTAAACCACGATCGGGAACGGCGTGTACCAACGCAAACGAATTGAAGAAAACCGGACAAGGGAAAAATTCGTTAGCGCGAACGCGTAAAGAGCAAAAGTTAGCGGGGAACACAAGCGTCGAAAAGTGAGTCAGACCAAAAACAAGAGAAAAACCGCTAAAAGCGTTTTCCCGAACGGCACGAGAGATCCCGTGAAAAGAGGTTATGCCCGAACCCGAGTGCATACGCGGCGTTCTATGAACAGTTCAGACTACTTTAAAAGAAAGTCACTGGGCGATCTATCGGAGGAAAATGTCACATGACACACTACGAAGAGATCCTTGCTTAACTTTCCAGTGGTCACGAGTCAAAGACCGTAGACCCCACTGGAAAAGCCCCGGTGGATAGCTGCAAGTTATAACAGAGCTCATGACGGAACCAAGCGTGAGAGAGGGCCCACCTCCACAACGGGGAGGGGGGTGAACAACCTCTCAGAAAAGCCATGCTATGACGAGGAAAGGCGGGCCAAGGCCACGCCATCAAACGAAGCGCTCCGGGACTGAGATGCAGTCCGCCGGAGCCCGGGAAAGAGACAAAAATCGTCCCTGACCCGAGGCTCGTACGTGAAGCCTGCAAGGTCTTGAGCAGCCAAAGTTCGTCCCGCGCCGAGACGAGAGGAACGATTCCAGAACTCTTGGAGTCCGTACCTCTCTGTCCGAAAAGGAGACCACAACAGTGGCGCAAAAACGGCGGGAAACTGAAAAGCCTCGCTCAGCACTAGCGGTAAAAAGGTGAACGAAAAACCCCGGCATTCTGCCTGTCGAAAAAGGTCAAGTACCCGTCCAAGTTTCCGACATAAGGGGTCACAAGAAAAGTGCCCCTACCCCGATCAAGAAGCCTCCGTCGGCACCGACGGTGAAATCTGATGGGTGAAAACTTCGTTCCTTACACCAGGTGGGAGCACCCGCACCACCACCAAAGGGGGTGACCACCGACTGAACGTGTAAAGCGGAGGGACTGAACGACACCATCCGCAGTCCAGAAAAAACTGTCGACCCTGAGCAAAGGTTGTTTAAACCTACTGACCAAAAATCAAAGGCTTGCGAAACAAAAGGCAGGCCGTTAATATAAAACGTATACAAGAAGGGCTGCCAACCGTGTAATGCTATGTAGCTGTGAGACGGTATGGGTCGTAAGACCGCGGAGCCGTACAACATAGTCGACGGCACCCAAGCGGGGTCTGAAAACTGTAGCAGTTGCGGAACCGCGTAGCTCCAGGCCACACCTATCAACAGCGAAACTTGTCTAAGAAGTTGACTGGAGAAAGTGTTACATACTACGTATAGTAACAACCTTAAAACCGCGGAGCCTACGGCTACGGGCGCGGAGAAAACTAATACCGTATGTCTGTACGGGCAGTTAAGTAACAGGCCGTAAAACCGCAAGGAAGCAGCTGTAAGGTGTTAAAGTATGGAATGAACCATACGTGCCGTTGTTGGTAATAGCTACCCAAAACGTAAGGTTGTCTATCAAAAGGCCACCTATGGTCAATAAAAATATCCTTCATGGAGTTAATATTGACAAGGAGGGGGTAACGTACTCGCCAACCGTATGAGTCATAAACCCCAGCACTGGGGTAGAAATCACGAAAGAGTTGGCGTCCTGTGTATACTACACGGACCGTTAATTCCGTTAAACACCCTGCACCACGGAGCTGAAAAGCGTGGCTACTGAGGGACTTACGCCGTATATAGTATGCAACCCGTTAAGTATTATAGATCCGTTATGGGTCTACAAAGGCGCCAGCATGACAAGTAAAAACCACTAGTCATCCGCCAACTATGTCTCTGTGCACCACGGAGCAAAAGCTTGTGACTACGCGAGGGGACAACTGGTACTGGTACGCGTGTCCCAACGTAGTAGCTATCAGTACAAAAGAACCGTCCAGGTCCACGATAGCGTGAACGCACTACACCTGTAACGTGAGTCGTTATCTCATTATACTTCTATTCACCACGGGCCACCGGTAAGTGGCTACGCGTAGGGGAAGATGTACGCAGCACGCTGCAGCGTTCCCGTTGAGAATAGTTAAAAAACATATACTGAGGCCGTAAGGAATACGGAGGAGTTCATGTGCCACGCAAGCTATACGAGTCGTAAACTGAGTTTGTTTCATCACGAGCTATGAAACCGGTAGCCGCGTGGGGAAGAGGGGACTACCGTCGTACTCAGTACGTGTCCCGGTAAGAGAAACGGCCGCGAACTCTGTAGTTCATGGCTACTGGTCCCTCTACCACACGCCGGCGCTGCTGGTATAGGCCGTTAACTCCGTTTGTATAAAACCACTCACGGAGCCGCGTGCCGGCGGCTACGCGTGGGGACTGCCGTCGAACGCTAAAAACGCCCCAGCAAGAAAAAACGACCGCGAACACTGCAACACGCGCTAACGGCGCAATATCCGGTTCCGTTACCGGGTTTATCGTGCGTTGTACGTAAAACCGCGTTAATATCTGTAGAATGTAAGCGAAGGTCTCGTTCGACGCAAGAATCATATTCAGAGTAGTTTGAACGGTTGTGGAACTACGTAACACGGAGGAATAGATCTCGTGATGGTATGCCTCCGTAAAGAAGGAAATCTTATCACCCGAGCGCTAGGCCTCAAACCCGAAAGCAAACGCTAACACGCGGCGCATCCTGGGAGCGTGACGTACCGACAAACGGGGACTCGTCCTCGTGTCCATGAAACTGGTGAAAAACTATGCGGAACCGTGGCGTTCAACGCGAAAATCTCATCAAGTCAGCTCACACGGACGTGGGGATCTCCTAAACTATCGGGTGTGGCGTCGTTTATGCGTTACCTTGCTGTAGAACTATGCAGCACTACGGACCCAAACGTCATCCCATGCCCCGGACAGAGCCGCCGAGTGCGTATTCGGACCCTTACGGGGCCGTGAAAACAAGCCGTGGGGCCATATGGAACCGATTGCGGGCCGTCACGGACCCTAATGGACCCGTGCAAGTAATCCAATGGCTCTACAACTAGCCATAAAAAGGGCACTAACTCACGTAAGACCCGTGAGGGCATCGCCTCTTGGGGCCTACCGGTCCCATCGCGAACCGAGGACCACCGCGGTGTACACGGGTTTGAACATGTCGATAACACCAAAGCGCAACCGAAGAAGCGTTTACATGCGACGCATCGCAGGACAGTCAAGGCGCGTAGCACGACCGACACTAGGGACCTGCCCTTCGTGTCGATGATATAGGCGCAAAACATCGCAGAACTGTAACGTTCAACGCGGAAAATCCTACAGAGGCAGTGCACACGACCGTGGAACAGCGTAGCTATGACCAAGTGGCTTCCTAGCTAGCGGACTCAACTTCGGGGTTCATCGTACAGTGTACGTTATCCCGTTGCAAAAACTCTGAAGTCGCACAGGCCCGTACGGTCTAGAGAAGCGTTTGCGCGCTATGCATAGCGGGACCTCTTAGGTGCGTAACGTACTGACGCTCGGAGGCCTGTCCTCCGTGCCTATGATACTGGTGAAAGTAATTGCGGCAATGTAACGTTCAACGCGGATAATTGTATTAATGGTGTTCACGTGATCGTGGAACTGCGTAGCTAATGGCTATGGAACCATGAATAGAATAGCTCTCACGGCGCTATACTTCTTGTGAAGATTATCACTTGTCACCTGGCCACATAGCTCGTAGCTAGCGGGTGCATATCCGGGAAATCGTGACGGTTACGATATCCCCTTACAAAACTACGGAGCCGTGCGCATCCGAACACCGAGCCGCACTCTCTCGGTTGCACCTTGAAAATACCGGTCGCGGTGGAGTCTGTGCTCGACTCGCCGCTTGAAGCCAATCGCTGCAAAGAGTGCCAAGAATGGACTCGCAGCATAATCTGCACGCCGTAACGCGTGAGATGGATGTGACCGAGCTTAAATCAAAGAAGCGTTAGCACGCTCGCCCGGGACATCATGGGTGTGTAAAGCATCGACACTCGGAGACCTGTATTCCATGTCCATGATACTGGTGAAAATAATTACGGAACTGTAATGTTCAACGCAGACAATCTTAATTGCGTTCGCACGAGTCGTGGAACTGCGTAGCTAATGGCTACGGGACCAAGAAGAAAATAGCTGTCGTGATGCTATACTTCTTGTAAAGAAAGTCATCTGTCACCTGACTACGAGCGTAGTAGCTAGTGGGCGTATAACCAGGTGAACCGCATACAGTGTCACGTTATCCCATTAAAGATAAGTTCTGCACACTGGAGCCGTCCAATGGAAGCGAAAGGACCCGTAAACGCGACCGTGGAATCGTATGGAACCGCACGGACCCGTAAACACGGGCCGCGGAACCGTCAATGGAACCGTCACGGACCCGTAAAACACGGACCGTGGAACCGCACGGACCGAAAACATGGGCCTTGGAACCGTATAACTGTCGTAGCCTTTGGCTCACGGACCAACAAGAAATAGCTGTCTCAATGCTATATTTCCGGATTAACCGTGACGGTGTCGTCTTTCAAGAGGCGCTTAGCTGAGAGTGGACGGCGGCCCCGCCGCCATGTCTTTGGACCTGGGTGGCGGTGGCGTCGGCGGCGGGGGGGAGGGGGGGGACGAAGAGGGCCTATCAGACCGTCGCTTCTCCACTTTCTCCGCCGCTCTTTGAAAGTACCGGTCGCGGTGGAGTCTGTGCTCCGACCACGCCGCTAGATCCCAATCGCTGCAAAGAGTACGGGGATTTGACTCGCAGCATAATCTGCATGCGTAACACGTGAGATGGATGTCAACGGAGCGTATTTTAAAGAAGCGTTTGCACGCTACGCATCACGGACATCCTGGGTGTGTAAAACATCGACACTGGGACCTGTCCTCCATGTCCATGATACTGGTGAAAATAAATACGGAACTTGTAACGCTTAACGAGACAGTCTTAATTGCGTTCACACGAGCCGTGGAACTGCGTAGCTAATGGCTACGGGACCAAGAAGAAAAATAGCTGTCAATGCTATACTTCTTGTCAAGAATGTCACCTGACCACGTAGCTTATAGCTAGTGGGCGTAAAACGATTAAACCGCATTTATGTATCGTTAAATACGGACCGTGTAAACACGGGCCGCGGAACCGTCCAATGGAACCGTCCGCCCGTAACAACGGGCCGCGGAACCGTATGGAACCGTCCGCCCCGTAACAACTGACCGCGGAACCGTATGGAACCTTCCAATGGAACCGTCCGCCTCGTAACAACAGGCCGCGGAACCGTATGGAACCGTCCAATGGAACCGTATGGAACCGTCCGCCCCGTAACAACGGGCGCGGAACCGTCCAATGGAACCGTATGGAACCGTCCACCCCGTAACAACGGGCCGCGGAACCTAAGGAACCGTCCAATGGAACTGTCCGCCCCGTAACAACGGGCCGCGGAACCGTATGGATCACGGAACCGTCCAATGGAATCGTCCGCCCCGTAATAACGGGCCGCAGAACCGTATGGATCCCGGAACCGTCCCACGGAACCGCACAATGCCCGCAAATAGGGCTGCGGAACCGTCAGGGACGGTCCAACGGAACCGTATGGAACCGTGCTTATGGAACCGTCTCTATGGAACCGGCCCCCGGAACCGCACTATGCCCGCAAATAGAGCTGCGGAACCGTCTGGGACCGTCCAACGGAACCTTTTCGACCCGTCAATAGGATCTTATTACAACTTAGGCGACGCGTATAGCGCCCCTAAGCGGTTATCTCTCTCTCTCTCTCTCTCTCTCTCTTACCGTTACCGCTCTAGGCGCAACGCCTCTAAGAGCGTAGCCTTCTCAGTAAATTTCTTTTATATGTGAAAAGAGAAGAACATATATCCATGCGTACATACACAAATACGGCAAAGTAAGTATGATCTTACGGACACGCTAAAGAGAGACGAGGCATAGCAGTCTAAACAGAACATCAAAACTTTCTTAAACAGAGAAAAAAAATTCTCAAGAGAAGAACGTATGTCCATGCGTACAAACCTAAATACGGCAAAGTAACTATGATCTTACGTACGGACACGCTAAAGAGAGACGAGGCATAGCATTCTAAACAGAACAACAACACTTTCTTTAACAGAAAAAATTCTGAAAAACTTTAGAAACCCGAGAAAACGCATCCAACGTAATGACTTTATAAGCGCCGGGGTAGCGTGGGAAACACCAACCACTGTGTACTTGAGGTCTGTAAAGATAAAAAGGAAAGATTATTTTCCCTGTAAATACGACGTTGGAGAGACCCACCCACGGTCTCTCCAACACCCCAAAATTCAAGCTTGAAAATTAAATATTTTTTCTTAAATCTGTGTAAGAAAAACAAAAATATTCATATGCTGTTAACG
>JAIGNY010000272.1:0-85000 GCA_020152595.1 Chiridota heheva | reverse complement strand
CACTTGCTTTTAGATACATTACACCAATCACAAATGAGAAAAAGTGCCCCTTTTCAGAAGAGAAAGTCTCCTTTCATGAGGACAAGTGTCCTTTTTAAGGAAGGAACATGACCTTTCAAACCTTGAAAGACTATGTCTGATCTTTTCATTAAGGAAAGTAACACAAATATCGCCCTAAAAATACTAAAATTTCACGCATATATTCTCATTTTCCCCATATCCATAAATTTTCACTTGTTTGGGGCTCAACAGCTCTAACATATTAGACGTTTTCATCTTTAAAATGTCTTCATCTCTGCCGACCTTTGTTTCCCAGCTTATAATTTGTCTGTTTGTAAATTAAAACTGTACATAAAAATAAAACACATTTTTTAAATAGGGCCTTTTTATGATGCCATCCGAGCCACCCCAAATTTCATTAGTGGGGCATCTTTGAAATGGGACATGCAGGGCAACACTTCCTATTTGGACCCGGATCATTGTAATGAAATAAACTTATCTGTAAATGTGCCCCTTTACAAAGATAAAAAAGTGCCTTTTAAAGTAGGCCCTATCAAAATATATTCTAAGTCCCCTTGTGATATTTTTATTGACAGATTGAAGAAAGTAACACAAACATACTGATAGTTTTCGAAATATGGCTGATCAAATTTTGAAGTTTCCTTAATCTTTACTTTAAATTTCTTCCAGAATTTTCAGTGAAAATAAAAAGAAAATAATTTGACTGCAAGTATATTGTACAGACAAAAAACATTTCGTCAAAATTTGCTGTATCCTTTCAAAGACTTATGATCGACAAACAAAAATTACGAATTTTCATAAAAAAAATACAAATTTTTCATTAAAATTGGCTTGAGAAAAAAAGTAAAAATTGCTAATTGAGTAATCTAATTTAGTACAAGCCTTAAATTGTGGAAAACCTCGTTTTGAGTATATTCCGATTTGACCAGAGCCGTCTTAACGCATGGACACGCTGGGCAGTTGCTCGGTGCTCCTCGATTTGAGGAGCCCATGCATGAATAGAGTATCAAAAATGATGTGACCAAAATGTTTATTCATTACACGACGACGAGAGCAGCAAATTGTCCTTTCTTTCATCTTTGCTTTAATAAAGGCCTATTGTATTTCATTATTGTATACGTGCAATACTTATACTACATAATTCAAGTGTTGAAGAGTTCTTTCAAAAGTGTAATGTACTTCAGAACAGCTGATTCATCGCCCCTATAAAAAGTATGGTAGTCACGAATGGGACTACTGCACTTACACATGACCGTTGCATGTTGATCGATTATTCTGCAATGTCTGTAAATCTGATAATGTTAGATTATCACTAGTTCAGCGGCATAGGAACATGAAATTTTACATGGGGAGAGTTGACAGGAGAGGGATGGGGAAGGGGGGGTCAGATTTTAGATTTGTTCCAACAAACCTGATACAAATCTCTTGCATTCAAAAACTAAAGGGGTGGAGGAAGAGCAACATTTCCAGAAAATTGAAGAAAATTTCCTGAAAATGAATGAAATTTCTGGAACATTGCACAAAATATCGTGCAAATTCGAGAAGATTTCCAGAAAAGGAAGGTAAATTCACGATAACAGAAGCAAATTTCACAATAAGAGAAGCAAATTTTACGAAAATGAATGAAGTTTCCGAAAATTGAACAAGATTTCCTGAAACTTGAATTGAAGAAGATTTACCGATTAGCAGCAACATTTTATGGAAACTCAATTTACCAGTGCAATTTTGCCGCTTGCAAATTTTGAGGATTCTTGTCCGCTGAGAGGTGCCCCTGTTTTCAGAGTATTCATCAGTACGGAGTCTGACCTCGATATACGACCGTTATTACGTAACTTTCAACAACGTCGACCTCACCCGGAAGCGAGCTAAACAGTACGTGTTTACAAGCGAAAATCATCAACGAACGATTCGTCAGTTTTATTTTATTATTTGCATTTTGTTTAGAATTTGATGCAAATTTTACCAAATTTGGTTATAGTATCACCAAAAAAGGTTAAAACTCCATATTCATAAGGTGATAAGACCTAATCAGCGTATCCTGTGCAAGATTTAACCAGATCTTTCCTCTCAATCAAGGTAAATATTGTAGCCACTTTAACATCTGTAAGGCTTCCGTATTAGACGTTCTTTGGATAAATTGATGCAATATATAATGATTTTAGATAATATTCTACCTCACAATGTAATATAATTTGGGTTCATTCAGAAGAAGTGTGAAAAATAGATCGATAATTTTTTGGCTTCAGTTAAGCTTCCGGGGTGTCCTATTGTTAGGCTTGTAAAAAGTTGTATGTACTTAAGTGGGGACACGATAACATTAGGCCTACTTTTTTCTTGTGTCTTAACTTAAAATGTAATTGTAAGTTGTAGGCCTGTGTTAAATTTAGTCATAGGCCACATATGAGTGTGGCCTAGCAATGGTTACTGTACTATTATAACTGTCTGTTTGTTTTGTTTAGCCTAACGTTTACTCAATACAAATTGGGTCTAGTACTTTACATTCAAAACATTTTGACTGGTCAGTCACACAACACCATGGCTTAAGTCAAGTCTAGCCTTTTTACTCAGTTTTGATATAATATAGCCTAGGCTCTGGCCTTTTAAATCCGTAGCCTAGAGTAAAATCTGTTAATACTAAAAGTAAACATGATGAGATTTCATCATTAAAAATACTGTTAAATTTCATTATCTACGTTAGGCCAAACCTGGCTGTACCTTCTCCGTGTTCGTTTTGGGAGGACGACGCTGTATCACCTTTTGTCTTTGTTGTTGATGTTTCCTTTGCCATAATCGCATTTACTACATTTAAGTATTTTGGGTGAAAATATTCAGTCCTTTTTGTTTTGCAGCATAGGTTATCATTTTCAATTTTATCTTTGATGATTTTGCCTTATTGCCATTTACTACTGCAGTAAAGGCAGCTGAGCTGAATTCATTCAAGCTATTCATGGCATAGGGCCGGTTCTTATAAATATGGTTTATGTAACATTGATCGGATAGAAATTTTATTCCCAATTTAGGCCGCAAGTCTATTGCAGGTTAGCTTTCCAGCATTGCTGGTATTTATTCTACAGCTAAGTTAACTGAAGCAAACAAAGTTAATGGTCTTGCTCGAGGACACAAATGCAAATAGTCCTGGCCGGACTCAAACTATGGCCCTTACCATCTTGAAGCTGAGTCTCTACATCTATACCATATGCACCTCCCCATTTGTCATTGCCATTTACTGCATTGAACTATTTTGTCCTGTTTCAAATTTTCAGATATATAGTATTGTTAATGCAGGGTTTTTTTGCAGCATTGTTTTTCCATCGATTTTTCATGTGAATAATTTTAATTTTTGACCCAATATTTTACCATTATGCCACCAAAAGAACATTTTGTCAAATTCTTCATGAAGGCAGAGAAAGTGGTTTATCTTACTTTTCGTGCCAAGGTTTTGAAGAACTTGTCTTCAGAAATTCAAATTTTAAGCAATACAACTTGTGACTCTCAAGCAACTTTTGCATCTAAAGACAAGAATGTACTGCAATATGTGCAGAAACTTTGTGATGAATGTGATGTTTTGATTCTGATAATCCATCATGTATATTAACCCATTTGTTTACAGGTGTGACTGCCTCAGACATTGTGTCAAAGGACATGATGTCTTTCTACCAGAAGGGAGAAGAAGACTTAGTGTCTTACATTAATTGTATTATTCTCAAATCTCCTGGGGCCAAATTGCCTAAACGGTCTAGACGGAATCTAAAAACATTTTCAGTCAAACGTAAGACAGTCCATAAACAAAAGCTGGAAATAAAAGACCACAAGTTGCAAATAATGTCATTACGCCCGACAAGTTGCTTTATCAAAAGCAAGTAATATGCCTGTGGATTCTTTTTTCAGTTTGTTTCCCTGCCAAGGGCAATTTGCAACCCTGATAAACTTCCTATCAAGTCATCTAAAGCTAAGTCTTCAACAGAATTTCATAAGCATTTCCCAGAATCCTTTTTGCTCCAAGGTTCCCTATTATGCTGGAGGGCCTTCTTGCTGCATCCTAGAAGGAATGTTTATGATAAATTGTCCACCTTTGAGAATTCATAAGACCTTCAGGGATTATGCTTTATTTCTATATAGACGTTGATCAAATCAATGAATGAGTTTAAAGCTGTGGATGTTCACATTGTGTTTGATCACCCAGGTAGACATGGTGCGTGTCCAAAGGACATTGAAAGGGCAAGACGAGATGGTGCTGTGGAAGAGCCCTCCTTGACAAAAATTTCAGGCAGTGTTCTTTGTCCCACCAATACAAATTGGGCAAAATTTCTGCAGGTTCTGAAGCCAAAAAGACTTCTTGTAAATTTTCTGTCCATGGAATTTCTTTCCATAGCCCTTTCTGCAAATGTGAAACCACATATTCTTATAGTTGCTGGTGGGTTTGATGGGGATCTGCAGGATGCTGCATTGTGTGTGGGGGATGATTTCCCAGAAATAAGTCAAGTGGGTGATATGTCATCTAATCACGAAGAAGGAGATTCCCGTGTGTGGTATCATGCCAGCAAAACCCCATGTAAACATGTTGTCATTTACTCCCCAGACAGAGATACATTTCATGTTGGTTTGCCTCTCATGTCCTCTTTATCCCATAAACAAATTTATGTGCAATTGAGAGCAGCTAAAGGTGATGATCTCTTTATTAATATGAACACACTTGTTCAGCAAGTGTCATCATATCTTGAATTACAGAAACTGGGAAGTGATCTTAAACCTCAAATACCTCTCTTTCTGCAAGTGTTATATGTTGTAAGTGGTTGTGACTTCACCTCTTTTTTTAGGGGATATTCAAAGAAATCATTTTTAGATGTCTTTTTTCGTGACTGTGGATTTATAACTAGTGTGGACACTGATGGAAAACTTGGCAATTTTCAAGACGATTCATGCAGTAAAGGGTTACTAGCCTTTTATCGTTTAATAGGTTCTTTGTACTTTCGAAAGCATACAAGTGCTTTTGAATTTGATGATCCAAGAGAGTTATTTAACTCATTGTCCCACAATGACAAAAGTCCAGAAGAAGTCCACTTGGCATTTTTAAAGACTGTAAGGATGGTCACTTCCACGGATATCAAGTGAATCCGAGTGGATGCCCTCTGCCGATGCTTTGAAGCTACATTGGTTACGATGTTGTTGGGTTTTGCAAATGTGGGCCCAGGCATTGTCAAGTTGTGTGAATGTTCCAAATTTGTTAGATTATGGTTGGGCTATGACTGATGGGCAGTTAAGCATTGTGTGGGACTCTGAAGTAAATTTGAGACAAATCAATGAAAATGTGAGATTGCTAAAAGAGGGTTGTAAGTGTAGGTCGGGATGTAACAAAAATTGGTGTAAATGTAAAAAGAATGGGAAAAATTGCTCCCTTATATGTCTGTGCAAAAATTGTGAAAACCAATGTTTGTCTGAAGAGGTTATCCAAAATGAGGTCATTCCCAACAATTTGCCTGTATTAGGCACAGCCATATCATATGATAGTGACAATATGTCTGAAAACAGTTCTGACCTTTCCTCTGAAAGTTGTGATGATAATGAATCTTTGAGTGAATTGTCATCCTCAGATGAGAGTTGGCAGGCAGACGAAACATCTCAGTTGTTGACTGATTTTGATGATGTCATGTCAGTGATTGAAAATGTTCCAAATGAAGGTTGCTTTTGAAGATCTTTTAGATGAAGGTTGTTTGATAATTAATGGAAGTGTTTTACTAAAACTATTGTAAGAAAGAAATGTATTGTGGTCATTGTTTAATGAATGCGACTCTTTGTAATTTGAGTACTACCTCACAATTTGACTTCAAAAAATGTTTTAAAAGAACATTTGTATATATCAGTATATTGTAAAGATTGGATGAGCATCCTCATCAACAAATTACATTTAATCACTTGAAAATTACAGAGGTCATAATCAACCTACATACAAAGCTGTTTGAGAATTACCGTATAGTATGGTACTGAAGTGAGATCATTACTGATGTCATTACATCAAATAGATTCACTTTCACTAATTATCAATAACATGTATTGTTTCATATCAATCTATGCATATTTGCCCTCATTAACCATATTTTTTTTTTTTTTTTACACAGGATTTGAACTTCAGTCGTGACAGATACATGTAAAAAGCCTTTCATCCAACACACATTGTATTTTGGGTGTATTCACTTCTGTGACCCCACCTGTTTAACTTTTTTATGGACTTGACTTTTGCTTTAAATTTAAAAACACCCAAAATGAGCATTTTACATACCTTTTAGAAAATTACGGCTACCTTTGTTCATATATACCCAGTATGTTTAATTTCATATGAAATTACTATCAATTTATGAACTTGTGTGTTGGATGTTGAAATACAAGTCTCAGGTTTGTATGATTATAAGGTGCATGGGCAAACACTTTGTAAAAAGTTATACTCTTTTATTATATTGGCCACATAGATCTACTTCATAAAATATAACCATAGAACACTGTATAACCTGCTCTTTGGCTGTGACTAGACCATTTTTGTGTATGTGAAATAAAACATTTCACTCTGTGTACAAAATATATTTGGCATTAATGGTATGTTGTCCATACATCTTCTTGCAGTGTCGTAGCTAGGACTTTTTGTGGGAAAGCCAAGAATCCTAATTTTGCTGGAAAGTAAGAATCGAGGTGTAGATTTGGTTTCAAATTGAGGAGTAAATATAGGTGTATTACTTATTATAAATATGACATTTTTTCTGATTGTTGAGTGTTGTCAACCTCTAGCTATGCCACTGCCTTCATGACCATTGACAAATGGAAAAGAGATATTTGTTCAACAAAAGTTAAAAAGTAATTTCACAAACAGTACATCTCCATTACTTGTATTCGTTATTTTTTTGACATGCACTGTTTTTCTAGCATTCCCTGCAGTCATAACATTCTTTCACTCACAAGGACATTTCTACTTACTGAAAATGTATTTATATGCAATGAAGCAATCACGTTCTCCTTTCCATTTACTTTGCCACATCACTTGCCTACTTGTGTTTGATCAAACTGGTGCTTCCATCTCCATACTAAGTTATGTTGGTGCTATTATCTTGCTCAGTCTTTCTATGAGTGTATTAACAGGGTATGCTGTTTTCTAACAAAAGCATTTATCAAGCAAGCTTTCATTGTTTCATACGTTATGTTTTCTTATCAATCTTATGTATATTTATTTTTAGTTGTTTAAGCATTTCAAAAGTTTCTTTATGTATATTTTCATATTTGACCTGCATGTGATTTGTATTCTGTTACTTTGAAATGTGTGCATTACCTTGCTCATGCATATCTTCTGTATTTTTTTATGCAAGTGTTTTGCCAAAACTGTTGCCTTCATGTATCATTGTGCACTGTAAAGAAAGCAAAACTGCTGGTGGTGTATGTATTACTAAACTCAAAGGTGTGGTGTAATTATAGTATATTTTATGGGAATTACACTTATTGTTCATCAAATGTTTAATGTACATACTCACAATGTTAGTGGTGTGATACAAGAGTATTCAATTGGTTTTCTGAAAGTTGTGCATGCTGCATTACCTTGATTTATAGTATTTGTATTTAAAAGTATAAAGAGTGCTTTTTAGTCACCTGTCCATAGTGTACATGTATGGGTGTGATTTCAAATGGTGACATGATTGATGAATTTCACAAAAGATTTCCTTACTTGTTGATGAAGTTGGTGTGTAGATAAAAAAAAATAACTTTACAGTCATATTCTGATTTTTCTTAAATGATGTGAGGAGTATTTTTTGTGTTTTTCAAAGTATACCTTGCATGCTGCTATCTTAAATTGTACATAGCAAAGAAATATTATTTAGGAAAGCATCAAACATACATGCTTTTCTTGTTTGTATAGAATATTGCATACTTAAGTTATTCATTGCATGTATTCATGTTATGAAGATTTAGTCTGAGCTTTTATATGTGACGTATTGATGGTTTATTAATATTTGATAGCTTCCATGAAGCTCTTTTAAGTGTTATATATTTCTTCAGAAGGTTTTTTATCTGAAACAAGCAGAGTTTTTGTATAATTTCTTTCAGTTTCAGGTCTTTCATTAATATTTGTTTTATATTGAAATTTAAAGTGTGAGTTTCTTTCAGCTTCACAAGTTATTTATTTAAAAGTTTTGATTTAAGTGTACTGTACTACCAGTAATATTTTTTGCAATAAAAGGTGCTTTTCTAGAGTAGTGAAGAAATTTTTACTTAAGCTTTTTAAACAAAAGATAATGTTTTATGTTGGTTCATGTTGTGCCAAAATATTGTATAGTGTATATACCATTATACTGTGACCTCACACTAAGTATTCATGCAGCTGGTGCTTTTAAGAGTAGTGAAGATATTTTTACTTAAGCTTTTAAACAAAAGATAATGTTTTATGTTGGTTCATGTTGTGCCAAAATATTGTATAGTGTATATACCATTATACTGTGACCTCACACTTAAGTATTCATGCAGCTGGTGCTTTTTAAGAGTAGTGAAGATATTTTTACGTGTGCTTTTAAACAAAAGCTGATATTTTATGTTGGTTTATGTTTTGCCAAAAATTATATAGTGTATATACTATTATACTGGGACCTCATACTTAAGTATTCATGCAGCCGGTGCTTTTAAGAGTAGCGAAGATATTTTTACTTGAGCTTTTTTAGTTTGTGTTTTGCCAAAATATTGTATAGTGTATATACTATTATACTGTGACCTCATACTTAAGTATTCATGCAGCTCAATATATTCAAGTTTAACATGCATTTCTCATTAATTGTTCCATCATTTCAAGTTGTATAAAATTGGTTGGAAGGAGATACAAAAAAAAGAGAGAACTCCAAGAATAAATGTGCCTCACAAATACTACACATCGTTTCCAAAGCATGCGTTTCTTTCCATATTGTCTTTTGTTGTTATCAAGTGGTGAGGAGGTGTGGTGGTCTAGTGGTAGAAAACTGTTTTTGAGACGCAAAGACCTGGCTTTGAGTCCTGGCCAGGACTACCTGCATTTTGCCCTTCCGCAACACACTTAACTTCATTTGACTCAGCTGTAGCAGGAGTACCAGCGATGCAGGGGAGCTATGCCATGATTGACTGGCATCCATATCCAGGGGGAGTAAAACTCCTATCAGCTCTGGCACCATGGAAACCAGAAATATGTACCTGCCCTAAAAGCCATGGATAGATTAAACTGATTCTTTATCCCACTGGCCTCATCAACAGTCTGGGCTTGAAAATGAGTTGTCTTCAGGGCGAGTTGTTTGCTTGGGTCATATGGAAACCAGGGATAAGCACTGCTCCTCTAGGACCTTCCACAACTAGGCACCTCTGTCCCTCTATCTTCCTCCTTGCAGGATTGTTCTGGTGCGGTTATTAACCAGAAGTATTTTTACCCCTCACCTGACCTGCTTTCCACAAGAAGAAGTGATTTTGGGCACCCATTTTGTTCAAATGACTCCCCGTCTACCTCCCTCCTGTGTAAAGCAGTATATTGTATGGGCGGTGTGCAGTGTGATGTAACCTGCTAAAGGATTTGGGGAAAATAACCCAACAACTCTCCTTGGCTAAGCCACTGACACGGGGTTTTTGAAGGGAATTTCAATGTATCAGTTTGAAGCTGAAGGTCCTTTTCTCCCAATATATTTTTTGGCAAGGCCTGATTTACTTCAGTGTCTGGGGCCTGGCGGCTGGGGAATTGCTTCCCACAGACCAGGTACGGGTCCAATATGACAGTTCATCCTCCCCACCCCTTTACTTTTAAAATCGCTGCTAGTATCCTGGGAAGACGAAAAGTATTGGAGAAAAAATTAAAGATATGCCAATGTTTAAAGATCAGATCTAATATGCACCCCCTCTCATGATATTCGAATTCCCCAATATTAGGACACAAAATTAAAATCATAGCATGGATAAGTTGTTCAAACCCATAAATTTCAATTCCTAGCGCTAACCATGGGCAAAACCCTTAAAAATTGCAAGAACTGACAACTTTTGCCAAGTTTCTAAAACACCCATCTCTGATATGAATATTCATGATTCAGAGCGATCATCAAGTGGTGCGCATGCGGCATAATGAATATTCATATTCTTCTCGAAAAATATGACCTTTCTGCCAGAGAAAACATGGCCGCCATTATCGCGAAAAGTACATGAGAAAACATGTGTAAGGGATCGTATTAAAGACAGATATTGAAAGAAAACCAAATGGATATGTTTTTAACATTATATTACATTGTTACAGAGAGTTTGCTTAAGGTTCATCCACGAAAAGTTATATTTTGACCAAATTTCTACCGCGATCGAACGCCAACGTAACAGCAATGCGGAACCTATCTTCGTAATTCATTTAACTCCACAACATGTACGAGTGTTGCGGGGTTCTTATTTCCACTTGTATGTACAGTTATATGTGTTTTGGTGATATACAGTAAATAATTGTGATCTTTTGCGGACGATTAGTGCATTAACGAATAGATTAATTTTAGGAAATATTTCGTGTCCATTGAGCACCCGAATTCAAAATTATGTGACGTCACCAAGCTGTGAAAATTCCAGGTCAAACGAGGTCAGACTCCCTACTGTCATGTGTATAATGCATGACCAACTGCACGGGAAAACGCTCGTGTTCATGATATAAACTAACAAAGAATCAGCGCAAAGGGACTACAAGAATCAGCACAAAGGGACTACAGAATCAGCACAAAGGGACTACAAGAATCAGCACAAAGGGACTACAAGAATCAGCACAAAGGGACTACAAGAATCAGCACAAAGGGACTACAAGAATCAGCACAAAGGGACTACAAGAATCAGCACCGTGACAAAGGGACTACAAGAATCAGCACAAAGGGACTACAAGAATCAGCACAAAGGGACTACAAGAATCAGCACAAAGGGACTACAAGAATCAGCACAAAGGGACTACAAGAATCAGCACAAAGGGACTACAAGAATCAACACAAAGGGACTACAAGAATCAGCACAAAGGGACTACAAGAATCAGCACAAAGGGACTACAAGAATCAGCACAAAGGGACTACAAGAATCAGCACAAAGGGACTACAAGAATCAGCACAAAGGGACTACAAGAATCAGTACAAAGGGACTACAGCCTGACAGCAGTGGTTGAAATTGTGGCTTTCACTCATGTGTACAGCCTGAAAAACGTTGACTTCCAACCAATTATAATTCTCTGCAAAGAAATGTTACAAATGTTTGTGTTGATTAATTGTTGCTTTCAGTTGGTGGGTTGAGGGTTGACAGGGGCACAGTACCTGAATACATTCAGTGGCGTATTCAGATTTCGGTGCAAGAGGGAGGGGGGGGGAAGGGGGGACGGGAGTCGGGGCAAAAGCTAGTTATCGAAAAAAGACTGTATATCGAGAGGCGTAGGAAGCTGGGGAGGAAAAAACTGCACCTAGTATGTAATTCAAATTTCCGGTTAAAGCTTTCTTTTTGGTTGGGAGATAAAAAAATAAAAAAAATTAAATGAAGGTAAATTTGGAGAAAAAAATCATTGTAAATTTGGGTAAAATTATTGGAAATTTTGGTAAAATTTTGAAACGTTTGGTAAAGCTATCATTGGTTATTTTGGTAAAATTATTTGAAATTTTGGAAAATTATTGCACATTTTTCCTGAAAATGTAGGAAATTTATAATTGAATACAATTTCCCAAACATCGAAAAATGCCCTAAATTGAGATTTTTTTCAAAATCCAAAAATTTTTCCAAAAACGAAGAAAATTTTCCGTAAATTAATTACATTTGGGCAATATTTAACCTTATATATTCATTTTAATACTGGTATATTGCACTACTACCATTTCACTTATGGAATTTCGCCAGGGAGGCATGACACTCCAATGAATACGACACTGAGTACATTGCTTTGCCCAGGGCCTACACAGCTGCACAGACGGCTCCACATTTGACTGAACGTCTTCAACTAAAACATACACAAAAATCTCCGGCGCCTGGGCTTGCTTATATAAAAAAAATGAATTCTTGTCAAAATCTTACGTGATACATGAGATCGAATGTGTAACAATTTTAAAACTGAAACATGTATTTGATATCATTATTCACCTTCCTTCCTTTTTTTTCTCAGGTTCTACGGAACTTGGAGAAGATTAGTCAGTCCACAGAGCTTCCACACAGATGTTTATATCAAACCCTGAAAATTCGATTTTATCAGCATAGATCTTTTAAAATCAACAGTTTCATATTTGTCATAAGCTATTGCATGCAAACTATAATTAGTAATTGGTTCACTTTTGCTCAGGCCTATCATTTGTGTGCTGCAGTAGCATGACCATACATGACTGTTCGAATGATTTAATACCAACTACGTCTACATAATTTAATTATGATATCTAGTTTTTAACTCACATGAGGTCGGTGATTGAATGTCTCTGCAGACACCACTGAAGTATAGCATTAATATCCTCTCCATGTAAATCGCAGAATCTGAAAACCAGATGGTTAAGATAAGATGCAGGTACATCATCCATCCATTGACTCCTGAATGCATCATATCCACTGGTTTGAATCCGCAAACCAGCAAGGCAATGATCACCACCATCAAGCAGCAACTCCCGCAGACAATCAGGTCCTCGACCGACACATCTCAAATGTAATCTCGTAGATGACTGAAATGAAAAATAAGGTACATTAATATCGTAATTCGACCACTTCAAAGAATATTAGACGGACAATGTACTGAGTTCAACATCAAGTGCACGCTTTACGTTGATAACCCCACTATCTACTACTCCTTTCCAGCTTAACTCTCTTAAAAAAAACAGCCTCCAACTTATTCAAACACCTCCAGCTTGGTGCAACGAGCCAATACGGGTTTTGTCTGGTGGGTTGGTTGGTGTGGTAAGTACTAATGGCACCCACAAAATAGGTAGAAAACTACAAATATAACCACTTGAAATCACCGTCCATACCCAGTACCCTCGATATCCTTGGGGTATCAGTCCCCTAAATTTTATATGGTGGGATTTGTAACTGCCGGACATACATAAGACATACATACACTATAGCGGTGTTATGAGATACCCAATCCGAAAATAGTTTAGCTTTCAAAAGGCTAATGTTGTTTTTAAAAGTTAAGCATTCAAAAGCTGCTGTTATATAATTTCGTAACACATAATACCAACGTTAGTGCTTTGAATGCTTAACTACTCAGAAGCAGTACCACAGTATTATAGTTTTGGTGAAGATTGTGGACACTTGTAGGCCAATTCCATGGCTAAAATGCAGTAATCATATGTATTTTGGAGAGGAAAGTAGTTGGAAATGGCCTACAATAAAGAGCAAACCTGCAGTGCCCTCGAATTTGTAACTAAGATGTCAGCTCTATTCAAAGAAATTTGTGAAGGACGCTATTTAACTGTTTATACAGTTCACAGTACAACTGAATCATTTCTGTATTCATACCGGCAATTGTTATGAGGAAATCGCGCAGGGTTAGGTGAGAGGGATCAGTAGCTTATCCAGCTTGAGCAGCCAGAGGGGTAAACTTTAACTAAACTAGAACGGTAAATACCGTCATGGTTCGCATGCCCATGCAAATTGACACCCATATCAAATGATATGGCCAATTATAAAAATGGTATCTCACACTTAAGTCCCACATGGCATCCTATGTCCCACATGGCATCCCACCCCATGTCCCACATGGCATCACACTCCATGTCCCACATGGCATCCCACCCCATGTCCCACATGGCATCCCACCCCATGTCCCACATGGCATCCCACTCCATGTCCCACATGCATCCTACCCCATGTCCCACACGACATCCCATCCCATGTCCCACATGGCATTCCACCATATCTCCCACATGGCATCCCACCCCATGTCCCACATGACATCCCATGTCCCACATGACATTCCATCATATGTCCCACAGGGCATCCCATCCTATGACCAACATGGCATCCCACCCCATGTCCCACATGGCATGCTTTTTTTCTTATTTTCAATACCAACATCTTTCTAGAGTTTTGTCTTAACTTCAGGGTTAGTTTATTCATGTTATTTGCTTTTCCATGTCCCAATTAGATTTGTTTGGCTGCCAAAAATGTTGTTTGGCTTGAACTGATAATTGGCCTTTTTGGGCAGTTGGGGTTTTAATGAGATTTTTGGTCGAGGAAATCAAGAAACTTATTACATAGGTTCGGTTAATTATCGCTGAAATTTGCCATTTGAGTTTTGTCTTAACTTTTAGTTTATTCATGTTATTTGCTTTTCGAATTAGATTTGTTTGGCTGCCAAAAATATTTTTGTCTTAAATTAATTTTGTTGACTTTTCTCTAGTGTTGATGGGGAATCAAAAGAAATTAATACGATAATTTTCTGACGGTCGGATCACGGGGTATTGTACATACGCATGAAACTGTACATGAAACTGACAGGAAGGACGTGATATTGTGCACGTCAGGACACTTGACGCCTCCCGACAGCCCAAAAGCTTCCGCCGGTAGTGGCCGATCCCTTTAATTTTTGGTCTAAAGGCCATGACATACCAAGTGCAATGCGACGCGATTTTGACAGAGCAACGCGATGCCAAAAACGCGTACATACATTTGCATAAGCTGTAACACACCGAACGCAACGCGGCGAGATAATCATACAGGTTTTTTGTTTGATAATCATGAGGTCTTAACGGCAGGAAACAAATATTATAAGATGCTTTGACCAGGGAAGTGCCATTTAGAAGGAAAAGTAACTTCCTAAATTTGATCAACTTCCCCAATTATCCACCCACTGATCGTCCACGCGTTGCCTTTTATAACTCTCACCATTTAACCAAGGATAACCGCCCCAGGAGGGCAATAAAAGTGCTTTTGAATTTTCAACATCATACCGCGTTTTCGTGCTGCCCTCACTACGACCAGCGTGTACTTTCGGGTTCGTGGATCACTGCATTGTGAGGGGATTACCCACTTACTACGGCTGCGCAGTACTTTATTTCTTGTGGCATTTCTGGAAAATCAATGTGCAGAACAAGAGGAAATGTTTAACTTTTTGTTGCAAAAAAACGCATTTTAATCGGATATAATTTCAGTAAGCTACGCGAATCCTTTTCTACATAATTTTGACTTCATAATGATGTATGTTTACAATGTTTTGGTGCTCCAAAATTATGATTTTTCCTAACTTTCTCGATACCTCTCGATCATAATTCTGTGCCATTGTGTTTCTGTGGACTCTATTGTGTACAGTTGTGTATGCCGGTTTAACGAATAATACAGAATAAAAACAAAATACGGCATTTCTTTTTGCACATTTTGCCGCTTTTTATAAGATTTTCACTGTGTAGTCATAGCAACAATGCATGCTTAGATTTTTGCTTCGTTTGGGGTTTTGGCCTATGATGATATTGTTATGTTATGAAGCCATAGCCTACCTAATGTAGCCATCAGCAGTACTAGGGCCCAGACTAAGTTAGGACTTTGTTCCTAATTAAATAATTAATTAAAATTGTTGCATTTTAAAAAATTTATTGTATGATCTTGATTATTTTCAGAACAAGTAGTTTTTAAAAAATCCACACGTAAATTCTTATGAAGGTGTGTCATGTTTCATCATGGTCCAAGTTGACTTTAGGCCTAACTTATTTCCTGGTCATATTCATACTAACATTTTTAAGGCCTAGGTCTGGGCAATAGATGGGACCCAGCTAGCTTTCTGCAGTACGAGGAGAGGTCACCAATCATTACCGCCAATAAGATTCGGTTGTGACATAGCCTATGGCCTATTTATGGAAAAATGATTGGACGTTTTTTCATTGGTATGAGAAAATCCAACATATTTACAATATTTTGCCTCTAATTAATTGCTGCAAAAAATGGCATTATCCTACTTCAGCTTCTTCATTTGTTGGTAAAAATTGTCTTAGCTCTGCTTTGAGTACAAAGTAATTTAGAGAGATATAACATGTATATTTGCTGTTTTAAAAATATTACATTTAAATTTATCAAAAGAATTGTTCAATTCTATGTAACATGGTGAACCCACAGTTTGTGCGCCTAAGGAATTATTAAAGTTATATTTTTATTTCTTAAAAAATCAATTGTTTATTTGTCAAAAATATTATAATTTCTTTGATTTTTCCTCATTATATCTGATAAATTCACAATGTTGTCCAGATATTCATGAAAGAAAGAAAAAAAACATGAATTAGGGAAGTGCACTTCCCTGCATGAATACCCAAAGTTTGTGCACCAATGATAAACATATTCAACTTTCAGCAGCTGTACCATTAAATTATAAAAAGGATTGAACACAGAAACCAAAAGAAGGAAAAATTTGAAAATATCAGTTTCCAAAATGCTAATTGATTGAAAATTTAGTCAGTTTTATTAAGAATTTCTCAAATTAACTGATAAATTAAGTTTGATCTTTTGTAGAAGTAGGAGAAATATTGGATTGTACTAACTTTGGGCCCACACAAACTTCATTACCATATTGCTTTTGCATTTAAAGTTTAGAAATGATACTCACATATTTAAATGTATTGTTCTTTCTCTGTTTATTTTATTACAGATATAGCTACAAATATGGATTTTCACGAGCAAAATCTGAAATCAATTTGCCGTCTTTGTGGAACAAAGCCAAATCAAATAGCTCTTCTTACCCCTAAAGAGCAATTGTCAAAAGACATCGAGAAAAGTTTGAGTATAACATTTTCAGAGGATGATATTCATATTCATCCTTGGGATATTTGTAGTCCTTGCCGCCTGAAAATTACTCGGTGGAAGAAAGCCTATGTGAAAAAGAAAAGGGAACTTCAGCCTCCAAACATCGTATTGTATGGATTCAGAGCACATGATGGGAAATGCGGATTTTGTAATTCTGAAAAGTGGAATCCCAAAAGCCTACTTTCATTTGCTAAAGATGTGGGATACCAGGCCTGGGTGGCATCTGATGGAAGTCTTGTTGCCGTGATGTTGCACGAGTTTGGGAGAAACGTTCAAAAGAGTGTGGTCGTCCGAAAAGAGACGGTTATTGTACATATTTTAGGACGGCCGTTGAAACGATCATTTGGGTCTCCCATCGAAGCCCTCAAGGAAGTAGCAAATTTGGAACTATGTGTTGGCAATGAGGATTATCAGGTTCTTGCTGAAAAACACCAGAAAGAAGGATTTGTTGGAAGTAAGGGACAAACTCTTGCTGTGGTGGAGGACTTTTTTCAAGATAAAATGTTGGCCAGGATACAGACAGTAAGACATGTCAATTGCCACCTTCTTTTGTCACTTGAAGAAACTTCAAACACTAGGTCTGCCAACAGGTGCTAAGTATGTCAAATTTTTCGGTCCAATCTTTTTGTTAAGCAAGCAGCCCTTAACAAGAAAGCAAATGTATCGTCACAAAGTCACACCAAAAATGTTCTGCTTACAAAGGATCAGCTAGTAATGAAAGTGACTCATTTAAGTGAGGACAAGAAAAGACTTCAAGCGAGAGAAGGACAGTTAAGATTAAAGGTTGCAAAGCTCATAAAGACAGAAAGTGTGTCTGTTGGAGACAATGAATCAGAAAAGCTTGATCAGGTCATCAAAAGTCATGAAGCAGAATTGGATGCGTTATTCCCTCCAGATACATGTAGCTACAGCAAACTTCTGTGGGAACAGCAAAAAAAATGAGACAACAGAAATCTGCAAAAGGAATGCGTTGGCATCCTGCTGTGATCAAGTGGGCAATAGCAATCCATTCAAAATCTTATCTGCCTATGATGTGATGCGTGATACTGGTTTCCTTCTTCTCCCTCACCCACGGACACTTTACAATTATACGCACTTCACCAATCCTACTTCAGGCACGAATATTGATTTACTCAAGGATTGGAATATGGATAAATCATCTAAGCATGAAACCTTCGTGAATCTATTATTTGATGAGATGAAAATTAAGTCGGGTTTAGTGCTTTCAAGAAGTACTGGCAAGTTGGTTGGGCTCTTGGACGTTGGACCAGTAAACAAAGAAAATGAAAACTTTGAGAGGAAATGTACAAAAGCAGGCACTGAAAATCCTCCAATGGCTACACATGTTCTCCTCTTTATGGAAATTTCAATTTTGATGTTAATCCCCTTAACATCGAAAATGAAATTTCCCACAGCGTACTTCCTGACCAACAATGCAACAGGATACCAAATTTACAAAATGGCAATAAAGTGCATGAAAGCCTTGAAACTGCTTGGACTAACCATACTGAGTCTTTCTTCAGATGGAGCTGGTAGTAACAGGAAATTGTATTCAGTGTCAGCAGGATCATCGACATCTTTTTATCCGTATCACAAAACCAAATATGTCTATAAAGTGGGTGAAGAAGTATTCTTCATTTGTGACCCACTGCACCTGATTAAAACCCTCCAGAACAATTTTGAAAATTCAAACTGGAACAAGAAGAGCAGAAAATTAATGGTGAGTATATTCTTATTCTATATTATTTGATTGATTCAATTGTGTATTAATTTCATGTTTTTAAAAGTTTGAGTCTTCAATCCCAGTAGATATACAATACAGTCCTGTATTTCTTGTTGCCAGCTTAAAACTCTCTGATTGCAGATTTCAAAGGGTTTATCAACGTTGTTGTTAAAAATACCTGCCTAGTGATACATCTAAAACAGAAGCTACCCCTACCAACTGTTTTCCTACAGCAGCAGGGAGTTTGTAGCAATCAATAAGAAAGTTACAAATCTCCACATTTTTGACCTTGCTTATTTTTTTTATTTTTACCTTCTTTCTTTGCAGTTCCAAGGAAAGCCCATTCAATGGACACACCTACTTCAACTTCGAGAATGGGATGAAGGTCAGCATCGGCTCACTCCAGGGTTGAAGCTTGTGCCCAAATTAGCATATGAACACCTACATTTGACTCCTGGTTTAAGAATGAAAGTCAGCCTTGCAGCTCAGGTGCAGCTTTTTCATTAGTTTGTTTGCTGTAACCCTACCTACCTAACAAAATTGGTATCTTCTCAAATATATATATATTTTTTTAATTTGGTCTGAATGGTCATGCTTAAGTGTATAAAAGTTATAAAAGAAAACTTGAATTTGGCCCTCCAAAAGTTTGCCTACCTACCTACCTACTTGATTTTTTTGCTGAAACCAGGGAAGTGCCATTTAGACTAGAACTTCCCTGCTGAAACAGCAAACCAACAATTTTTCAGGACTGCCTGTTTTGGTATAAGCAGGGCAACTGTTAACTCTTTAATACTTTTTCTATAAAACATGCTATGGCAATCTCTGTTTTCTATGAAATGTAGGAATAGTACTTCTGAGTTGCTGTTGTATACCCAAATGGAGTGTTTATTTTTATTTTTTCAGGATTGGGCTTGTTATCTGCAAAAATTATTGCATGCACATTGGAGATATTGATATTAGACTCTTTTTCAATTTGCATTTTACTGTCTTAATTTCTTAACAGGTTTTGTCTAACACAGTTGCTAATGCTTTGAAGATGATGAAGAAGCCAGAGTTTCAATCTACCATTCACTTCATTACCATGGTCAACAAGTTTTTTGACTGCTTGAACGTCTCATCAAAATTTCAGGGGCAGAGATCTAGGAACAACAACCTCAAACCCTACACAAGTGTGGATGACATTCGTATAAAGACGGGCACCTGAAAGCTTGATTAGAGTCGTCTGTTTCATTTTCTGCCAAGTTAGGAAACGTGAGTTTTTAAAGTGAGCAAGCAAAAGATAAAAAGGATGGAAAGCTGAATTAATATTATAACAAAATCTTTCTGAGATATTGAACTTTAAAAAAAAGTCTGTCTCCTGTAATAAAATATGACATGATTTCCAACTCTAGTATAATACAACTTTTGTCAAAAAATTTGTGTACTGAAATGTTAATGTGCACCTCTCTTCTTCAAATATTAATGCAAATATTAAGAACTCTTATTGAGTTAGATGTCATTTATTTGAAATATAGTATAATTTCTAATATTCTTGCTTCTACAGACCTGCCAACCTTTAGGATCACTAAACTGTATTCTGGAACTACAGCAGTTGTATTTTTGATAAAAAAAACAGTACTCTTCAAACAAAATGTACAAAACAAAGGTTTACTGATAGAAGTGGAGTACTTAAACTTGATCGGAACTTTGTTGCAGGTAGGTTGCCTTATGCATAATTAACTTGTAGTCTATACTTTTTGGCGGCAGCCGCAAATAGTTATAAATCGTACTCTGAATCTGAATCCGAGTTGGTTAAATCGGCAAAAATCCTTCAAGAGGACATGAACGCCAACCGAGCGTAAAAAGTATAAGTAAAAAGAATGAGAAAAAAATAAAAAAAATAAAAAAACATATTCTGGTGCCAAAAAACGTACAATCGTATTCTCAACATTTTCCTGTAGTAAATACGGCAAAATCGTACTAGTTGGCAGGTCTGCTCCTATGATTTTGATAGATATACAGGGCTGGTTATTATTTGGTGTATTTTTAAATGTTGATTTCTTTTTAGTGGTTGAAAGATGAATTTTTGAAGTTCCTGGATGAGTGAAGACAGGAAGGAGCACAGCATCAACTTAGTGCAAAAGAAAGGAAGAAATTATGCATTAGCAAAGCTACTCTTGTGGGATGCAACATAACAGGTAAGGTTATTCATAGTGCTTAATTCTGAAAAGAGAAACATGTGGGCCATTCTTGTTTGTTACGGCACATTTGACTCTTGCAGTGCCGTTAAACATCAACAAACATTGTTCGTTTCGTCCGTGACCAGCCAAAGAATGACCCATATGACTGAAGGATGTGAGTGAAATTTCTATGATTTCAAACCAATGTACATCTCAAAATGTGGATAAGAAATGACAACCTCAGATCCCTGTCTTCAATGTATCCCATAATGACTTCTCACTAAAGGAGTGGTTTCCAGTCCCCCGGGGGCCTTGTAGTGGAATTAATGCCATTTTAGCCAAACATTACAAGTTGTCATGAAAAATTCTTAATTGGATGCTCCCCTTCTTTGGTCACAATGTATAAAATGCAAAAATTTAGCTCTTTCTTCATGAATAATTTTCAGACCTCACATTTAAAAAATCTTGGATATGCTCTTTTTGTTACTCTGAACACCCTGTATCAAGAAATGTAAAAATGTTATGCTTTGATCAGAGGTTGCGTTATAATTTTTTGCCTAGCGTATTTGGTTACAAGCCTTTGAATTTTGGCGTATTTTGTAAATTTGCCGTCGTATGTACAGGGCACTGTGTTATGTGCATGGCATTGCATAATGTACAGGGCACTGTGTGCTAGCAAAGCATGCAAGTAATTGTTAACACACACACTTGTGTAGGCCTGCCTCGTTAAAGTGAATGAACATAGGGCTTAAAATACCAAAAACATTTAAAAATCGGACTATTATTATCATAAAAATATTAAGAAAAAGTTCATACCCAATCCTTGTATAATGTTGAATCATGAAATTTGGGTTAACAATCCCAAAACAACTAGAAAATACTTTTGTTAATCGTATCCAAACTTTCACGAGGTTTTAGTAAACTTTGACCAATTGTCAACGATAATATACTATTCAGATCTCGAACACGTCTACTTCTTTACAGTATAGTAACTTGACTTGCAGATTAACTTCACAGATACACAAACAACACAATACAGGAGGAAAGTAGAATCCTAGCTAATAAAATCGTTGACAATTGACAGCCTGCATTCAAAACAACTTCAAAACTTTCACGTACACTGTACGTACATCATGCATAGGGCCTATGTACTAGCCTATATGTGTTTGATGTACAGCACTACGGGCATGTTAAATCATTTTATCCTTGGTCTCGTAGTTGTGTCATTTTTCTTTTATTTATGAGTATTTAAAATCATTTTTGTGTGAATTAAACTTTGAATCGCATCAGAGAGGGAAGATGTTCATGATTTTCATTTGTGTTAATGAAAATCTCTGGCGTAAAATTCTACATGCTATATCTAAATCTTACAACCCAGGTACAACCTGTGTTGTACATGTAGGAAAGTTCAGCCATGGCGTAATTTGTCGTTAACGCGATCTCTGGCTTTGATCATCACTATCTAATCTTTATTTATTTTTGATAGAACCGGATGTTAATTCTGTAGAAATTTGCACTTTAATTTCAATGTACAGTGAGAAAAAATATTAGAAAAAATATTTAAAATATTATATATAAATTTAATAAAAATATATGAAACATTGCAATTGGTTCTTCTTCCCGCATTTCTCCTGCACAACCTTTTAGATATGCTGAAAAGTTGCTTGAAATTGCAGCATCCTTGATGCATGTTATAGCCGCAAAACTGTACTTGATGCTCAATAATAGAAAGCAATAAAAATAATATGGTATATTCAAATTTTCTTTTTTCTAGTTAACTCTTTTGTGGAAATTCTGAAGTACATTCTGCCAATGGATGGGGTTGAGTATTTTCTTTCCGACAAACTGAATCAAGATCCTGTGGAGGAATTTTTCTCGAAACAACGCAGTGCTGGTGGCCATCATGAAAACCCATCAGCCGACCAATTTGGCCATCATCTTCTGAAAAATGTGGTTGCTGGTAGCAGTTCTTTGGCATCAAGGAAAGGCAATGTTCGTCCAGACCAGTCACGGATGAAATATTCTGATGAGCCCCTTCCGAAGCGAAAAAGATCAAGTAATCCATGAAGGGTTCAACTGTACTTGTCCTTTTAATTATTTGTATTAAAGTTTTTATTTAAGAACAGTTCAAATGCAACATCGACTTAGCTTCTTTAAGAGCCATTAAAAATGTACCATTTAATGTTTGCATCACTATTTGCAAACGTTTATGCTAGTTTATAATGTATGAGTTGGCGACCTTGATATTTTCTCATGTAAATCCTTTTTTTTTTAATTGCTTCTCATTATTCATTGAGGTGGTTCATCAAATTTGGATCAAAATTTCTTTTAGTTTTACCATGCTTAAGTTTTTATAGTAGGACTTGGCATTCTAAAGATTTTGAGGTCCAACAAGACAAACATAACAAATTTTCTGAGATCATCTATAGACCTTTAAATTGTCTCTTACTGATTTTATTCTCTTGACATCCAATAGCAACTTCTAACTTTTTTGCTACCATGTATTTGAAAGCAAATACAATTCCTTTCTAAATGGTATTGGTGATGTGACGAACACCTTTTCACTTCTTATCCCAAGGAATCACACATGAGGAAAGTAGCATAATCAAAGAACTGTAGTTGTTGTATTTCTAATTTGTATAAATGGAATTCCGTGAAATCTTTAGTGATTCAATTTGAAGAAATATATTCAAATTAATCTATTTTTATTGTAGTTTCAATACAAAGTTTTCTTTGGTATTGCATTATATGGTAAAAAAATCTCTATCATTTACCATGTTTTAAGATTACTCAAAGTTTTTAATCTTTCTGTTTAACCAGGGAAAAAAATTGATCTGAAATTTAAGATGCTGTCTTTTTTAGGGATTAGAATTTTGTTTAAATCATTTTTAGCTGTCTTAATCGAGGACAGAATTATATCTGAATATAATTCTCAAAAGCATGTTTTTGTACAAAATGTAGTCTTTAGGTAAAAGGGTGGAGGTAATGAGGTGCAGGCAGGAGGCAATGAGGGTCAGAGTGGAATATCATATTTTGAATTTCGTTACATTTTGTGGTATTGATGGAAAACTACAGTATGTACACACTCAGAATTCAATTTGTACATTTTGTCAAGTCTTTGTTTTTAAGCACTGGTAGTTTCAAACGGCTGTTGCACTTCAAGTAATATACTGTGTGGTTTAGTTGACATTAGTTAAGTTGCTCGTGAACCTACTAAAAGTGGTCTTAATTTTTGTGCTTTTTTTGGTGAGATAAAGTGTGAACAAATTATTTTTTTGTTTATTGGTAAAAATTATCTAAACATTTCTGAATCCCGATCTAATATTATCAAAATCATGATGACAAAATTATTTCAATACTGTAGTCTTTTTTGGTTAGCGACATGGAAGCCCTTCATTGGCTGTAAACCAAGTCATTGACCCAAATGCTATGATGTACTCAGGGAAGTGACATTCATGGCACTTCCCTGCTATACTTTACTACTGTAAAAGATACTGAAAATAATTAAGGGGGTTTTACTAGATCCACTTCAAGTTTTTTTTTTTTTCTGGAATCATATACTCAGCTGCACTACTGCCAGCATAGGGCTTCTATTGTATTTTCAACCAAATGTAATATCGTGTAGAGCACGGGTTCTTAATTAATTTTTTCCAAAGGCCATCATTCCACAACAGCCTCAGGCTGCAGGCCAATCGCATGGCAAAACCAGCGTCACATGACAAACAAAACCCTTCAAAACAATCCCCAAACACAAGCAAGCTGAGAGCGCATGCGTGATAAGAAGGATGTACGCCAGATGTCGGCGATTCTATCTGCCTTTGACAAGTCCAGTGGCATCGCCAGAGAATTTCATTTGGGGGCACAGCAGTTCAGGAGGAAAATGGGGGGCACTATAAAAGTGGTGCCTGTTGGTGGCACACGAAGCATGTGCATACCAGCATGGGGTCCAGGGGCCCCTGGTGGGGTCCAGTGACGAGGGTCTAAAGGGGAAGCCCCGGAAGCTCTGCAGATTTCTCATTTTTGATGCCCCAAAATGGCTTAAAATCAAACACAGAAATTCCCAAATTAAATTGAAGACAGGAAGAAAATTTTGTGCCTCCCCTTAGCTACGCCACTGAACAAGCTGCGAGTCTGCCCAATTTATATCAACACTGAAGATAACATTTTATTTGATAAGCTGCAATGTTTTAGTGTGCTGATCTGCCTAAGAAAAACACAAAAGTAACGAGTATTTTGCGATTTTTACCAATCTCTTGGATTGTCTGGCGGGCCAGATTGGATTGTCTGGCGGGCCAGATTTGGCCAATGAGCTGCCTATTATGAATCGCCAGTGTAGAGGACAATATGGGATAACATTATATGAGAGGAAGCATTACGCTTAATGATAACTTTCTAAATGACCGAGGTCAAGGTCATTAGAAAATTGACAATTTTTAAGGAGTCTTGGTGAAAGATCCTTAACTTCTCCTGACCATCAAAAGTCCAAATCACACAACAAATCAATTAAAAGTTGGAACAATCAGTGCCGATATGTATTTCAATATTTATATAACCATGGCATTTATATGAAATCAAACCCAAAATAAAACTAAATCCCAAACTGTATAAACAGTTAATGACCCCAGTGCAAGGGGACAAGTCACCCGGACTTAAACCCACAGGTAGAAAAACCTTATAGGGTCATGATTTTCCCCAAATGTTCTGCAAATACAATTTAAACAAGATACTGACCAAATTTAAAGCAGCTATACCAGTTCCACTACCAAAAATAATGGAATTTGTAAAACTCCTGGAAGATGAGAATGGCCAACGGTATGCAATTCTAAATGACACTTCCCTGAAATACTTTGCAAATAAAAGTTATTGATCACATTTAAAGCAATTATCCCGGTTCCACTACAAAAAATCATTGACAAATTTGTAATACTCCTGGAAGATGGAAAAGGTCATTGCTGTATTAAGTGTTCTTAGACTTGAGTCCAAAAAGACACTTCCATGAAAACATGCAAAATACAAGTAAAGCAAGCTATTTGCCAAATTTATAGCAATTGTACCTGTTCGATTCCACTACAAAAAAATCATTGTGGGACAATTTTAAATCAGTTGTACCAGTTCCACTACAAAAAATCATTGTGAAATCTTGTAAAATGGGAATGGCCATTTTGGGAGTCTAAAATTTGCACTCCCTGTGAGAAGAGAATGGTCATCTTTGAGTAAACAAATTTGTAAAAGAAAAGCACTTGTCAATTCTCACATTACTTCTAATTTATTTGAGCAAAGAAAGCAAAATAATTCTTGCATCTAAGATAAATAAGTTCTAATGAATATATCTCAAAAAGGAAATGAGAACTGATGAGAAAAATACTTAAGGTAAACAGGAATGACAAATCTTTGACGAGAAAAAAACACTTCAAAAATAACATATACAGTAAATTGACTTTTGAAATATCAATTCTAAAAGCGGCAAACGAGCTTATTTCTCTTGCAAGTTTTTACGGAGTCCTTTCTCCTTTGTTTTGGTAACAGATGCATCAGCACTTTTCCTTATGTTCAAATATGCTTTAATGAAAGAGTTGCACCGCATTTTGATGAAGGCTTTAAACACCTCATGGCGTAACTTGGAGCTGCACACTTTAGGTAATAAAGAGACAATCTCCAACCACTTTGCAAGAATAGCTTGATTTCCCTCCATTTTGTTCAACAGCATAACCTGTAGGTTGATGTCCTGTAATTGTTCAATGTTTCTGGTGCTAACTGTGGACCTCACAACATTTTCCACCATAGAGAAAAAACGAAAAACTTTGTCATTGATTTTAAACAACCCGCCTCTGTTTTGAATGTGAAGCCATTCTTCTGTGTATTTAAGGAAGTTACTACACTGTTCTGAATCCAGAGTTACTGCCCATGAAGAGAGAACTTCCACATACTCTTTGGCGATTTTGTTTTCTTTCCTCCTCTTGAAACGCTTAATTAATTTGAAAGGAACATATCCACAAGCATACCGAAGTGCTTGCTCCTCACTTGTATCCATTTGTGTAGATACTGACTCACTTTCAGTCGTTGTTGGCAGGTCCGTTTCCACAAGGGTAGCCAATAGGAGTTGAACACATGCTCAAATACATGCTGAAGTAAGAAGACCTCTTCCTCGGCACCTCTAACTATTGTCTTTAAATCAAGCAGGTTTTTCCATTTCTTTAATGTTTTTTCATTTTTTCGACATTCATGGAATCGTTGCCACATTCTGAATTTCTTATTTTCAATCCATGATGTATCATGAAGTACTTTGATCACTTTCCAAAGCTCATTAGTAAGTCCCTGAGCAAACTTAACAGCAACTGGTGAAATTTAATCCAGCTATTTACATTTTATCTTCAGAAATTTTAAATTTGGTGTGAAAAAACATATCACATAAATATAGTGATTCTTATTTATTCATGTTTCAAATTTCCCTTTTTTAGGAATTTAAGTTTCATGGGGAGTTTTCAAGAAAGCAAAAATCTTTAATCTTTAATTGTTTCAAAAGAACAAAATTTGTTCAATCAAGAAAGCACTGTTCCTATGATTGTAATTTTGATTGTGACCTATAACATTTGATTTTCTTTTTTAAATAGCACTGTATCCAAATGCCAGGGTAAAGTTCAGAGCGCTTAACAGTAAAATTAGTTCTTTAAAAAAAATGAGTTTAAAGTCTTTACCCAAAGGTTTGTCACTCTTCTTAATTTGTAAAGGTAGATTGTGTTGCAGAGAAGTGCCAAAATGGCACTTCCCTGGTTATTGTGGCAGGAAGCATCAGTATACATGTGGATTGAATGATTTTTAGACAAAATTATCAAACCAATAAGTGCCATAAAATAACAAAAAAGTTAAATTATTGACTTAAGAAAAAAAATTCAATTGCCTTGTTTGTGACATTGATCATTCAGCAAATATGTTTTTGTACCTTTTTCCTCTAGCTGATCCATTTCCAGTGCTGCGGCTGTACCCTCTTCAAACACAACAGAAGGTTGTTCAGAAGTAGCTTCATCTGCAAAATATGAGAGAAAATAATTCAATTTAAAGAACAGAATTTAAATGTATGCACAAATTAAATCGTTTGGTGTTGATATTACCTTATCAAATATATATGACATATGTTATACTTGGTATATCCACCTGTTTCCACCCATTATAATTCACCAACTGCCAAAAAAATACATGCAAAAGAAAAGAAAGCACACATATCACTCTTTCCACAATCCTGTTTATTACAAGTCCATATATCGATCATTACAAAATATAACTGGTCAATCACAAAATTCACGGCAGGTTTTCAAAATCTAGGACTTGGCTGTCACTGAATGATTGTAATTTCTGGGGACAGGGGGGACTTCAACCCACAGGTGTTCCTCGCGTTATGGGAGACTACAGTACATGCTTACTAGTATATATATAAAGAAAGGTAGGACTCTTTCTAACGCGACTTTCGAACTGTATATGAAAATTCCTTTTTTGATCACTCGCGAATCTTAATTACACTTTTTTAATCTACTGACATTTGCTGAAGAATCCCTTCTACATGTATAAGCCACGGTATTTGTTAGTTTTTTTCCAATTAGATGTACAAACGATAAATTTTCAACCAAATTACCGTCAAGACAGTCTATCCGCCCAACAATTTGCTGCAAAGTAAAGAAACGTTGCGATGACGTCATGAAGAAGCAGCACTTCAATGACGTCATCGCGGATAGACGTTCTAATCAGAAAAAAACTAACAAATACCGTGGCTTATACACGAAGAAGGGAGTCAGTCTCCAGCAAATGTGAGTAGAGTAAAAAAGTGTAATTAAGATTCGCGAGTGGTCAAAAAAAAGGAATTTTCATATACGGTTCGAAAAACGCGTTAGAAAGAGTCCTACCTTTCTTTATATATATACTAGTAAGCATATAGGTTGCCATAACGCTAGGAACACCTGTGCTTCAACCCCACTACTTTCAGGCAGAAAAAAAAATGAATAGGCCTAAATTCATTTGACATTATCCCTCACTAAAATTTTGGCCCCAAGCCATCCCCACCTTGTGAAAGGAAATACACAGCCCTGGCAGTTTTAAATGTCTAACTTTCCTGGTCTAACACTTCTATGTTCTAATTAGGCCTAGTTCATACAGCCTCAGGTGAAAAATGTTATATCCATGGTGCTATCACAGTAGGCAAGTACTAGCCTAGTAGTAGATTTGGCAAGATAATGCTTAAATCAGGGAATGGCACTTTCCCTGTTTAAATATTGATTTAGAAATAACAAGTATCATGACATGGAAAACAATTTTCTAAAAAATGCAAACAGTGAACACGCTTACCTTCTGGAATCGACATTCTGTACATAGGCCTATCCAATTTTCAGTCCACCAGGAAGATATGTCTTCATGTTCTGGCGTAACACGCTCGTTACTAGCGCTAGTACTAGGCCTACTAGGCCTAGGCCTAGTTTGCACAGCACAATTTGCATGAAACCACTTTCTTCCACAAGATTCGCTATTGCATCGTACCAAGTTTTCCGTTGATGGAATGCCACAAATACATAAAACAGGAACAGAATTCCTGAACACTAGATTCATCGTTCAGCTTCACAAAATCGTTCCAGTCACTTAATTCGCTGGAATCTGAGAGATATAATCTCAATGTTTCTTCCGTCATTTCGCTGTAGCCTACGCCAATATGAAGAGTAAGCCATATCAGATATGCAATTAACATGCCTAAATATAATCTGGGCTCTGATTGGCTTATTTTGGGGGCTCGCCACTTTGCAGGAGGAGACCACACACTTCGGTTTTACGGACTGGGCTGAACTTTTAGTGCGGAGGCTGTTTATCAAACTCGGCGGTATACTCACTAAAACAAAGGGAATGTCAAAGCATGGAGGTTACATAAGAGTAGAAGAGCTCCATGGTCAAAGAATCCGTTCCTTCTGAATGGCACTTCCCTGCTTTGACTTTTTGCTTACACACAAAAAATCGCGTTAGACAACCATTCACAGGCCGTAATAATGCTAGGCCTACTGGATTAACAAAGTTTGACAGAAAATAAACAAGAAATAATGGACGAGGAAGACTAAATCTAAATCATCTACTTTTAATCATTCAGAGCTGTTTCATAGAAGATATCAACATTACAAGGATATATGTGACGCAAAGAGTGAACTACTTCCAGAAAGTCATGAGTCATGAGCGTAAGGAAAAGGTTCAATTTTACCTTCTTTGCAAACAAATTTGAGTGTGATACATTTTGCGTTAACCAGCATTACCAACATGGAGTAAACGAAGGCATATGTTGGCGTCTTGGGCAGTGGCGTAACTAACAGGGGTGCAGGAGAATTTCCCCCTCCCCCACCAAGCCTCAGTGGGAGTTTTGTCGGAAAGTTTTACTCCTTGTCGGAAATTAAGATCCTCGCCCTTCTCCAAACCTTTAGAATCATGGTACTGATTATCATGAGAAAACTACCCATTTTGATGTTTCCAGTCTGTCGGAAAATGTAGGTCTTCGCCCGGCCCCACCAAGAATTTCTAGTTAAGCCACTGGTCTTGGGCCTGCTTGAATTATAAAATTATAAGTTTGAAGAAATGGTTTTTATTATCCTTTTTACGATCGGCTATTAAATCGCTTAAGCATCAAACAATTACAATTTTGCGATCTTACATCACCAGAAATTAAAGGAAAGCTGGGTTAATAGTAAGAAGCTTACGTTTGCCCTGGAAAAACGATTAGGAGACTATTTATTCTGTTCGTTATCTGTGCCTTCTGTCGCGTAGGTTAGGCTGCAGCAGAAGTCAATTAGGCTAGCTATGCATGAACTGGACTCACCCACTTTAAATTAGCCTCAGATTCATATTCGCCTCAGATCATTCGGTCTTCGATTTTTTTTTTTTTTTTTTTTTTTTTTTTGAAGGGGGGATCATTATAGCCTGCCCTATTCACATTTAAATTGAGCCAAAATAAAAAAAAAAATGAAGAAAAACATAAAAGATATAGGTTATAGGAGTGTACCAAACAGACGCCGCGAAAGGAAAGGGGAGATCTCAACCTCCGAAAGGGGAAAAACATTCAACAGTTCAAATTTGTGTTAGAAAAACATGACAGTTCAACCTAGCCTCTTCAAAAGGAAAATCCAACTGTTTTTACCCCCAAATTACTGATTTTTTCCATTTTTCTCTTAAATTTCCAACTTTTTTGTTCCACCCCAATTACCCTTTTCCCCTAAATTTTCAGATTTTTTGACTATTTCCACCAGTGGCGTAGCCAGACCTGAAAATTCGGGGGCCTTGCAAATTTTAGGGTCTAAATTTGGCGAATGGCCTTTATGCATCGAATCAGTGAAAATAAGAAGTATAGGTGCAAACAGGTTATACCAGTGGCGTGGTGGGTTATTTTTGATTGGGGCAAGGACTTTTGGCACCCTCAAAAACAAAACAATTGCTGAATTTTTGTGGGGGGCGGTAATTAAGTGGTAAAGGTTACTTGGGCGTGGAGTCCAGGGGCCTGCTTCGGGGCCGCAGTGGGGTCGAAGGGCAAAACCCTGTGGGGGTCCAGGGAAAAATCCCGGAAGGTCTGCAATTTTAGCGTTTTGGGGACTAAAAATAATTCGATAAAATTTACTGATTGTTGCATATTGCGACCGTTACAAATTCAAAGTATTAAGTACATTTTTCAAAAATTTAACGTATTACATTTTTTTTTATTTATTTAGCCGAATTGTCGGGAAAATAAGCAAAAGTTTCAGAAAATTTACAAATATTATGAAAGTTTTGTTGAATTTTCCGAAATATTGACTGATTCATCTAAAACCTAGCCGACTTTGTCGGAAAATTGTGTGTATTGTGAAAATTTTGAAAATTTACTCATTGATGTCTTAACCAGTAAACCAAAGTTCCGATTTCATAAGTAAACTGTCCGTATTTGCAGGAAAAATCATAGTTACGTTTTTTCCATATCCATTTTCTACTCCTTAATCATTATTGAACTAAAATTAACTGTTTCGTCTTGGATTCTATCTCAAAATTGTGGTTAACTCACCCATACGCGCCTAATGACGTGAGGTCCGGGCCCGCATGGACTCTGAAGATCACCTATTTTGATTGCCCAAAATGGTTTTATTAAGATGAAAAACTTTAAAGTGAAGATAACTTCAAATAGAGTAAAACCGTTCTATTAGATTAAGTGGCGTACAGGGATGAAAGCATGAAAGGAGTGAAGCCCTGGGTGTCAAGTGGTGAAACCCCCCGAAGCTTGAATCGTCCTCCCCTAGTTTTTGATATGAAGTTTAATCAACCCTGGATAAAATCACATAGCTTCCATGGGGATTTGCCCCATGGACCCCTACCAGGACTTTGCCCTTGACGATACACGCAACGCATGTACAATGGCGCCATGGCGGCGTATTTGAATTTTCCTAAATTGAGTGTGCCCCCAATTATTCAACAATCTTTGCTGTGCCACCGGGAAAACCTTTTTCTTTATTTTTTCCTGCAATTGTATCATTAAATGCCATCTATTATTTTAAAGTGTTACTGATATAAAAGAAAATAATATGTTTACATAAATTAACCCACGTTTTTCCTGGCAATATAGTTCAAGAAAACCTCATCGGATATTATCCACTGTGCATAGATCTAAGGCTTTAATACCACTCGGGTTTATATCCCTACCTGTCGAGCTGGGAAGGGAGTCGAAACCGGCACATATTTCAGAGCTATACATAATAAGCCAAAGGGAGTTATTTACTAAAGTATTTTTTATATTAAATTCGTCCTAAATCCATTTTTGCAAAAATAGGCCTGAAACCTCTATTGAAAACATTTTCTGGGCATACATCTTAATATTTCATTAAGGGAGGGGGGGTGGGAGGGGTAAAACTCTTATCCGGTCCCTGGTAGGCTCCAGAGGCGAAGCTCTGGTAGGGGTTCAGGGGGCAAAGCCCACGGAAGCTGATACATTTGAACCCTTTTGTGGGTCTAAAATGACCTCACTTAAACCCATTTGGAGGGATGGAGTGTTGAGACAGGCAGACCGGTCCCTGGTAGTCAAATACATAAATACAACGGAATGAAACCAAAATTAAAAAAGAAAAAGAAACAATCCTTGTATAGATATTTATCGCTATACTAGGATTTTACCATATTCTATAGCTATTTTGGTATTTTGTACCAAAGTACTCTAAAATTAGCTTGCTGTTAGGTAGTAAATTTTCATTTAGCCCCAACAACTATTTTCCACATACGGTAGCACTTCTTTGTGAAAAGTGATTTGTATCTTTTATATAGATGTCACTAGTCTGACACTTTTATTTTGCCATTTCTTCAGTGTGATACTGAGCCATTGAGAGGAGATGAAGGAACGCTTGGGATACCGGCGGAAGGAGAATGGAAGATGGATGACTGTAACTGATGTATCATAACATGAATACCATGGGATGTCGGGCGATCTTTACCCTGTTTGAGTAAGGTATTGTGAAGAAAAAACCCATCAGATCACTTTAAATATTCATTTTCATTCAAATCATATTCCAAAAAAGATAATAGGCCTACCCCGAATAAAACTAGATGAAATTTTTGAGTTTTCACAACTCAGTGAAGAAAAATTAATTGTCAAAAAAATTAAGCCTTTTAAGCCTTTTCATTACAACCGACATAAAGAAATACATCAAATGGCCAAGTTTTACAGAACTAATGACACCTATGCTGGTGGGCAATATTGCTATATGACAATTATGATTTATTCTGATTGTATCAGAAATATCATACCATGAATACCATGGGATAATCTTTACCCTGTTTGAGTAAGGTATTGTGAAATAATTAGTTCAGATTACTTTAAATATCCATTTTCATTCAAAAATTTTTGTATCCCAGAAAAGACCAAATTTGGAGTTTTGACAAATTACTGAAGGAAAATTAATAATCAAAAATGTTGTAATCAAATGAGCAAATTGAATATTAATTTTTGGGAAAGCCTTTTCATTACAACCAACATGAAAAAATACATAAAATGGTCAAGTTCTTCAAGAACTAGTGACACTAATGAATGCTAATGAGCAATATTAGCCAGATTGCTATATGATATGATCATTATGATTTATTTAAACTTGTTAACACCTGAAAAGTGTTCATGAAAATTGCATAGGTGTATTGTATCTTTTATATAGATGTCACTAGCCTGACACTTTTATTTTGTCATTTTTTCAGTGTCGGACTGAGCTATCAAGAGAAGATAAAAGAAAACTTGGGAGAAAAGGAGCACAACGGAAGAGTGATGGAATGTATCAGGAATATCATGATATGAATACCATGGAACAGTCTTTACCCTGTTTAAGTAAGTATTGTGAAACAATTAGTTCAGATCACTTTTAATATCCATTTTAATTCAAATCATCTGTATTGCAGAAAATATGAAATTTGGAGTTTTGACAAATTACTAAAGAAAAATTAATAATCAAAAATATCTATAACTTTTATAATAAAAAAAAGAGCAAATCAAAAGAGCACTTCACCGAAAAGTGAGCGTGTATTTCTAGGGGTCCCCATAAATCAAATGCATATCTAGAACGCAACGGAATAACAATTGTCTGGTTAATATGAATATTCAAGAGACCTGTGCCCTAACGTCGTCTGTGGGCTATGGAGGCATAAAGTTTATCGATCTTTTGTGGAATATATGTGAAATTCACAAAACTGAGTGCCCTCGCTTTTCGGTCTAGTTTTCCTTTAAATATTATTCTGGAGAAGCCTTTTCATTTCAACCAACATGAAGAAATACATAAAATGGTCAAGTTTTACAGGACTAATGACACCTATGCTGGTGGGCAATATTGCTATATGATAATTAAGATTTATTCTGATTGTATCAGAAATATCATAATACGAATACCCTGGGATGGTCTTTACCCTGTTTGAGTAAGGTATTGTAAAATAATTAGTTCAGATTACTTTGAATATCCATTTTCATTCAAATTTTTTATCCCAGAAAAAAGACGAAATTTGGAGTTTTGACAAATTACTGAAGGAAAATTAATAATCATAAATGTTGTAATCAAATGAGCAAATTGAATATTGGTATTTGGGAAAGCCTTTTCATTACAACTAACATGAAAAAATACATAAAATGGTCAAGTTTTACAGGACTAATGACGCTTATGCTGGTGGGCAATATTAACCAGATTGCTATATGACAGTTAAGATTTACTTAAAGTTGGGAAGAAGTTGTTCTCATTAAAACTAGTACAGACTTTGACAGCTTAATGACAACTCCTGGTTTAAAAGCTATTGAATTGGTAGGCCTGTTTACATTCAAGAATATAGATGCAAATGTGTAATGACAATAGTGGATATGCCTCTGTTCCTAAATTTGTTGATTTGTAATGCTCTAGCACGGTGGTTTGCAGGAAAGAAGCTGATTTGGTCAAATGGAAGGTGTTCTTTCAGTCATTGCTGAATTTGAATGAAAACAGTTAGAGAAGTACATGCATGACATACAGGGACCGGTAGATTGTTGTTGCCTGGCACATGTAATGGAATGAAAGTATGTCATGGCAATATAAATTATAGGGGGAAAATAGTATGTCTTGCTTGTGCGACATAATTTCATCTGTGCTTCTTTTTCTTTCACAGTACATCTTCAGACAGAACAGTGCATCTTCACACAGAAGATAGTGACCAAAAATCCGATTCCGGTTCCGACCGGATTTGCACAAAACCCCGGCTGGATTAATCTAAAAATCTGGCAAGAAATTTTTCTTGAAGATGTTGGTAATAGCTTAAAATGAAGTAACAGCTTTTTAAAAGGTAATAAAAACTACCAAAGTAAAGAAAGATACAGTTTAACATGATATTTTATTTAATAGTCTGAAAAGTTTGAGCTACCGTTAGAATAAATCAACCAAACCAAGTATATATTACTGATACAACTATTGTAATGAAATGAAGAATTTTCATAGTATGGGACCTACAACAAACACTTAATAAAAAGTGGAAACATTTCTGGCAGTCATTATCAATGTAATACAAACACTTAGCTTGATCCAGAAAGAGGTATTTACAAGGCATCAAGGGCACTTTGATGGAACTTGAAATGTAAACAAGGGAATGATTAATGCAACAAGTAGGGCCTTGCATCTTATTATATTGTCAGGGAAACTATAATCAGCATGAGATGAACAAAGTGTAGGGCTGTTTAATAGTGAGAAGGGGCAGGGTGGAGGACCCCTGTGAAAAAGTAAAACTAGGGTCCGGTGATAAATTTATGTACTTAAATCAAACCATAGACGTTCCTTAATTTTATCATTGTTCAATACCTCTTTACTTTACCCCTTTTTGTAGGGTTTTGTCTTTTCTTCATCATTTTCAGCTTTTCATTTTTATATATTGTTAATATTGCTAATTATATAATGCAACATAAAATACATGTAACCTCTTTTTCAGATAGATGGAGCAGAAAGGTTTCATCTAATGGGGTTAGTTATGTACAGTACAATGGAATATTATTTATTCATCTGAAGAAAAAAAGATGATCAGCATAATAGTTGAAATACTGAAGTACATTCTTCGTGACAAATCTAAATTACACTAGAACCAGTTAATTTTTAGCACTATTAAGCACGTTGAATAGCCTAACGTTGAAATCCACATAATATACTGTAAGCGAGATATTATTTTTTCTGCCATTTCTGGAATAGTATACACAATGTTTTTTTTGTGTTTTTACTCTAAGGAAAATATTGCATTTTAAATATTTTTTACGAAATTAATTAATTGTAACTAGTTTCTTTACAACCCATTAATTTGCTTTCTTTCTCAATCTATGAGCTTTTTTAAATATGACTTTTGTACAAACTTCAAAGGAGGTGTACACTATTTTTCAAACAAACACAATTAGGCACTCATTCAAACATTTTTGTTACACTTATTTCCTGTGTTTATTAGATAACATAGTTATACCCCATTCCAAGTCCTATTTAATCTCTTCAAGGAATTTACAACTTCTAACAAATTATATACTTTTCCTTAGGTATTCTCCCTTTCCATTATTTCATTTTAATAATTATATATATATATATATATATATATATATATATATATATATATATATATATATATATATATATATATATATATATATATATATATATATATATATATATATATATATATATATATATATATATATATATATATATATATATATATATATATATATATATATATATATATATATATATATATATATATATATATATATATATATATATACCTATATATATATATATATATACATATATAGATATACATATATAGGCCCGTATTTCATATACATATATAATATATATGATATTCCTCCACTAGCACTGGATTATGGATGTCTAGCACTGCATTGTTTGCTTAAAATCAAAATTTGATTGTAACTGTCGCTGGTCTTTTTGATTTAAAAGTGGTACAAAATTTTACCCACGTGGATACGTCATGCATCAATTTGGCAAGTTTTTTTCCTTTCCTCATTATGCGTCAATTCGATCAGTTTTCGGTTCGCCCCTCCACCCTCCCCCACACACAAAATATCCTTAAGAATCGCATATTATCCGTATGCAAACCACCTGTTTCTTCCTCAGTTTATTCTATGTTATTAACATTTGACCAGTTGACATTTCATTGCCCCAAAAAAAGCGTTCGTTGTGCATAGTCCAACGCGATGCAATGTGATGCGACGCGATTCGCGTCCGGTGTTTCCACCTTAAAGTCGGTTACACACCGAACGCGGCGCGGCGAGTGATTTTTCTCAACAAATTTGAATAAAACAAAGGAAAAGAAACATGTTGATCTTTTGTTTTCAGAAAAGTATCGTCATCGCATGGCTATTCAGATCATAACTGAAAATTAATTGAAAAGCAAAATTCGCATCGCGACAGAAAATCGTGCACCACTAAAGCGAATTTCTTTAGTTTAATACAAAAAAGCATTGCTAACAAATTTTCCATTATCATCAGAAAGCCTCATTGTAAACTCCATCGTGTGTGAGCAAAAAGTCAAAGCATCTTATAATATATGTTTCCTGTATTATTATCTAAAATATCGCTCGTCGCGTTCAGTGTGTAACGGCCTTAAGACTTGATTACAGTGTTTGTTTTTATTTTGTTTTAAACTGATTTCTGATGATATACCGACCCCGTGCATTGCCATACATTAAAGGAGAGCTAGAAGTTGTGGCGTCTTTTTGGTTAACAATGACCTGTTTTTCCTGCAAGTCATAAAATCTTATTGTTTATGAATTGTAGATAACTACTTGGTATACAAATTGGTGTTAGATAAGTTTTGCAGCTGTCAACGTTGGCAAAAAATGTTCCTGATTGTGTTAGTATCTATATAGAAGTACGCCCTTTCTTTCAAAAATACACTCGCAGTACGCCCTTACTTTCAATCTAGTGCCCCTTTAAAGTAATACACTCGCATCACTGCAGTTTACAATCATGTTGCCCCTTCGATAGCTTTTTGCACAAAGCCACGTATATCAGTGAATTCATCTCCCTTTACGTTTTCTTTATAAGAATGTTAATCCTAGTTAGTTTATTTTCTTTTTTATGAGTGTAAACCTTTTTTGCTAATTAAGTTAAGATAGTTCACATTATGTTGTCCGTTTTTATTGTCAGTTACTTGCATTTAGACAGTTAAGCAGTTTATAAAAAGCAGGTGAAACAAAATATACCTAGGCCCCAAACACCCAATTTTTCAGTTACAAACGTCTGAAACTAAATTTGGGCCCATATCAAAAATATATCCATATGCCAACATCGCTATGTGAAGAAAACGATAAGAGGGTGGGGGGGGGCAATCGTCCCACCAAGCCTCAATCAATGTTTTGTTTAATCCCTCAGTGTCGGAAAATATTTTGTTCTCAGCAAAACATAAATCGTAAGATCAGAATAAGCATTTGACTATTTTGTAGATTTTATTGACGGTTTACCAACTGACCAATACAACAGGTTAAGATGATTACATGATGTCACCGGTGTTCCTTCCTGTCAACGGAACACCCTTGGCTGAATTCTCTATAAATACCAGATTTATCATTTTGAATGGCCAGAGGGTGGAAAGGTACCCTCGGCCCCTTGATCCTTCCCCAAAAAACTAATAAAAGATGGCTTACACCTTGTTTTCGGCACAAAAATGTGTGCATGCGTTTGGGCATACCAGGCAAGGACCTCCAAACTTTCCCAGTTAGAAGAGGAAAATAGAACTGGTAACTTGTCTTTCCATCAAACATTGCTGCTTACTGCTGAAATCTTCAATTTTGGCAAAATCTCTTTCTCAATTTTGGGAGAAATTTTCTTAAATTATCGAAAAAAGTCTTCCATTTTCGAGAACTTTTCATCAATGTTTGAGAAATTTCCTTCATCTTGGGAAATTTCCTTCACTTTGGTGAAAATTCCTGCCATTTAAATTTCGGGACAAATTATGCATTAATTTTAGCACATTTTCCTTCAATTGATTTTAATTTTTCCCAACCGGGATAAAAGCTTGCAACCAGGAAGGTGAAATCAGGCTTCCCATGCCGGAGACACCCCACCACTGACCCCTTCCCTTCTGCCCTCGCTTCCTACACCGCCTCGGGTGCTTGAATACAGATTCCTTAATAAATTTGACGATATCAATTTTTCGGAAAATGTTGGTCCACGCCACACCCCACAAGGCCCTCCCCACAAGCCCCCCCCAAAAAAATATATATATATATATATATATATATATATATATATATATATATATATATATATATATATATATATATATATATATATATATATATATATATATATATATATATATATATATATATATATATATATATAGATATATATATAGATAGATAGATATATATAGATAGATATATATATATATATATACATATACATATATAATAGTCCACAAGAAAACTAAAATCATGTGAAGAATTAAAGCTAATTCGGAATTTACTGGCAGAAATATTCCTTTTATATAGCTACCAAATGTGATGTCTCCAACTTGTTCTTTTGTAAAATGGCTGAATGGCAACCCTCATTTAAATATTATTCAAGTTTTGTTTTGAACCTAGGTTTAATGCCTGATAAATTTTGCGCTACTTACAATCTTGGACAAAACTCTTGGGACAATTCAGCGTTTTGAGAACTAAATATAATATAGTGTTATGTTTCTTTAATATTTGTTTCCGAGAATTGAAAATTCCCTTCCCCCTTCCATCCTTTTCAATGTTGACTAATTCTTTCTTAACATCATTTCCAGAAAAACAGTCGCAACGACCAATATTGAATGGGGAGGGGGAAGGTAGGACGTTAAATATAGTTAGGTAGGGGAGTGGACACTGGCGGCGTCAATAAAATTATGAAAAAGGCCTTAAATTATAAAATATTAATTACAAATGAAAGAATACGAATTGAAGCAACAATAAAAGAATAAATTCCAGCATTTATGATTTCTAAATGTGGAATAATTTACAGTACAAAAGTAGGTTCATGAAAAGCATTACATGTTTCATTAAGTATCTCAACGAGCAGACGAGTTTTGTCCAAGATTGTAGAGTAGACCAATCTACGGTAAAATCTAAGTGTCATAGTTCCAACGTAAACTTTCAAACATATGACGAGTAACAAACTTCAGCTGGGTAGTCTGGTAGTAACATTCGTATTCGTTAAATTACCACCGGACTACAAAACAACAAACAAAGAGCTGACTGCATTGTCACGACCTATTGCAGCCTATACGCATTATAACCCCCTAAACTCCTTTCAAGCCGTTTTATCACATTGATTCATTGACAGTAGTTAAACATTTAAAGCGGTAACGTTGATATTATGTTTTACAAACCTATATTACAGCCGCTTTTGAATGTTTAACTTTTCATCAACGTTAGCCTTTGGAAAGCTCAACTTTTCTTCAGATTGGGTGCTTGAGGAGGGTACTGAGGAAAGAAAAACTTGCACACTAGAAAAGTCTTACGGTTCTCCCTGCAAGATTTCTAGCTATACCACTGCTTTGTTGGAACCAACGGTTACCTAAAGGATTCCATTCAGGTTTCTCCGACAAGAACTATAAACTATGGGCAGTATTTACATCAACCAACGGTTGACAATGATTAATTGTAAATTCATGATAAATATGACAGTATTAAGATGGCGTTAGATTTATCGCGTAAAGCGACTGTTCTTACATAGCTGGAGGTTTGATCTGTATATAGTTGATCAATTACGATTGTCTGATACTGACATATGCAGATTACTCAAAAGTGTAACACTAAATTAAAGATAACGTTCATAAACGGAAGTGCGGCTTTACAATTTCGAGCACAAAATATACCAACAAAAACATTATGCCTCCATCAAAAATCGCTGTTCAATTGCTGGAAATCCCCTACTAACAATTTATCCTCTATTCCCCCAATTTAAAACAAAATAGATAACCTACTCTGTTTGCTTATTATGATATTACCTGAAATAAATTAGGGCTCTTATCACATGAAAGAAATTCCACAATTTTTTTCAACTCCAGCTTTAGGGAAAAATTGTTCATAGTTTAGAACTACCATTGCAGGCATTTAGCAAGTATACTGGAACTAAGGACTCTTTTTCCTATTTCCAGATCCTCATTAGAAATACAAAAATTAAGAAAGTGAGTGCCCTAACTCGATTTTCTGCCGACCTTGCCTTGAACTCCTGCCGCCGCCGCTCCTGCCTCTACATGGAGTCGTTAAAGAATCTGATGCGTTGCTTGTATTACCAGTCTGGGAGAATGCTTAATTTTAAGTATCAGCAATCCTTAAGATAAGGATTTTCAATGCAATGCATGCATAATGCGTCTCACATACTTGTAGTGTGTAGATGAATTTCAAATGGTTCTAAAAAATTCACACGCATTGAAAATAAAAGTAAAAATAACGTGAATATTCTTAAATATTTGACAAAACCCTAAAAAGGCCATGGGTTCGAGAAACTTTTTCCATCTCGATTTCGAGAAAGAGGATTGGTGCAGATTCGTTCTGTGAAATCTCTCCAGTATTCCGAATATTTCTACATTGAAAACTGGTTGTTTGAATAGATGTTACCCTGTAATTGCTCTGTAAAAATGATGAACGCTGATCAACATTAATGACTCCTAATTGGAAATCACAACTGGTGTAACCCCCGAGATAATCCTTGGTTCTAAAAAGTAAGGAATATTTTGTGAACATTAAAGAGGGTATGCCATGGTCATGATACAAAAGTGGTACGAAATATTGACATATATGTGATTGAAATCGCATAATTTGTAGCTCGTAGTGAAAACACTTGTCACGTGACAGATAAACTCAAGCTCAAGGGCGGATCCAGAGGGAGGGGGAGGGGAGAGGGGGTCCAGACCACCCCGCCCCTTTTTGGAATTTTCACCCAAAATAATTACAACAATAAAGCCATATATTTTCACACAATTAACCGTTTTGAGTATTAAATTTATATCCTTTATATATTTCTTTTGATCTGTTTATATTTATTGCATATTCATCGGATTTATTAATTTCTTATGTTTGTTTTACGGTTGCTTAATATTAGTTTAGAAATAACGACATTTTGACAGGTTACGGAGGTTTCGTCCCTTGGATCCCACATGCAGATATGCGAACTTCTTTTACATTAATAATTTTTTTTTTTAATTGAAAACAGAAACATCTATTAAAATTTTGCACGATTAGAATTTTATCAATCGGGGGACCTCAAGTCCTGCGGAAGATTGATAAATTGTCTCCTTAAATTCGGAAGAAAAAACATTTTCAAAATAAATCCTTTCAATTTCGGTCGCCTCACTTCTTCATAGAAATTTTAAAATGGGAAACAAGAATGCGTAACGGGCAGAGGCGTAAATACTGGGAGGTTGTTGGGTGTCAATCGAAAAATCAACAGCAATTTGGGGGAAATGTTGCCAAATTTGTCCAAAATTTCCAAGTAAGTTTACCACATTTCTTTTCAATATTATCAATTTTATTTGAAAAAGTCCCCAATTTGAACTCCCAACTGGCTGACTGGAAAGAAAGCATATACAACCAGGAACTTCAAGGAGAAATCCTCTCTGGTGGCAGTTTCCTCGGGAAATTTCGTTCAATTTTCAAAATTTTCAGGACATGTTGCCAAATTCTTCCATACTTTAAAGAAATTCTCTTTCAGTTTTATCTTTTTTGTTTTTATTGCAATAATAATCATTTCTCAATTTTACTTCCCAAACAAGAAGAGAGCACCAGGAAGGGGAAATCATGTTTTTTCATTTTCGAGAAATTTTTCGGGATTTACTTTTTCTCACGGCAGGAAATTTCCTTAATTCTCGGGAAGGTGAAATCATCTGAGGCAATTTTCCTTCAGATGGGATAATGTTAATTCAAGGTCGTCAGTAAATCTTATATTTTACACCCCTCACAGTCAATATATTCTACTATAATGCGCCTGGTAACGTGACTTCATCTAGTGGGCCTAAGGACGAAGTTGACTAATTGTCAGGACCAGGTCTGATCAGGCAATCAGGCAGGAAATTTTTATGACATATACATATGTCCCATGCATGGTTTTGAATAACCCGAAGGGTTAATTAAACGGTTTATGGTTGAATTGATCAAAATTGCAATAATCAAAACTACGACGAATTAAAATAGCCCATGTAGCCTACATCAAATTTGAATATATGCAGATATGATACATATATGATACTCTTAATCTTAACAGTTACAGACGGTTCAGGATTTCTGTGATAGCCTGCGATGAAATGAATTCCAGTGTATGTGGTCGCTATAGTTCCTGAAGGTAAATACTATACGACTTCTACCAGTCTAATCGGAGAAAATACAGAAAGATTTTGCGCGATAAGGTATATACATTTTAGTTGACTAAACAGATACATATTGAAAAAGTCAAGTTAATCTTGAAGTCAGTAGTGCCCCCCCCAACACATCCACCATGGCCTACACACTCTACACGCATTTGAATATGCTTGTGCCATGGGCATGAAAAGGGTCACCTCACGGGGGATGGGGGAGTGACAAAAACCGCCAAATGTTCCCAATGATAACTTATGGAAAAATTGCAAAAGTTGCTGTCAATCAGGAAATATCTTTAGTTTCCGGGATATGTCCTGTATTTTCGGTAACTTTCCTTCATTTTTGGAAAATTTCCTTCACTTTCGGAAAGTTTTCTTAAATTTTGGCCAATTTTAGCCATTTTTCAGGAAACCCCCAATTTCCCAACACCCCCAATTCCAAAATTTGTCGTGAAATTTTAATATCTGTCGGAAAATTTGGAAGATCTCCCATATACAGGGATAATTTCTTTGATAACTTTTATAGTCATTATAGGGTTAGGGTTAACCCTAACCGACTTTGAATAAGAAACCATTTCAGTAACAAGAAATTATCCAACTTTGAATGTGTAGCAGAATAAGTAAAAAGAAATTAACCGACTTTGAATAAGGAACCGAATAAGTAACCGAATAACTAACTAGAAATTAACTAATTTTGAATAAGTAACCAAATAAAGAACAAGTAACCAACTTCCCGGAGATCCCAAAGAACTTTTTTTTAACACACGCCAGCGGCGTAGGAAGGTAATTGACATGGGAGGGGGAGGGGGGGGTGCAAATTTTATTATTTGTCCCAACAAACCTGCAAACATAGCAAATTTCACAAAAATGAATCAAATTTTACAAAAATTGAAGGAAATTCCCAAAATTTAAAGACAACTCGAAAATTGAAAAATTTGGACAAAAATTGAAGCAAATTTCATGCGGAAAATGAAGGACATTTTACAAAAAATAAAGGAAATTTTATAAAAATTCAAGGAAATTTCTCAGAAATTGATAAAAACTTCCCGAAAATTGAAGCGAATTTCCCGAAAATTGAAGGAAAATTCACGGAAAATGAAAATTTGCGAAAGAAAAAGTGCCATGGAATCTGACTCTTCAAAATCAATTTGTTAGACCTTCATTATTGGAGGGCAGGGGGTAAGGGGGGGGGGGGTACTTGGCTCACAATAAAAATTATTGAAGGGACCTTGACCCCTGGCCACCAGTTCCTACGCCACTGCACGCAATTAACAAAATTATATGGACCCGAAAATATGATGCTATTAAACTTACATATTTCCAATATCCGACAAACCTGACAAATTGAAGAAACAATTCCCAACTGGTTACTACTGGGGGGAGGGGTGGGGTGGGGTGGGGGAGTTAAAGGGAAATAGTTTTGATCAATTATAGTGACCTGCAGATAGTTTTCCTTCTACCATTAAAATCAATTAGGCCTATACATCATAGTTGAACTTCAGTTATCCATTGTATGAAATATATTCCAGAACAAGCATTTAATGCTAATTTGGATTCTGTATTTTGACTCCACTCCCCCCTCCTCCCCCCCCCCCCCTCCCAACCAGAGTACCCTAATTATGCCTCTGACAACATAAATAGATCTGTCTGGGTTTAACCACTGGCGTATTCAGCTTCCGCTGCCAGACGAGCAAACAGTAATTATGCTAGGTCTATTGGAAAAGGGATGTACATATCAGAGGCGTATAGGAAGCGGGGAAGGGACGATTTGGATTTGGATTGGAATGGGAAAATTTTAACATAAACATTTTTTCAATAAAGAAAATTTGTGGTGAAATTATTGAAAAATTGTTTAAATTTCTTTTTAAAATGGCAATATTTCCGCATATCGAAAATTACAATAATTTTCCGAATATTTAACATTTTATTTCCCTATAGGAGCAAAATCACCACCACTATTTAACCTTATTACTATTTTTTTAAATTTATTTTCTATAATATGTACAACATATAGCATATTGCATACTGGGTATATATCCTGCTACTTGTATCATATATAGGGAATTTTGCCTAGGGAAACTTTTCCCCTTTTAACATCCCCCTCCACACACGCACACACACACACAATCACCCCCATACACACACACACACACATGGGGTTTTTAGAAGTTTATTCCCACAAAAAGTCGTGAAAACGTTGGGCCATCAGTCATTCAGTTAAATATTATGGCTGTGCAGGTGGTCGTACGTCACTAACGTCAGTACAGACATTTGTGTTCGACGTTTCAGCCGATAATGTAGACGGCAAATCTTTTCGTGCGTTGTTGATGGGCTGGAGCCTTAATCGTTGGAAATTTTCCTGTATTTCAATTCCGAAAAAGAAATTACAATGCCAATTTGCCAAACTGCTCACACAAGTTTACAGCAGCGTCGAAACAACTGAACAATCTTGGCTGAGTACCTGCTATATTATAACGCTATGCTGTGCAGCTGTGTAGGGCCTCTAAAATCCGCTTTCGTTTTGTTTATTTTTTTCCTATTTCCAGATCCTCATTAGAAATCTTAAATAAAGAAAGTGAGTGCCCTTACTAAATTCTCTGCCCACCTTTCCTTGAACTCATACCGCCACCCCTGCCTTTATATGAAGTCATTAAAGAATATGATGCGTTGTTTGTATTACCAGTATGGGAGAAAGCTTAATTTTAAGTATCAGCAATCCTTAAGATATTGATTTGCAATGCAATGCAATGCATGCATAATGCGTCTCATATACTTGTAGTGTGTAGATGAATTTCAAATGGTTGTAAAATTCTCACGCATTGGAAATGAATGTGAAAATAATATCTCGATTTCGAGGGATTGGTAACAAGATTTGTTAAGTGAAATCTGTCCATTATTCAGAAATTATCGACATTGATACCTTTATCGAATGAAAAACTTTACAAGTGTTTTTTTATATTTTTATAATAGATGCTACCCTGTAATCATAAGCGCAGATCACGGGTGGAAAGGGGGTAGGGGTGGGGGGAGGGGAGATCGCCACTCCAGATGAAATGCTGGAGGTGAAAATATCCTTCACCTCCAAAAAATATGAGTAGGGACCCTATATGGCTTCTTTTGTTTATCAGAAATCTTCAATTTACGAGAAATCTTCAGTTTCCGTGAAATTTGCTTCAATATTCGTGCAATTTCCTTAATTTTCGGGAATTTTCAAGAAGTTTTTATTATTTTTCGGGTAATTTCTTTCAAATTTCGTGTAATATCCTTCATGTTCGTGAAATTTGCTTCATGTTGTGAAAGTTGCTTCAATTTTCGTGGAATTTCCCTTCATTTTCGGGAAGCTTTGATGAGAGAAAATATTACATAGCTATAAAAGAAAATGATATGGAGAAAATGATTGATATCAATTGCCAAAACAATAGTAAACACTTCTTTTAATTTTTGTGTACTTGCTTTTTTTTTGGAGGGGTGGGGGAGGGGGCTACTCCACTTATTCGGGAAAAATCAAGGCCTCCCCCAATTCAAACGTCTCCCATATGCAAATGGAGGAGTGGGAATTACCTTTAGAAACCCGGCCAACTGGCCAAAGATGTGAAAAAGGGTCATTGCCAACGGCCGGGCAAAAAGCCCCACATTTTTACTTCCTTAGACCTCCCGAAAAAAAATCAAAAGGTTTCGCCTCCCAAATTCAGAAATAGATCTGCGCCTCTGCTAGGTTGTAATTGGTCTGTAAAAATTATAAATGTTGATCAATATTAATGACTCTTAATTAGAAATCACAACCTTGAGATAATCCTTAACTGATTATTTTTTAATATAATTATTGGATTTGATAATATCTGTACACATGATGTCTTTTTTTATGTTCTTTTCGGTTTTCCGCGTGTCGTATACAGGTATAGGCAGTCATGTTATGTTACTACTGCTGGTTAATTTCCCAGTCCTAGTACTGACTATATTGGATCTATTTGGTGTTTCGCTGGACTGTTTCATGTGATCTGTCATTTGTTGCAGTTACATGAGTTTGCTGTTTTATTCTGTTTGATGCAAGGACTCTTACTGGAGCTCCCAAATAATGTAAATGATATTTAACACAAACCTTTTCTTGCTGGAAAAGACGGAACATCGTACACACAGCACACGTTTCTAGTTTTTTGTAGATTTCCAACTTTGATATCGTTGCTAAATCTGACCAAAGAGATGCTGATTGTTCATATAAAGATGACGGATCAGTTTGTTGTTTCACAGACTGTTCATCCTTGTTATCCTGTAAACTCATATACTCGTTGGCGAATTCATGAAGGCAGAAAATCTTAAACATACGTGTATCTTTGCTGTATGACTTCAGAGCTGTTAGAATGGATTTCCCTGCATCGCTGTTGATCCCGCATGCAAAGCGCAAGACATTTCCCATTTCATTCACTTCTTTAGATATTCTGCAAATTTCTTCATTTTGCTCATGCACTGATAGATGTGCAAGAAAATAAGCTGCGATGAACTCTTGAATTAACTTGTGGGGAAACATTACAGATTGTCGCTGTTTATCTCGTACTGTAACGCGAGCTGCTGAGCGAAAGTACACCATACTGGATTCTATTTTAATGAATCCTATCTTGACAGCTACATCAAATTGTTCTTCGCTTATTTGATCACAAAATTCTTTACTGGTCCATACCAATTTAGAATTCCCTTGTAACCCGTTGTATGCAATTCTACCCAGAGCGATGGTCAGTGTGTGTATTTCCTCCTCTCCCTTCGCATCCGGGAACTTTCCCTGGTAATGTTCAATGTAAGTTCCATATGCATCTCTGACCAAACCCGTAAGTGTTGTTGGAGTTCTTGATTGGTTTTGTTGCGCGTTTTGCTGAATCAGCGCACAATAAAATGTCAAAAGTAGCGGAACTTCACCAACCTCTTCCATCATACCACGTGACTCTAAATAAGTAATAGCCTCTTCTCCTAGTTCCGGTTTGCTCTGGAAAAACTTCTGCTTCACGAATTCAATAGTTTGTGCTTTGGTGAACCCGTTGACATTAACTATGTTGTCAAAGCTGATATTAGTTAATTTTTGGTGTGCGGATTTCCGCAAAGTAAGAAGAAGGTTAACACTTGGAAACTTTTCTCGTCTCAAGATTGCAAAATGTCCCTAGAGAGTTCCCGTATCCTCCAATTCGCTAGACATTTCATCTAAACCGTCAAGTATCATATAAAAGCTCTCAGGTGAATTTTCCATTGCATTTTCTAACTGGGCGATTTTTTCACAGTGACTTCTTCCCGCAAAGGACCAAAATGGACTCAACAAATGATTTACAGTTTGGATCAAGAAGTCGAAATTGCAAGAGCATGGGCAAATTAACTCCTGGCAGACACTTTCCTTCAAGCCAGTCGTATATTATCTTCAGAGTAAGAGTTGTTTTACCTGCCCCCGCATCGCCATAGATAACTGTTCTACTGCCCGAAAGTTTTAAAATATCGCTTACTGTTTCCAATGTTGCGTTATAAGAATCAATTACATCGAAGTTTCCAGTTTTTCTGTATTGAAGAGACAGATTAACAAAATAGGTGTCCAGATGCATAGGATCTAGCCAGGGAGCTATTTTCTGTTGGGAAACAAGTTTCGTGTAGACTTTCACTTTCAGGTTCGTGCAAGTGTTGGTGACAATTTCAGGTTCTGAAGAAAAATAAAATAAAAGGAGATCATCATCATCGTCATCGCCAACACCACCACCACCGCAATCATCATCACCATCATCCAGCAGCATCCATCCATCACCAATCATCACTCATCGCCGCCACCACCACCATCAGCAGCAGCATCATCACTCATCGTCACTCATCACAATTACCATCACTTATCGACACTTCACTCATAGTCACTCATCACTCATCATCACTTATCACTCATCATCACTCATTACTCATCACTTGTTACTCATCACTCATCGTCACTCTTGACTCATCGTCATATATTACTCATTCTCACTCATCACTCAATCATCGTCATCGTCGTGTTCAAAAATCATGTGCTTCAGAGTCACTCGATATATCAATGCCGTGTGCACAACAACTCAATGCACCATGTTTTCGAGAATAAGTACTACTACACTGTTTATAGCTTTCCGAAATCGTACAATCAGTCAATAGTCAACTTTAATATGGCCATCGAACGGTGGGAGTTCTTTAGAGTGAAATATTGGGGGTGGAATATTAGCATGATGGCAATAGGGACTAGATCGGTAAATACCGTCATGTTTCGCATGCCAATGCAAATTGACACCCATAGCATATGATCTGGCCAATTATAAAAATGGCATCTCACACTTAAGTCCCACATACCATCCCATGTCCCACATGGCATCCCACCCCATGTCCCACATGGCATCCCACCCCATGTCCCACATGGCATCCCACCCCATGTCCCACATGGCATCCCACCCCATGTCCCACATGGCATCCCACCCCATGTCCCACATGGCATTCCACTCTCATGTCCCACATGGCATTCCACCCATGTCCCACATGACATCCCACCCATGTCCCACATGGTATCCTACCCCATGTCCCACATGGCATTCCACCATATCTCCCACATGGCCTCCCACCCCATGTCCCACATGGCATCCCACTCCATGTCCCACATGGCATCCCACTCCATGTCCCACATGGCATCCCACCCCATGTCCCACATGGCATCCCACTCCATGTCCCACATGGCATCTTACCATGTCCCTTACACCCACATGACATCGCATATCCTATGTCCCACATGGCATTCCACCATATCTCTCACATGGCATCCCACCCCATGTCCCACATGATATCCCATGTCCCACATGACATCCCATGTCCCATATGGCATTCCATCATATGTCCCACAGGGCATCCCATCCTATGACCCACATGGCATCCCACCCCATGTCCCACATGGCATTCCACCATATCTCCCACATGGCATCCCACCCCATGTCCCACATGCCATCCCACCCCATGTCCCACATGGCATCCCACTCCATGTCCTACATGGCATCCTACACCATGTCCCACACGACATCCCATCCCATGTCCCACATGGCATTCCACCATATCTCCCACATAACATCCCACCCCATGTCCCACATGACATCCCATGTCCCACATGGCATTCCACCATATCTCCCACATGGCATCCCACCCCATGTCCCACATGACATCCCATGTCCCACATGGCATTCCATCATATGTTCCACAGGGCATCCCATCCTATGACCCACATGACATCCCACCCCATGTCCCACATGGCATCCCACCCCATGTCCCACATGGCATTCTACCCCATGTCCCACATGGCATTCTACCCCATGTCCCACACGACATCCCATCCCATATCCCACATGGCATTCCACCATATCTCCCACAAGGCATCCCACCCCATGTCCCACATGACATCCCATGTCCCACATGGCATTCCATCATATGTCCCACAGGGCATCCCATCCTATGACCCACATGGCATCACACACCATGTCCCACATAACATCCCACCCCATGTCCCACATGGCATCCTACCCCATGTCCCACACGACATCCCATCCCATGTCCCACATGGCATTCCACCATATCTCCCACATGGCATCCCACCCCATGTCCCCCACATGGCATTCCATCATATGTCCTACATGGCATTCCACCATATGTCCCACGTGGCATCCCATGCTATGACCCACATGGATCCCATCCTACATGTGTGTCCCACATTAAACCAACCATATGTACCACATGACATCCCTCCCTATGTCTCACATGGAATCCCTCCCTGTGTCCTGCATCAGTGGCTTCCCACCTGATGTCCCACCATATGTTCCACATAGTATCCCTCTCAATGTCCCAATGACATCCTACTTTATGTACCACATGGCATCACATCCCATGTTCCCATGGCCGCCCACCCTATGTCCCACATAGCCTCCTACCCTATGTCACACATAGCATCCTACCTTATGTCACACATGGCATCCTACCTTATGTCACACATGGCACCACAACCTATGTCACACTCTGTGTTACTCGTGGCATCCCACCATGTCCCACATGGCATTCTACCCTGTTTCACATGGCATCCCACCCCATGTCCCACATGGCATCCCACTCCATGTCTCACATGACATCCCATAGGCTCCATAAGAAGTATCATCCTAGCTATCACAGTCACTAATTGAGCATACTATGTATGAAAGTGTCAGTTCATATAATAACTTATATGCAAATGACTGACTTGTTGAAATGGGGTGGGACGCCATGTCCCACATTCCATCCCATATCCCACATGACATTCCATCCCATGGCAATCCACCCTATGTCCTGCATGGCATTCCACCACATATCCTACATGGCATTCCACTGTTCCACATGGCATCCCACCCCATGTCCCATATGGTGTCCCACCCCATGTCCCACAAGGCATCCCACATGTCATTCCACCCTATGTCTCACATGACGTCCCATAAGCTCCATAAGAAGTCTCATCCTAGCTATCAGTCCCTGATTGAGCATACTATGTATTAAAGTGTCAGTTCATATAATAACTTATATGCAAATGAGTTGTTGAATAAGAAAAAAAGGTGGAGTCAAATAATCATGCCTGATATAGCCCTTGTTGTATACAACATGGTAAATATTATATCATATGTCCCTTATGGCTCCCATCCATGTCCCACATGGCATCCCTCACTATGTTTATATGCAATCACATCCTGTCACACTCCCTGACTAAGCATGCTAAATAAAAAAGTCTGGTCAGGTCATGTACTGTAGTAACTTTATGCAAATGACCACAATAATAAAGGTGGAGTTTAAAAAATCATGCCTGATATAACTGTTTGGTGCCCAAATATTTTGAAGAATTGTAAGGATTTCAAATCTCAAATGCTACAAGAGAGACTTGAGAATCTCTGAAGAATATTGGAAAATTATATCATTTTACAGTTATCTTCTAAGAAAATATAAAATGTATTGTAGACTTTTTAAGGAACTAGTCTTTAATCCTATCTTAAGTACCTCTGAAAAACTTTAACATTTTATAAGGAAATTCTGAGGAATTCTTAAAAAACTTTAACATTTCTGAGGAAATCTCAGGACAAATCTGTGGACGGCCGGACGGGCGTAATCGCCATTACATAGGTTCGCATGAATGCTTCGCATGAATGCTTCGCATGAATGCTTCGCATGAATGCTTCGCATGAATGCTTCGCATGAATGCTTCGCATGAATGCTTCGCATGAATGCATGAATGCTTCGCATGAATGCTTCGCATGAATGCTTCGCATGAATGCTTTCGCATGAATGCTTCGCATGAATGCTTCGCATGAATGCTTCATGAATGCTTCGCATGAATGCTTTCGCATGAATGCTTCGCATGAATGCTTCGCATGAATGCTTCGCATGAATGCTTCTTCGCATGAATGCTTCGCATGAATGCTTCGCATGAATGCTTCGCATGAATGCTTTCGCATGAATGCTTCGCATGAATGCTTCGCATGAATGCTTCGCATGAATGCTTCGCATGAATGCTTCGCATGAATGCTTTCGCATGAATGCTTCGCATGAATGCTTCGCATGAATGCTTTTCGCATGAATGCTTCGCATGAATGTTTTCAAATGTGCTTCGCATGAATGCTTCGCATGAATGCTTCGCATGAATGCTTCGCATGAATGCTTCGCATGAATGCTTCGCATGAATGCATGAATGCTTTCGCATGAATGCTTTCGCATGAATGCTTCGCATGAATGCTTCGCATGAATGCTTCGCATGAATGCTTCGCATGAATGCTTCGCATGAATGCTTCGCATGAATGCTTCGCATGAATGCTTCGCATGAATGCTTCGCATGAATGCTTGCATGAATGTTTCGCATGAATGCTTTCGCATGAATGTTCGCATGAATGCTTTCGCATGAATGCTTTCGCATGAATGCTTCGCATGAATGCTTCGCATGAATGCTTCGCATGAATGCTTCGCATGAATGCTTCGCATGAATGCTTCGCATGAATGCTTTCGCATGAATGCTTCGCATGAATGCTTCGCATGAATGCTTCGCATGAATGCTTCGCATGAATGCTTTCGCATGAATGCTTCGCATGAATGCTTCGCATGAATGCTTCGCATGAATGCTTCGCATGAATGCTTCGCATGAATGCTTCGCATGAATGCTTCGCATGAATGCTTCGCATGAATGCTTCGCATGAATGCTTCGCATGAATGCTTCGCATGAATGCTTCGCATGAATGCTTCGCATGAATGCTTCGCATGAATGCTTTATGAATGCTTCGCATGAATGCTTCGCATGAATGCTTCGCATGAATGCTTTCGCATGAATGCTTCGCATGAATGCTTCGCATGAATGCTTTCGCATGAATGCTTCGCATGAATGCTTCGCATGAATGCTTCGCATGAATGCTTCGCATGAATGCTTTCGCATGAATGCTTCGCATGAATGCTTTCGCTTCGCATGAATGCTTCGCATGAATGCTTCGCATGAATGCTTCATCGCATGAATGCTTCGCATGAATGCTTCGCATGAATGCTTCGCATGAATGCTTCGCATGAATGCTTCGCATGAATGCTTCTCGCATGAATGCTTTCGCATGAATGCTTCGCATGAATGCTTCGCATGAATGCTTCGCATGAATGCTTCGCATGAATGCTTGCATGAATGCTTTGCTTCGCATGAATGCTTCGCATGAATGCTTCGCATGAATGCTTCGGCATGAATGTTTCGCATGAATGCTTCGCATGAATGCTTCGCATGAATGCTTCGCATGAATGCTTCGCATGAATGCTTCGCATGAATGCTTCGCATGAATGCTTCGCATGAATGCTTCGCATGCGAACCAAAAATAAAGGACAATTATGTATCATGAAATCACTGTCTTCGCCACCAACACTACCACCACCAGCACCAACATCATTGATAAACATTATATTCTTTATCAATTTTAAGTGACCCCATGTGATTCATCATCAATTTTATGACACTAATTCGCCATTTGTCTATTAATTTTCAACAAATGTTTTTTTTCTCCATCCAAGTGCAATTGGATCATTGCAAATTAAGGTCCAATAGTTTTGAAACTGAATAAAAACATACACGCCGTGCGAAACATGATATATTGGCGTATATCACGACTTACCGGCAGACTTCAAAAGTCTTGTGGTCATTTCTGCTGCATCAACTGCAACTGAATCCATTCTATTAACTGCAAAATGAAAATATAATATAGTTCATAATCTACAGTGTAATGGAGTAAAATAATTTCTTCGCCACCTTATCGGAATTGTAAGGGATACGTCAGTATTGTAACTGTCAATACGATAAAATGATCCCATTATCCCACACAAACAATGCTCGTTCATGAAAGGTTAACGTTCTTTGGAAATGGAAAAAAAGTCGAAACATTCAATTTCCTTTAATCAATTCAAAATCGATTGTCTTCATCGTGGTCCCGTAGGTCCGGACTGACACACTGTTATCTATAAGACAATAATCTCCACTGCTGTCTATCCTTTCTTGTCTATTGAGATGAGGTAAGAGAGGTCGGCAAGCTTTGACACATATTAAATCATGTCTTATTCCAGATCTATGGATAGGTAGCTCAAGTTAAAATTTGTTTTCGAAATTTGTTCAAATTGAGTTAATAAGGTCTTTTTCAGCAATTTATTTCTTTGATAGCTGTTCGTCTATAATAAAGATTAAATTGAAAATTCCTTTAACACTAGTGAGTCATATATATCAACAATGCGCACTTTCACCTTGTTTGTTAAATTACTTAAAGAATTTATTTTTTGACGTGTATGTATCGTATGTGATATATGCTGAAATATGAAAAGAAAACAAAAACATACGTGTCTTTCTTTGTCTTCTTCGATGAGAATGGTAAAGCCCTCCAAATAAAATGGCGGAAACCATAACAATTACAAGTGGTACAAGAATCCAGAGTATACCGTGGTATGCAATGCTCCTCTCGATTGTCTCCTGTGTTGTCAGGTTTGAGATGGAATTTCCATTCGTTTTTGCATTCCACATGGATGTCGTCAACAACTTTTCCTTTCCTAACGATCATGGAAGGAAACAATCTTTATAACTTCAGATCAAAATCGTTTTTCTTTTTGCTACACAAATACGTTAATAACCTGGCCGAATTCTAAACCACCATATAACATTTATTTGAAACATGCAATTATTGTTAAAGGAATATTGCAGTAAATTTTCATGAATGATAGAGGACTATTACAGAAACAAATAATTGTAAAAACCATGTTGAAATCTTTTCTTGGTTTTGGAAGTTCGGAAGTTACAAAGAATTCAGCAGTATGTTGAAAGGTGACCTTACAGTGTACAGTATGATGTCATACTTGCAGATCCAAGACGCGTTTTATGTATTTCTTTGAAGTAGAAATAAATTGCCTCTTTTAAAATTACTGGAAATATTTTTTGTTTAGTTATTGAATTGGAGTATAACATACACTTTACAAGAAAAGGCTTTACCCATCCGCTCATGTACCTTACACTCTAAAAGAAAAAAGTGTTTTATTTATTATTATTCTTTATCTTGTATCTGCAAGTATGGCACAACACTGTATACAGCACTGATCACTTTGGCACAAGTGAAATCCTTGAAATGCAGTGACTCGTAAACGGAATAAGACATTAACTTTTTATTCAAAATTTTTCACAGGTATATTCCTTTCAGGTATTCTGACTTACAGTAATATGGCTTTAGCTTTTCAGTTTGAAATGTTGAAACTGGACGCTAATATAGGGAAATGTCGTGCATTTTACATACTAGGGGCAAGGTATATTCTAGATAGCAAAATGAAAATATGAAACTTCTCCTCTCTAACCTGCTTCTTTTCTAAATTATTATAATATTTAAAAAATTATTTTAATGTTTGAAAAATAAAGACCTTGTGACACGTTATTTATTGCAAGATTGCAAGATTGTGATAGGAATGAAATGAGGTGCAATACAATTAGTCCGTTTATAGGTCGTGGCTCGGTGGTTCAGGAGTCGTTCTCGTATGCAAGGAGATGCCGGGTTCGATTCCCGCCGCATGCGCTGCATCGTGTCTTTCAGCAAAACACTTTACTTGCTCCAGTGCACTCGGCTGTTAATTGAGTATCAGCAATGTCATGAACTGGCGTCCCGTCCAGGGGGAATCATGTGCTCTCATCCGATTGCGCATTTGGAACCAGGCATAAGCATTGATCCTGTGGGCCTATGGCTCGGATGGACTTAACTTAAACAGTTAAACAATTAGTCCGGCAGATATGTTCAAAAAATGATGGAATTGTGCACTTTATGATACAAGCATGAACATTGGCACACATGATGGTGAGGTCCTATGAAACAGTTGTGGCTATCAGCTATCGTGAGACTTGCCCCCTTAACTAATGTGGCGCCATTTAACCACATTGCACGCCATGAGTTGATTTATTTAAAATTGGCAGTCTATTTCCATGATAGAAGCGTGGAGCTTGGCACGCACTGGAAATATCATTTAAACCATTATTAGGCATAGCGCTATTGCATATCTATCTATTAACCAAAATGATGGCTAATTGGCTAATTTTTATCAAATGGTGGCTAATTTTCTAAAATGGCTGCTAATTTTTCAAAATGGCCGCTTTTTCTCATAATGGCGTACTTTTTTTTAAATGGTCGCTATTCGGAGTTATTATAAACTATTGTTACATGCGACTTTTCACAGAAAATCAAGGACGTTCCAGTGGTGACGAAAATTGCGCAATAACACTATCATTCAATAACTGGGTGGCGCAGTTCCATAAAATTCCATGATGATTCCATATATTGACTCGAACTGACCTGCTGACACAATCTACTCGATTTGGAACATAGTGGCAATATTTCTAAAATTAATTCCATCATCAGAGGGTTATGCCAGTTTATATAAAAAAAAAAAAGTGTTTGTAATCTATATAAGCAGCTGTCAATCGGTGAGGCTTCATCAATATACTACTAACTGTGTCTGTGCTCTTACATCAAAAATTAACTGCCTTTATTCAGTGTGTGGATATCTATCATATGGTCAACTTGAAATAATATCTTGACTTTTGCTTAAGGATTAAATTATACGAGATTTCTCTGCTTTAAAACTGTCTGCTGCTATAAATCGTAAATTGGATTTATACAACTGTTATAACAGTCTTTCAATGAGCTCATATCTCCTACGGACTTAAAACTCTGAGAGAAATCAATATTATTACAGAACTTATCGCGGAACTGGAACATTTTCATGGAATACTCAAAGGACTATACACAAATACCAACCGTCACCTAAAGAAATACTAAACATTAGGGCTACAAATTAAATGTTTTCAACAATGCAATGTGTATTCAGTATATAAGATATCACTGTATAGCTTATCATGTTTTGAAGGATAATTTTACATAGTGTTGCAAGTTCCATACTTGTATTATGAAAATTCTGAACAAAATATAGGCAAAATTGCTCCGGATGGTGGCCATTTTGAAAAATATCGGCTATTTTGATTAAGAGACAAGTCTACGATGACCATTTAGCTAAAAACCATTTTAGGACATATGTGAGTTGTGTGCCAAGTTTCGTGCCTGTATCATAAAGCGTACATGTCATTTAAAGCACATATCTGCCGGACTAAATGTACATTAATTATCATATATAAAGGGCGTCCTGTAGTGCCAACACTATGTTTCCCCCAACAATACTCATCTTTTAGTGATATTATATCTGTATCATTTTCTCTTATAATGTAAATTTTAACAATTGTTGTTACTTTCATGGACATTTGAATTCTATACAGCCAGCTAAGTAAGAAAAGAAAGAAGAAAACTCAGCTTGAACATATTGTTCGGTAGTATAATCCGACAAAGAAAACTGGTACTACACAGGATTAAATTTAACCAGATAAGTTTGCCCATTCTTGTTATTTAAGTTCGTGGCATAATTACAAATACTTTCACACTGCGCGTTTTTTTGCATACTACCAAGATAACGGAGGAGGTGTATAGACCTTTACAAACCGAATTTGCCGAACGTCATTACTTCTAAGCTTCGACCAATCAACTGCAAAGGGAATTTTCCCTTTGTTACCCAACCAATCAACTGCAGTTACTGGAGGAAAAGTTATAATAAGTATGTGCGTGCGTACTACCGCACGTATGATTAGCGTTTGAAAGCCTGTTTCTTTTTTTTTCAAATACGCTTCGTCCCTTTACCCGCGTGAATTGTGCAGATGGTCAAGATCCCCAAATATTTGATTGATTGATAAGATTGCCCCATAACCATTTGTCCACTAAGGACACGTGAATTTCGACCATGTGACATAATACAAATTTATTTTCTGAAAATTGCTGAAAATGGTATTCACGTGGTTGGAAATGTGACCTGAGGTCATCAGACCTCATAACAACCGCACGCATTCACCCCACATTGGAGTGAAAACATGACGATCAGCTGTGTTTGCTTACATGCCATACGTACCGCCGCACACAGTAAACGCATACGGACCTGTCCACGTATATCGCGCAAAGGTTTGTTTTCACTCCAGCAAATGACGTCATCTCCCGGACGCGTCTTTTTCTCTGCAGACAAGAATTGCCATTACAGATTTTTTTTTAGCCAATCATATACAAGAATGACAATGACGTATTTAAATATGAATATTCATATCCAACATTAGTCCTATAACATAGGACTGTATACTATAGCCTGTATAGTATGCAATGTATGTATGGAGTACTCACAACGAATACGCACTCCGTCCATAAAGGAAAATCGGGACTTAGAGAAAAATGTTCAAAAAGGATAAAACTCACCTACAACTTAAACAAAAGTCTATTTGGGCATGAACTCGTACTAGGCCTAGGCATACCTACAACTAGTGCGAATTATCTCACGCATATACAGTAGAGCTGTGAACGTTTAGGGATTTTAGTAAACGTGTACGCGCCCAAAAAAGCAAGCGTGTATCGTGTACACGAGTTTAGTACCGTAATTTTCGGAAATACACCAAAATTGCTCCAAAACTACAAGGCGAAGTAAGAAAATCGCGCAACCAGTATGGCAGAAGTACTGACTGCATTGCCCGAATGGACGCTGAGTTTTGCTTTCCAAATCGTGAAAGGTTTACTTCTACAGTATAAATCATCATTTTTATGGAAAATATGCATGGAAATTCAGTTTAGAAAGAACAGATAACTTCCTCTAGATGTCATTTAAACTCAACATCGTGTAACCTTTTTATCCTATTCGCTACGGCTTTCAAAGTTCTGTGAAAATCTTGCACACTGAGGCCTATAATACCTCGCCGTAAAACATTTCAAAACTACGCCACCACCAGGAAGTTCTGAAATATCAGTCCTCTCGAAAAAATGGTTGCCATCTTTGCGAAGCATGCAGAATTTCAACTCTGTTAAAACCTTTTTCTGTTTATTTATTATGCAATATTTTTTCTTTCTTGCAAAATTTATTTGACTCATCAGGTAATATTCACATGTAAATGTACTGATTGTCACGATTCAAGTGTTTTTTGGTCGATAAAACGGGCCTTGATTGCGTGGGATTTAAAGCCTTATGGCCTAACGTTAGGCCTATTGTTAGTTTCACTGTTAACTGCTGTACATTCGCGGTGCATTTTACAAGTTAGATTACTCAGATTTCGGCGAAATCAAAGTACATAATATCCTCATTCATTGGTGATTACTGCGCATTTGTGATTCGCACATTTAAAAAGGATTATGCTAATCGGGTTTACAGTTTGTAAAAAGTCATTGATTGGAATTTTTTTAGCCGAATGTGTGTGATTTGAATCATGAATATTAATTTTCAATGGCAAGACACTATGTTGTATGAAAAACGATTACTCGCAATGAAGTATTTAGTAAACGTTTACAAGATTTGCGAGCGTGTAGCGTGTACACGCTAAACGGTCACAGCTCTAATATACAGCACTGTCAGCAGCTTGAAGATCTACGTATACAACGTGAGAACTATCGCTAGGCTATACAAATTACAATTTTGATTTTTTAAAGTGATTATTCGCAGGACAGCCCTGTGAATATCCACACAGTATCTCAAGCCAGCACTGCGAATAAGGTTAGGGTTGGGGTTAGGTTAGGGTATATGTTATCACTGCCCTGCGAATAAGCCCCACCTTGATTTTTACACACTAACCAAAAACTCCGTACCTAGTCAAGGGAAAGTGTTAATGCAAGAAAAAGTCGTTTAACTACTACTTTATCAATTATGTCTTAATTTTCATACAAGGAGCGAGTGTTAGAACTTCACTCAGAACACCACTTACCGAGATATTGTCTCCTGGATGTGGCGTGAACCAACCAAGTGACTATCAGCTGCCTTCTTGCAAAGCGTGTGGGTTGTTCGTTTTGGGGTACAACTGTTCATGAAAACCATCCACATCTTTCTAAAAATGTTCTCTACTCTCTTTGTGTTGACTATAGGATCTATATATAAATTAAGGCTTTCCCTGACCAGTCCGTGTGGAGACTAATTACAGCATTGGGCATGGCCGGACGAGATAAGAAAAGGGAAGCCCTAGACTAGGGAAAGAGACAGAACAGATTTAATGCTGGTAATGGAACAGACGTAATGAAATACGGTAGAAACCAAAAGGAGACGAGGAGTTTCTGACTAACACTACTGACCCGCCAACATGAAGGCGGTAAAGGGTCGAAACGACATGTGTTTGTTGGAAAATCGTCTGATAACTTCGCCTCCTAATATCCTATGTTGACGTGCTGTTATTGATTTATGTTCAGTGTCAAATTATCTGAGGAGGTGCGAACGGATTTCATATTTCATATTCTAGGAGCAATCAACGTGTGTTGGCTGTTGATGTGGCATCCGAGATGTGTTTTATAAACATACATGTACGTACGTGTAGTACCAGGAATGCTTCAAATATGCTATACTATTTCATATCACTGAACCAGGAATGTAGCCAGCTTGCGTACCTCCCTCGTTTGCATAGGTGTTTTTTTTTTGTTGCTTCATCCCGATTTTAATATAACGAGTCCGGGAGATACTCTCAATCGAAGGTATTATATGGTACTAAATCGGGGTACGACGCATGCATAGAACTAACAACCTCAATCACAACGTACCGAAGCCGTTGTTTTAAGTACATTCGTCTACATCATTTCATACGAGCCTACAATAAACTAATTTTTAATATATTTAGGTGATGCGATAGATTTGTGGTCAAATGGAAATTTGATTGATCATCTTACCTGTAACTGTCACGTTCGTTGTTGGTATATTGAAATGAATTGATGAGTTCAAAGCTACAATAACCAAAGAGTACAGCCCTGTATGCTGTGTCGTTGCATTCTTGATTCTTAGCGCTCCGCCTATGATTAATCTATATCCTGGGACTGGACTTTCACCAGCGCTTATTATAAACATATCATCTTTATTCCATCGGATATCACGTATTCCATATTGTGTTGTGAAATTACACGCAATGGTACCGGTTTCATGTACATTAAGTACAAGTGTTGATGGGCAGAAAACATCCACATCAGCTTCCGTCATCACTCCTGTGGAAATGGAAACGGCAATAATATTGGGTTTACCTTATCTGTAAATCTGCATATATCAGTCCAGGAGAAACCTTAATTTTCAGAATCATTCAGATCCTTAAAGTTAATAATTTTTAATGGAAACCTATGTGCACCCATAATGCGCTACGCGCCCCATATGTTTGTACTGTGTAGACAAATTTAAAATAAATGTAGAAAATATCAACTTTATGGAAATAAAAAAATGGGCAATAAATGGCAAAATTCTTGAAGTGAAAACACTCTTTTGGTCTAGAAATATGTCCTTAAACTTTTAACAGTGAAATTATTTATGCTACCCTTATTACTGACAGACAATTAGCACTAAAGGAGAGTTACCAGTGGCGTAGGAACAATTTTTTTCTTGGAGGAGCTGAAGCTTTATTTCTCCAAGGACCTCGACCCCCATCCCCACCCAGAAGCCTCGTTTTTGGCATGGTTTCTTTGGCATGTTTGGCGCTTTGTTGAATTTTTTCTTTTTTTCCAAAGAAGAATGAAAAGTGACATTTGACATTATTGTTATCTTCTTTTGAACTCTAAAGACAGTCAAAATGCATTGCAAATGTCATCAATACAGCCTTGATCAGGTTATAAATAAATATGATTTCATTGGGGTCCCCAAAAGCCAGTAGGCTCCATCAAATTACATTGTTTTTATCAACATAATCGAAGAAATTAGAACATATGACAATATCCTATAAAGTTAAATTATTTAAAGTGGGTATAAATAAGTCTTATAAGGGGTTTTTTCGTATATGAGAAGTGGGGGGCTAAAGCATAGTTTAGCCCCTAAATTTTGACAGGTAGTGCCCCCCCCCCTCCCCAGCCTCCCCCCCTCTTCCTACGCCCTTGTGTAAAGGTACACTTAGCGATCAGGTACACTTAGTGATCCTTACAATGAAGGTTCTTGCGGGCTGGTTCTAATCAAGATTTACATTTTGTTGTTCTGTAGATTACTAATAGTCATTGGCGGCGGAAGATGTTTGAATATGGAAGGGAGGGGCAGAGGATGTGCCGTATTTTCAAAACATGTAGCACAGCAATATAGCTTTAATGAGTCAAACACGACTCCCCTCCCCAACCCCAACCCCACCCAACGGAAAATTCTAAAACTTTTTATCATTAATGGTTACCCATTTTTTCATCTGTATTTAATTTACAGCTTCAAAAATTCGAGATATTGTGATTCAAAATTCGGTAAAATAGAATATATTTTATACCAAAATCTACCAAACATTTATACTTGATTAACCAATTATATTGATCATGAATCGAAATATATTTAATATCTTAAAAAATGTGAAAAGCAAATAAGGGTTCCAAGTTAATTCAGGGTTCATCATTTTCTTGCTGAGAATTAATGTAACATTATATGTATATCAGTATAAATTATTCTAGACAGCCCAAATTCACACCCAGTTTTCAGCGAGTTAAGTGGCAAGGGTCCTCATATTATGTTTTGTGCAGAACACAAATTAAAGGCGCTCCACAAGTGACATTTGGGGTATTTTGCTTGATGTTTGTGTTACTTTCTTCAATTTGTCAATAAAAAAGATCAATTATAATAAGGGGATTTAATATATTTGTGTATCTTTTTACCATGTATTAAATCGGGATTTATATATTTTTCATCACGGCATTAGTTCGTTTTACATTTTTTCACTTTTAACTGCAAAGCCTAATCAGTTACGTAGAGGAGGGAGATGGGGGTGCAGGGGACAATGCCCTCTGATGATTTTATTTGGGGTAAGTACCATTTCCCCACCCCCAGTAATGAAGATATGACAAATTGATTTTGTACAGTCAGCTTCCCTTCACACATTTACTTTTTAAGTGTGCAAAGTCGACACACAGACGAATTGTGAATATTCTATTATATATATTATTTTAACATGTTAGTTGTTTTGATCTTGTCGGGTCGACTTTAGGAACCCTTTCCCTCTTTCTACCAGTCTACGGGCCTGGATATTCACCTTTATGGGACAAATAAGGATTTGATAAAGGTCTGAGATTATTTTCTACACTGGGACATCAAATCAAATCAACTCCTAACAATTATATTTTGGGACATGTAACACCCCCCCCCCCCTCCACCCCCACTGAAGATAACTGGGATGTCAAATCACGTTCCAACTGTCCAATCAACAATGATTGATCATAGATGTAAATTCCGATAGCTGATACAGTTTTGTAATTTTGTTTATGTTTGCAATGATATTATGAAGAAGGGCCTTTTACCAGTGTCTGCGAACCACTCCGAATTTCAATATTGTTGAGTAACTTTGATTTGAAGCCCCCATGTACCCTTGTGCAAATTATGAAGAGAAATGTTGGCTCTGTTCATGTAATTTTACCGAATTCAATTGGTTTTAAGCATAATTCTTATGAACGCCTCTGAATCCCTTATTTCGTGGTCGTACTGATCCGAGGGCGACTCTCTAAGTATAGGGCGCACCCAAGTGGATTTTCTGGATTTTCTAGCCTTAGCTAGACTGTAGGGATAATGCCATCTGATTTTTTTAATTTTCAGAATTATGGTCCAAATTTTCTGATATTTCTAGATCTTGATCTAATATTTTGCGATTCTTCATAATTTTTGTCTCACTACCCTCCAAATGGCTGAAGTTAGATCATTTTAATCCTAAATTAAGTACAATGTTAATTTGTTTTATTGCCTGATAATATTTTATATTATTTGTCAGCTCTCATGTAGTCGTTTACTTACCAAACAGCATTAAGAAAAATAAAGCTCTTAAGCATGTAGTATTCATGGGTGAAGTGCAGATCGTTTTCATTATTTGATAGTTTGAATCCCAATCAGCTCTCCCAACATTCCGTATGTTTTTCTCTCCTGAAAGTTAAAATGCAATAATACATGAATATGTTCTTCAAAAATCAATAATGTAAAGAATGATTTGAATTACACAAAACGTTGCAGTATATAAACAGATCAAATCCATCCAAATCGGGAGAAACCCTAGTTTTAAATTTGCAACGACTGATTATTCCATACCACAGCAACCTCCTTAAAGGAATATTGCAGTGAATTTCCAGTCATATATATGATAGAGGGCTATAAAATAAACAATTTGCTGTTATCTTTTTCCGTTTAGAAGTCATCGCATTTCAAAGGTATACGAAAATGAAAATTCACTCGAATATTCCTTTAAACCAATCATTTAGAAAGTGATGGCTGCACACCATTTGGCACTGCCACTGGTGTAAGCAGTTTGTTTTGATTATCCTCTATCCAGCCAAGTTAGATGGGCATATTAGGTAGATCTTCATTCAATGCTGCTTACCTGATATGTGTTTGCAAATGAGCACTCTTCACATTTTCTCAAAGGGTTCAGATGTTGGTGGTAATGCTTTCAGTTTTGGTGGTGTGGTTAAACCCTTCTTTTCTCAGTTCTATCTTGGATAACCACACATTGTACCTGACATTGTACCTGACATCAGACATGTTACCCTGGGTATTTCTCCCATAACAGGATGCAATAAATTCACTTAGCCTCATCTATAATAAATTCGTAACCCTTTTGTAGTGCATTGAGCATGTTTTGTATACAGGTGGACCCACAGGGGTAGGAAGATTTCATAAAGTGTAGGGGATGACTTTGGAGGGGCACTAAACGGTAGATCCATGAATTTGAAACAGAAGTTGTGCTTATCGATCCTAGATCCCCTCCCAAGGCAAAGTGTTCATATTTAGCCCACTTGTGAGATAATGTTTTGAAAAGCAAATAAAACATATGAAGATTAACACAATTTGTGCAAATTTTCTGACATTTGAAAGGTGCGCGCTTCGGGTGCGCAAGGATCCGCCCTAATTCTCTAATATTTTAAAATAAATGGAGCCGTTTAACACAAATTCATACATCATAATCAGTAATACATGGGCATTTCATAAAGGGGCATTTTTTTCTAGAGGGATATTTTTACATGCAAAATGGGCACTTTTAACTTAAAAGAGGAACACTTTTTGCTTGCAAGAGTGGCAATTTTGCTATTTTTTTTTTCTAAAATGCATTCCCCAGTGCCCCGGCTACTACCCTTCTGGGTGACCCAAAGTGCATCCCCCAGTGCCCCGGCTCAACCCTTCTGGGTGGGCCAAAGTGCATTCCCCCAGTGCCCAGGCTCCTACCCTTCTGGGTGGGCCAAAGTGCATTCCCCAGTGTCCCGGCTCCTATCCTTCTGGGTGGGCCAAAGTGCATTCCCCAGTGCCCCGGCTCCTACCCTTCTGGTGGGCCACTGTATCACAACCAGATAAAACATGGTTTGCCAGAAGATGTGACACTATCTTAGCGTGTTCATGTACTGTTGCTCCAATATCAACCATGGCTCGATCTGAACTGGTGCCATCCATCACTAAGTTACTTGCATGTCAGCTTGCATTGGTTGTAATAACGAAGTAACAACATGAATATGTCTGTATCATCAGCTATTACTTTGATGCAAGTTGCTCACTGATTTTCCACGTACACAACTTGTTGTGGTAGAATTACACCAGCTTCTTCGTGGGTTGTCTTCAAGTCTGTTCATTGTATCAAAAGACCTATGCTAACCTCTAGTGCAACTGAACTGGATACTGGAACAAGCAGTTTATGGTATCTCTTGGGATCATCGTCTTGAAGATTCTTTGTCTGATTTGTCTAATAATATATATATATATATATATATATATATATATATATATATATATATATATATATATATATATATATATATATATATATATATATATATATATATATATATATATATATATATATATATATATATATATATATATATATATATATATATATATATATATATATATATATATATATATATATATATATATATATATATATATATATATATATATATATATATATATATATATATATATATATATATATATATATATATATATATATATATATATATATATATATATTTATATTATATATATATATATATATATATATATATATATTATATATTATTGTTCTCTCTTGAAACATATATAAAATGATTCAACATTGTGAAATAAGAATACCATAACATTATTTTCTTTATAAACAGCAAAGTCAGCAAAATTATATGCTTAAACATAAACATAATTATAGACAAATTATATTGATGATCTGTACTTTGTTGTGGAGGACATTAAGGACTATTTTCTTGGGTCACAGATGTTTTGCGTATAATATGTGACATCTGCTAGCATGCTGATATGCACATTCGATTCGAGTACCACTATTTATGTTGTAATCACAATAGCGATCAAACACCACATGCACGTCACACTGGCTTAGTTTGTTTAAGGTTTACTTTAGAAAGCCATCAACATATTCTTGTACCGTGCCATGTGAAGGCAAGTGAAGGGTCCAAAGAACGGCACAGCTATCAACTAATATCACTTATGGCTTCTGAAGTGTTTGGACAGATTTTTGTAGTTTGTTTTTCATTGTATACTAACCAGATGTTGGTGCAAAGGGCAATTCAAAACAGAAAATGTTACTCACTTCTACGTCTCGAGGAGCCATTAAACCAACAACCGTAGAGAAATTATTTCAGCCTTTTGATAACCAAGGTCACCACTGTGCTTGATAGGGACTGGTGGAAGCCCTCTGGCCACTTCTCTTTATATTCAATTTGAACTTCTTTGCCAATTACAACTGCATTGCGAAAATTTGCTGTTTTATGGCACACCCTGCCTGACACAATGTCAATAAGACCAGTCAGCCAGTTGGATAGTCATCAACATAAAGTGGGTCAATGCATATTTGCAATTTCTGTTTGATGTTGTCCCCAGAGCGTAGCGACCGGGAGGTGTGGAGGTGTCACACCCCCCCCCCCCCACCGCGATTTTTGTCGGGAAAATGGTGACTTTTTCGGGAAATTTTCACCGATCTTCCCTAATGAGATGAACAATCAGAAATAAAAGAATTGCCAAAAAAAAAGAAAAAACGTTATGTCGGAGAAATTTGAACTTTGTCGGGAAACTTAATTATTTATAACCATAAAAACGAAACTTCATCAACTCATGTTCATCGCTAATTCTTTGTTCTCAATTTACAGAGAAAAAATAATATTTATATGAAAAAACACATCAACTAACTCCTTGTCTGTACAAGACTGTACGTCTTGTTTTCAACTTGTTGAATTGAATCACAATTGAAACTATTGTTTCAACCAGTTTTATAAGAGATCAGATAATGCCCTCGTCCCTTATAACCATGGCAACTTGTGGCTGCTGCAAGTTGGTAGAGGATCCCCACTTTTCATCACCTACGTAAATTTCGTTTATTCGAATGGTATAATCATAAGAAATCCCTGGTATAACAATTACGAGCAAGCAAGTTTTGTCACTGTCAGGATGGAGGGAAAGCGCAAACAACATGTCCGAACTAAGTTACAATGTGGACTGTGTAACCGACAATTTCATGATGACTATCGGAAAAACCACAATGTGAAATATCATAAGGATCTATTTTCAAAAGGAGTGCGTATATCATTTTAAACTGTCAATGCCCCAGTTAATCCGTTTGTGGCAGCCGCAGCTGCATCAAGATTGAGAAAGAGCGCGAAAGTTACGGAAGTCAGTACCGATGAAGCTCATCATTTACCTGTAGCTGTAGGTCGACCAAGTACCAGCGGGATCCGGACTGGGGATACTGAGGCAGAAATCCATACTGAAGCAAGAGAGGATCCTCAGTCTGAAACTGATGTTGGGAATGAGGTGTTGCTATTATTTAATTAAGATTTTCATAGACCAATGGCTTCCATCATCAATTGTGAATTGACTGGTACAAGATAAAGTTAACAAGAGTGTTTGTAGAGATAACCCATGGAAAAATTAAGCAAAATATTTGTGGGTCAATAGTGATGAGAAAAACAGTGAAAAAAATATATTTTGCGTTTTTCTTCTTCTGTAGTTCAAAACAAATGGTACCTAAATGAATGCTGGTGTTGCAGTTTTAAAACAAAAAGTCCCCATGAAAAATGGAAACGTATAGGGGCCTAAATAGTTAAGTTCCCATTCTGTTTTGGGGTGATATTGCTGTGTAAATCTGTGTTGATTTTAGATTAAATATCAGCCATAAAATGCCTAAAATCAGCCATAAAACTGCCCCTAAAATTTGAGAAAAACAATTAAAAAGTGTATTTTGCTCCTGTAGTTCACCACACTAGGGCCCATATGGTAAAATGAACGCTGGCGGGGTCCCTATGAAAAAATTGGAAACGTAGACCCCTTAACGCTGTTTTGGGGTGATATTGCTATGTAAATCTGTGCGAGTTTAGATAAACTATCAGCCACGGCGTCAAACATTTTGTCGGGAAATATACCCCTCAGACACCCCCTTTCAATACAATTTCTTAGCTACCCCGGCGTCAAACATTGTCCCTATCCTTGGGTTGTCCCTATCCTCGATTTCAGATGAGCTGGCATTTCTTCTTTGTGGGATGCAACTTCATGGACGTCTTGCTGGGCCTTTTCTGCTAAGTCCTTGAGGTGACGACTACAGATGTGAAGGCTAAGTGCGCAATGTTTTACGGCTGAAGGGTTCAGTGTTCTGTCAAAAAGACCACTTAGACATGTTAGACCATTGTCCATAACAAATAAATGTGGTTTCAATGAAGATGTCAGACCGAATTCGGCTCTATAGGTGGCGCATTGCATGTTGACCTTTCAGGAATGTTTCACACACCTGTTTTGAAGGTGTCGCAGGTAGTACCGTATCTTCCGAATAGTTGAGATGTCCAGCTGCAAAAACGTATGTCAGCATTAAATTCATAGCCCACAGGTGTAGTAAAAATCCCCCCCCCCTCCCTTCTCAGTTTCAGCTAGAATATCTCGAATAAAGAACAGCATGGTACAAACCGGCTTGATCAGGTTATCCACCCAGAATTCTCCTGTTCTCCTATTGGTTATCTTGCTCGCAAGGGATTCCATCATATGATTCTGCTCAGTGTTCTGACAGTCTGATCTGAACTTAGTGTTGCGAATAATTTCTTCCGCTACAAGTTAGCAAGTCGAAGGGCTACTTGTATTTTGTGGAAAGTATTTTCCTGACAGCATAAGATTAAGTCCTCCAGGATTTCAGCACATCTAATCCACTCTAATCCACTTCCAGGAACTACTGTTCCAACACATCCCACATATATTAGTTGAAAAGTTTATACTGAAGAGCATTACCATTAGATATAATTGTTTGCACTGTTTTATTATCAATACAAATTTTGAGTGAAAGACTGGCAAATGTATGAATAATCTAATTTCGAATAAAATGAATCAAGAAGATTGATAACAGTGTTTTCAAATATACAGTAAACAGTTTATTTACGTGATGTCAACAATAATATTTTGTTAATTTTTAATTTTGAATGTAAATAGAGATGTTTGATATATATATATATATATATATATATATATATATATATATATATATATATATATATATATATATATATATATATATATATATATATATATATATATATATATATATATATATATATATATATATATATATATATATATATATATATATATATATATATATATATATATATATATATATATATATATATATATATATATATATATATATATATATATATATATATATATATATATATATATATATATATATATATATATATATATATATATCATAAATTGTGAAGCTCATAAATTGTGTGAACAACACAGTCTTGGACATAAAACCATTCTTTTAGGTGCTCTAAAAGCAATGATATTGTAACATATTTTGCACGGTGGTGGCCATCTTGGCCGTCAGGTCAATAAAGTGGTCAGAAATGGAATCTATGACATGAACAACATAGTATTGGGCACTGAAATCACTCTTACATGTGCTCTTATTGCAAAGATATAACATGTTGTATATGGTGGCGGCCAACTTGGATATCTCAAAACGCTCAAGGCTACCAGAATCAGCAGATCTCAAAGATTTAGAAACCAACAAAAACATCGCATGAACCAAATGTTTGGGTTCAGCTCAATATTGGGGTTTGCGCACTAGACTAATGTTGTTCCGCTAACAATACTGACCAATGCAACTCGTAACAATGACAATGATCATCAGATGATATGAATTTTGCAACTACAATTTGTATTACAATTGATTGAAAAAAACAAAATATATTCACTGCCAAAAAAATGACACTGGAATGTTAAGATGATATTAATTTAGTAATATAACACGAAATGTAGCAAGTAAGAGTAGAGATTAGTTAATGATATTTCAACATTAGCATGCAAAAACATCAAACTTTGACTACAGATATCTTGACTCCTTGACGTAAGCAATAATGAATTAAGGCTTATGCGTAATATGCGGTAAGACCATAGCATGTATGCATGTTATGCCTTTGCCTTGTGCAGTTGGGTGAAACATACAGTTTGTTGAGACCAGTGTCATCGAGAGGGAGGGGGGGGGGGGTCAAAGGGGTCAATTTCCCCAGGTCCAAGGGGCCGTAAAAATTATGAAAAGGAATGTGCATTCAAACAGGGGCCGCGGCCCTAAAAATTTCCCAAGCCTGACAATGGCGATAGCGGTGTCAAAACAGAAACAGGTGATGACCTTGTTTGTTTGCTCGTCAGAATTTTCTGATATGCGGCCCCGGATTTTCAGTTTGCCCCTCGGGCCCCGCGATCTTCTCGGCAGCCCTGCAACCATCCACATAAAAACTACCGAAAATTCTTTAGATCTGCGCCAGCAGTTCTGATAGATCACCGACAAACAATTACAAAACATCACCTCACAAAACCGACCAAATTCTGTCTCAAACTGAGATGTTGGCTGAACGATGGTATGCCTATTGCCTTTATGGTTACTATTAATCTGAAAGAATAATCCCAACTGATGAAGAAGGCTTAGACTTAAATGATGTAACTTAATAATTATAGGCCCCATCAAGGGTCACTGATTAAGAAAGGAATTCTGGAATTACGATATTTAGACCTATGGTGTCGAAGTCTGTCTCAGCCTACAATCTTGGACAAAATTCTTAAGCCCCTTGTACCCGCCCCTATGTTGGATTGTGAAGAGGATCATCCCGAGACACTTTCGTTTCAAGAAACATTGAAATGAGGTAGAAGGGGGAAAAGTGGGACAACAATTGTGTCCAATATTGTAGGTCTTGTTCTTAAACAACGTCTAGGTCTTCTTGTTATTACTGTATCGTGACATAATCCAACGTCAAACATCGTAATAAACACACTTAGGCTCAATATGACTATGGATACGAACATGAAAAAAGGGTATTACGCTTAGTACGCTTGGTACGCTTTAGTGTGTTAGGCAATTGAATTTTTCGTAATTTCGGTTCCTGTAAAATTTAGAACAAAATATCCTAAACATACATTGTAATTCAACGTCTTTCCTACTAAAAGATGACGATAATTTGGTCAATTGAGCGATTAACCACAAAATCCGCAAACTTTCGTCTACCGATTGTGATGACGATGTGACCATATTTCAGTCACATTAGTGATGTAATGAATATGTTTACTCCTTGTTGAAAGGAATCTATCAGTCATGAATAAACAATTTTGGAATAAAATATGAATATATCAAAATGAAAAGATCATGGTCCGTAACAAAAGCGTTGTGTTTTCTGTAACCTGAAATTTTATTTGATCGTAATCTTAAATATATATAACCAACTCATATTGGACAAACATAATCTGAAATTGATTTTATTTTATCTTAATATTAAAGCAATAATTTAAGAAAGCCAACTGGTATAAGACAACCCACCCATTCAAACTTACTATAGCTAACGTGTACATGTACGTGTTCATAAGGGCTCTTTTCAACAAGCTACGATAAAGAGGCTCTGTTATTCAAATGAACAGAGAAATGTTGCTAATTTAAACAATACTTTTGCTGAACAACCAATGAGAATAATTAAAAAAGGACTTACTTTTCCTAGACGATTTACACTGTGGTACTATAACGATTAATCCAATTATGTATTACATCGGGGTGATTTCTTACGCTATATCATTATTTTGGATTTCAACTAACTGGTATCATTTGAAAAATGTTCCTATGAACGACATATGCTCGATGTATGACTAAATGATATGCTTCGGCACAAAGTCTATCCAGAATGCAAATATGACACAAACTTGAAAACGACTATTTATGGCTTTTTATTGACTATCGGGAAGCGCAAACAACTTGGCATACAAAATAAAATAGAATAAAAAGTACAAAATGCACAAATGTATTTACGTGTTAACCAGCCCAACTAGCAGACTAGTGCCACATAATAATACTGAGTTGGAGATGAATGAAGGCGCAAAAGGTGCCGCCCACGGGCTTTATATGTTACGTGATTCAATGTATATGAAAACCGCGCGTAGGCTTACATCTACTGTTATTGCTTAAAATCACTATTGACATTTCATGAATGATAATTAGATAAAATGTTCAAAAAGTACCATTTCTCATCATTTCGATTATTTCTAAGAGTGACCGTGTTGACGTCACAGAGAGTCGCTTTCATAAGTTTCGACCCTCGAAAATTTCTCCCACTGCGAGACTCCTTGTCTTAGATGAATCATATGATAAGAATGTTGTCATTACTCCCACGCTGTTATATATAGGATTAACAAGCTAAGGTCAACTCCGGAAAACACATACAAGATTCGGGCCCTTACATCAGCTATGTTCGGTATTTCCACATGTTAGAAAATCGAACATCTCAAGGCCACCAAAAATGTACGCATCACTGCCCTCACACTCAATACATACAGTGTACAATTACACATACGAAGCACATTTCGGGAATGGTTTAAGCGGATACAGCGTGTACATTATTTAAGAAATATTGAGTGAGGGCGCAGGAAGTAATGTCGTAGATGTCGGGGCACAATACTGGCATGAAAGAACCGCCAAAACGTAACTAGAAATATCATTCTGCTCACCAGACGGGATTTACCGGTACAGCCCTTCACACGGGTTGTATTGATACATCCATTGAAAACCGAAATATTTCACTTTAAACCATCGAAAGTCACATAGCATATCTGCCACAAGACGGGGTGTACTCTGGTGCATCCCCTCACATGGGACGTATTGATACATTACACTTAAAACCATCCAAATTGATAAAGCATTCTGCTCACCACCAGACAGGATGTACTGGCAGACTGGTACGTCCCTTCACGTGGGATGTATTGATACATCCATCGTAAATCGAAATATTTCACTTTACACCACAAATATGGACAAAGCAATCTGTCCACCAGACAGCCAGACGGAATGTACTGGTACATCCCTTCACACATGTCACCTGGGATGTATTGATACATCCATTTTAAATCGAAATATTTCACTTTAAACCATCCAAATTGATAAAGTATATCTGCTCACCGGACGGGATGTACCGGTACATCCCTTCACTTGGGATGGATTGATACATCCATTGTAAATCGAAATATTTCACTTGAAACCATCCAATTGACAAAGCATATTTGACAAAAGACGGGATGTACTGGTACATCCCTTCGCCTAAAAGATAAGAAAATGAGTTATGAACCAATAGCTTTAAGACACTGAGGAGATAAATAATAGCAATTCCCAAGTTATGGACGGATGTACTGGTACATCCCAGAATGAAGATAGCTCCTAAAATATAATTTGAAGTTTATCATAAGAAAAAACAATAAAGTTCCCCATCATGTCTAAGAATAGAAATTAAACCAGTTATACTATTTTTTCGTAATGAAACGTGCGGAATGACGTTATTGTACTGTTTAAATTATGTTTTATGGAAGAAACATACAATATTTTACATAAGAAGACTTTTTTTACATTGGAAAATGTAAATTTGAATAACAAGGCTCACTTTTTGAAATTTGGTTAGGTAAATAATTCACTTAGGTAAGTGTTGATCTTAAGTTTAGGAATCATCTATGTTAAAATTGAAGTTTGAGATATTTCCAAGATATTATCTTAAAATGACATTTTACTCATGTTAAAATGTGAATATTTTCAAAGAATAAAATGTGAACAGTGAAAAAACGAGTTTGTTTTACAGTCATTTTTGCTTTTATTTCGATTTATGAAAAATTTCATTGATACTTCTTCACTTTATTAAAGATAAATGATAAATTTGTGATTTACCAAGGACAAATTTCCAATTTCATTATTTTTCTGATATAACTATCATTTTTCTCAGTTAAATAATTGAATTATGAATTTCCTAATTTTTGAAAATGTTTCCTAAAGCCTTGTTCGGTTTTTCCACATGTTAGAAAATCGAACATCTCAAGGTCACCGAAAATTTACGCATCACTGCCCTCACACTCCATACATACAGTGTACAATTATACATACGGAGTACATTTCGGGAATGGTTTAAGCGGATACAGCGTGTACATTATTTAAGAAATATTGAGTGAGGGCGCAGGAAGTAGCAATGTCGGGGCACAATACTGGCACGAAAGAACCGCCAAAACGTAACTAGGCCTATTTTAGTGAAAGCTTGAATCAACCAAACTGTAATTGCATGAATTAAAGAGGCAAGTCTCGTCTCAAATTACATCGCAATGACGTCAAAAAGTACAGGAGCAGTAACTCACACACGTCATAAAAAATCGACTATGCAATCGATTAGAGATTCAGAGAAGCTTTCGTTATGTATTGTGTGTTTGAAGATATAGATATATAAGTTACATGTACGTGCGGTATTGTGCAGTGGTGTATAAGAGGGGGTGGCTCAGGAAGATGAGCCTCTAGCTATTTTCGAGGACCCCTAGCTATATTTAATAATCGCACATTTCGAGCAGATAACACATTGTTGCATGTCAATAACTTTAAACATCGAGGAGAAGAGCCCCCCCCCCCAAGCTCACAATTTAGCTCTACACCACTGTATCATGGTACCATGACACAGCTGGCCAAATTCGTCGTTAGTTTAATAGATATTCAAGATATTCAAACCGTAAAGGCACACCAAAAGGTTAGTCAGATTCGAAAAATTCAAATGAGAGAACCGAATTGTAATTATGATGTCCTTATGCGCCGAGATCGCTCCTTTAACCAAGTCATAAACAAATTCGATCGAGTGCTAATCAATATTCATAACAGTTGATTTACAGAAAGAAAAAAAAAAGGAGGAAAATGACTTTGCGAATGTGGACATCCTCCCTCCTCAGTTCTTCAATTCTTGAAGAAGCCTCGTTCATTTTAATTTTGAAAAATATTATTCTCATTGAATATCTCTTTATGACACATGCTGTGATAGTAAACTGGTAAACCTTTTTTGTTATGTTTCTAAATTAACCAAAATAAGATAACAACAGCATTTTATATATCACAACAAACATCAAAAAGCAAAAAGTTCATCAAAATCGGTCAAGATGGATCATTATACAGCATTCTGAGTTTCGAGGTCATATTTTGATAAATTATGCATTTTATATTTACATTTATAACATCAGAGAGAGAAAATCCAATGACTTTCCTATGTTAATGTATTATCTTTTCAATTCTTCACCAACATTCTTCCAATGTAAGCAGTTGAATGTAAACGAGAAGGTCTGACAAGATGACCTGCTGTGAACACGCTGGTTTAACACGGTAACCTGTCTGCCTGTAGGCTTAAAAAGGCTGTCATTGTCAAGCAAAAATGTTGCATAGGCGTTGGTATGCTATGCTGGATTGAGATAAATAACAATAAAAAGGACATGGTCGGACCAAATATCAACAAAAGTGATGGAGAGATAGATGCTTATGTAGGTCCAGTGCTTTTTTGGAGATGAGCAGAAGGTACAAGTGGAACAGCAGAAGCCTGGATATGCGTGGCTTGAGTTTGGACTAGAGCTTGAACTTGAATTTGAGTTTGAGAGGGCGAGATAGGTCTTTTCATTTTCTGTGAGGCAGGTGAAGCGGTGATATCGTGGTGAGGTGGTTTTATTTGCAGTAAAAACGCAGATTACCTCACGTTGTTTAGGTCGTACGAAGGATTTGGCGATGTGATTCCCTCCACAGCGTGGGCAGACGATTGGCGTACCTGTGACCGTCACAGAGACGACAAGGACAGCGGAGTGTCCCTGTGTTCGCCTCCCATCCTCTGCAACTTCCTCAAATCAACAGAAGTGGTCAGGTAAGGTCACTCTGTCTCGGCCAATTACGAACCTTTCACCCCCATGGATAGGCAGTTCCCGCATCTGGGGGAAAGGGAAGCAGGTTTGACACCCACGGCACCCCTTAGATGGAGTACCTGTCGGGAGCACGGGGAGTTTGCATGGGTGTGAGAAGAAATCACGTCTGACTAGTGGGTACTCCAGACACTCCAGGAGGATTACCATCTGGAGTCCAACTCCCACACTCAGTGGGGGCGTCCTCCCTCCAACTCATATACCACATGTTCCGGCGTTCGAAGGGCTCCTCCGAGAAGAAATATCGGTCACCGAGGACCTCAAATAAACATCTAGGACATGATTCTAATATCTATCTGAGTCGGGCATGACTGAGATATGCTCTGATACATGTACATCAAGCATTCTGACGAAGACCAGTTTCCGGCCAACTAAACTGAAGGGGAGGGGGGGGGGGTGGTCGTAGAGCCATGAAGATAACAAAATAACTATGTATTTTCAAAAGTATTTTGTCTTTTTGCGAAGAAACAAAAAGAAAAAAAGAAACATTTTTGTTCAATACCCCATGGGCCATTTGTTTGCCCGATGAAATAGTCAAAACTGGAATTGCCCGACAAGAGAAATTTTCTAGGGGATGTCCTCCCCCCCCTCCTCCCACCCCCACTTAATTTACGCCCCTCATTTGGATATATACTGACTTCCATTGTTCTGTTTTTTTTTTCAGATACATTGTCTGGTTTACGGACGTCTGTCTATGAAACGCCAAGATTTGGAACTGTAGGTTGTTTTAATCATTTTCTAAATAGTTGAAATTCTTTACTATTTGAATTATTTTTCCTCGAATTTTCTTCAGGTGGTAAATTATAATTACCTTTATAAGATTATGTTTTCCTACTTTCCTGACATATCCAAACAGCAAAATCGCCGGACAAAATATGATAGAATACATAAAGACTGAGGAATCTGAGGTTGTGATGTCACAACTAGTCTGATTTCAGTCGTTTCTACACAAATGTGATGGGGGTGGGGTGATGGGGGCGGGGGTAACATGGAATCGGATTTTTTTTATTGGTCTAGCTACGTCACTGGATACATCATAAATTTATTATAAATATAATGTTGATACAAAAATTCTTTAAATTTTGAAGAATGTATAACTCAATATTATATGCTCATATCTCCGCCAACGATCTATGTAGGTAGCAAATATATGCTATAAACAGTAATGAAAAAATAACAAAAAGTTGCATCCAAATCAGTTCCAAATTTTACCATTTTACAGCAGTTTGAATTTGAAGGCCATATTACAACTCTATTCAAGTTATTTTGCGGATAAAAAATAAATAAAAAATAAATCCTTTTCAATCCTTCACCAACGCTTTTTGAGCATTTGAATATGACCAGATGGTTTTGAACCAATTGAAATAGTCTGGTTATTTTCGGTGACTGGAATTTAGGAGAGAAATTTAAAGAATTACATTAAAGCTGTCCTCTTTTCCAATACACCACAACTTCCGCATGCACTAAAACTTGATGATTTAAATTTGATAAGATTTTGATTCTTTAGCTTGATTGATTAGCTATTGTCGTATAATATTTTGTTCAAAATTCAAAGCTATCTCTTGAATATAAAATCCATACCTGTCCATCTGTCCATACTCCCATGTTTTGGCGGGATAACAAAAACCTCCGGAAAAAAGAAGATTTAAGATTGATATCTTGCTTAAATGTTGACATATGTTGTGGGGGCGGGGGAGGGGAACCACCAGAACTCCTTCTGCCACCAGCCCCCCCCCCCCCCAGGAGAATTACGGACGTGGATGTCTGCACTGGGCTGACTAAGTTATCTATTTCAATAATTATTTACAACGAAGAGTTAAAATGGGCCTTTGAAAGAGCTGTTGAAAATGTCGAGAAATACCCGGACTAACAAGCGAATACAAAAATTCGATGAAGTTATTACTTCTCATTCCAAATTTACTTTAGGGAATATAGACCTTTTCAAACAGAGTTTAGCAGAACGTGAAACGTCAGACTACTTTAACCAATCAAATGCTGGAGGAACTTTTCCTTTGTTTCCCAACCAATCAGGTGCAGGTTTGAGGAAAAAAATGTAAGCAGCAATACGCTGGATTTCGGTCATGGGGTGGGGGTGGGGTGAGCAAGAGGGACAATTTTGTCTCATGGGGGCAAAAGCCTATAAATTGGACAAAATATGCCACTTTCCAAAAAAATTGGGGCAATGCGATCTTGTGGGGAGGGGGAAAATCCCCCATGTCCCTCGTAATGCCACCACTGAACTCAGGGTGTTTATGAAATAATGAAAACAACAGAAGATTGTACAGCAGGGACCGTGGAGCAAGTATTAAAGTGGGGGCTGAAGAAGTAAATGGCGAAAATAAAAGGCACTATCACATTCATATATAATAAACGCTATACACTAACTCCCAGCCGTATTGGTACACAGTGCAAGGCAGGGGCCGTAGGAAGGGTCACCTCTCGGGGGGGGGGGGTGGATAACCCACCAAATTTCCAGATCATAAGTGGAAAAATTTCACTCAGTGGCAAATTAAGTTCCATCACTGACATTGCTGCTAACCGAAAAATCTCCAATTTGGGGGAAATTTTGTTCATTTTCGGGCACTTTCCTTCATATTTTGGTAAATTTTTCAATTGATTTGTCAATTTAAGAAATTTGTTGTACATTTTTCTTTAATTTTCTTTAATTTTTCTTCATTTTTAGGAAATTTTCTTCAATTTCACAGAAATTTCTTCAATTTTCAGGAAATTTGTTAACAAATTCCAAATAATTTTCCAAATTTTCCTTCATATGATGAATAACTCAGGCTACAAATTTGCAGTCTATTGCCCTTAATATCATCAGAGTTTAAATAACTCACTGATGAAAACATCCTTTCAGTCCAAAACAATCCTCTGCCACAGGTTACACACTTGGTCTGGCCCTACAGTAACCATATCCACAATAATCTGGCTCTTCACAAGAAGTTCTTTTGTCTGAATACAGATGATATGAGAGTGTAATAACCGATGCATAAAATCACTAGGTTTTCTGCAATGGGTTTCTTAATTGCTGCTAGCAGAGTATAAAAGTCACTACCGCAGAAAAGGACTGAAAATTTATAGCGAGAATTGGGCGAAATGTTCAATTTTACCTACATTTTGGGAAATATTCTTCGATTTTAGGAAATTTTGTTAATTTTCGGGCAATTTCTTGAAAATTTCGGTGACTTGGTTAATTTCGTTCATTTGACCCTGGATGGAAAGGGAAAATTTCATGGTATGGGGATGGTAGCAGCCATAACACCAGGCACACGAACCAGTCATACACTATTCCGAGGAGAAAGATGTCTGACTTGAACATAGTTGATCAGACGAAGATTGAGATCAGGATTACCGCTTCCCAAAGAACACTCTTCATAATTAAGTTCACGTCTCTGCCACTTTTGAATGTTGTTGATCATAAGATTGATGTATTGTCAGGAGATGTCCTTCCGCTTCGAGCAAACACTACCAAATTGGCAAGGAGTGATGCACCTGCTACACAAGGACTGTCTCCACCCTGGACAATCATCAGTATTGTTCCTACCAATGATTGATATGAACCTGGAGATAAGACATGCATCTTCTCTACACTCAACTATATATATGCTCTTGCTTCCAAACACAGTGTCCCACCAAATGCAACCTTTGATCAGCCACTCTTTAGGAAAGCTTTTGAGATTATACATGAAGTTCAAGATGGTAGTCCACTCAGAGATGTTATTTTGTTATTGAGGAGCTTTCTACTTTCATGAATTGTTGGGGGCCATAGGAACACTCATGGATGGAAGTGGACTAAGAAAATCCTGGAGACAGTGTATGGTGAAAACGCTGTAACACATATGATGAGTGGCAAAGCTGTGCAACGTGCATTTCGTGGACATTTTCTTGTTGAACAGTGTCTCACGCATCAGATAGTGACCAAGGTAATTGTAGCCGATCAAGTTTTGAAGATCTACTTAAAGAGCTGGAGAGATTGTATACTCAAGGAGACTGGTAAAATAAGTTTAGATGCACTGCTGAAAGCAGACTGCATGGAAAGAATTTCCTCTGCTCTCACTTCAAGAAAGTGTGAATTATTCAACAACTCAAAAACAAACAAATTGTGGATTAACTATCAATGAATGTTGGGAGTTGCACAGGAGCTTATTAAGGCTGATCGCACAGGGTCATGGCAAATGCATCTCCATGCTATATATTACTGTTTGCCAATATTTGCTGCTGCTGGACACCCTAACTATCTGAAGTCTGCTTATCTTTACTTACAGAAGATGAGGGATCTTGAAAGTGGAAAGTCCCCAGTGTTTCAGAAATTCAAAAATGGATTCCATGTTATTCGATGCAGCAAAAAATACTGGGCTGGCGTTAGTCCTGACTTGGTGATCGTGCAGACACTAATGCGGTCGCTTAAAAGCACCGGTGGGCTATCAAGAGGAAGTGGCATGTCAGACCATCAGAGGGCCGTTTGGACAATGTCTGCCCCTGTATCTTCCGCCTATACAACTAAACCATGCAGAAATTCTGTCAGACATCATATGCAACAAGTAACAGCACAAGGAGGCATTTGCTTCTCGTATGGACAGGGGTATGAGAGACTTAGACAAACTTGCGACAAAGCTGGAACACTACTCTTTATTTCCAATGAGGCAACCTTGCAACATTATCACAGGGATAAACGCTGATGAGGGTGTCAATGTAGAAGAACTTTTCAATGTAGGCAAAGACACAGTAAAACAAATGGAAGGACACCCAGTCTTCTCATATTCCCACAAAAAGAACACTAAAGTGAAGACATTAGCATCAGCTCAAGCTGTCAAAGTTACAGAGGATCGAACCATTGATCTAGCTCTGTTGTTTCAGAGGTTCCTTGTGGTATCGCAGTCAGGTGACCTTTGCCTTGATGAAGTAATGCAATATGAGCTCTCCCCTATCCACCATCCTTATTTGAAAGAAAATATCTCTTGCGAAAACCAGATAAAGCACATCTTCTGGAAGCTTTGAAAGACCATGGAACTTCCTTATCAGATGGTGCTGTTCTTCAGTCCATTCAAAGACTGATCACTATGTTTTCTTGACGGAGGTTCCCTCCTACATCGATTAAAATGGACGGAGGGGAGCACTTACACTTCAATTGCAGATTCGTAGCCATCTTTCATCCAAAGTGTATGGTAATGCCACTGTTGTCTTTGATGGGTACAATGGAGAGACCATCCACAAAAGACAACACCTGCAAAGACGAAGCCGAAGTCAGGTCACCAACAAGGTCGACATTGTGGAGTCAACCAAATTTTTCAGGAAAAAGAGCATTTTCTTTCAAACACAATGAGAAATCAGGCCCTTATTTACCTGATGACGATATACTTGCACGCCAGAAAAGCTGCAACGTTATTCAGGCTGAGGGTGATGCTGATCTCCACATCGTAAAGCAGCAATCACAATGGCATCCTTCAAGTCAACAACTCTCATCGGGAAGATACAGATCTTTTTTTTTGCTCTTGTATCATGGAACTACGAATAACTGCAAAGACCTGTACTTTAGATCAGACAAAGGTAAAACCAAATGTGTATAATATTAAAGTTCTAAACTGTTACTAGGGAAAGAAGTGTGCTCTGATCTGTTGTTTGCTCATGCGTTTTCCGGATGCGACACTACCTCACGAATTTTTGGGGGTTGGAAAGAAGTCCATCTTCAGAAAGGTCATCAAGGGCGAATCTGTCTTGCGTGCTTGTTCCAAGATCTTTCGCACACCAAAGGCAAATCCGGAGACCGTAGAAACCACCGGCTGCAAACAAATGCTTTCATTGTTTAATGGGACTCATTCTGACTCTCTGGCATCATTGCGCTACAGCTTCCTTTTGCAAAAGTGGCCACAGCAAAGACCTTTGTGGCACTCCGAAAGGCTGCCCCAACGACATCAGCCACAAAACTTCACTCACGGAGGGTATATCTTCAAGTTATGGTGTGGATGTACGGATGGTGGCATGGATCCTACAGACTGGGGCTGGAGTGTACAAGGGCCAACTGATTCCACTCATGATGGACAAATGCCCTGCTCCTAAAAGTCTGTTGAAAATGATACACTGCAACTGCTCGACAGGTTGCCGCACACTCAAATGTAGCTGCAAAAACATGGCCTTCAATGTACCCAAGTCTGTGGACCTTGTCAAGAAGACACTTGTGATAATATATCCTCAACCCAGTATTAGATGATGATGGTAATGAAGGCTGCATGTGACTGTAAGGTAATATAGTAAGGATAATGCCAGCTGGTCAGCTGAAACACTAGAAATTACCAAATAAACCAATATGAAGCATTTATGTCTTCTAATCTATAACTGCATAAGGAAAACATTAAATGTCGATATTAATTCATTAAGTGGTTGATGATGTTAAAATCTATATTGCAATGAATACGAATAGATGACAAAAAGTTAGCTATTAAAACCACAGCTCATCCAACGTAAAAGAATCATGATATTAAGACAAATTTATAACATAATAATGACGTCATAGATGACGTCATAGATGACACTATCAATCACAGCATAACGTCTCACAGGTACATTGGTCAAATTGAAAAATTAACAATCATGTAAGATACTGATGCCTTTAACTTGATTTTACACTTAAAGATGCCAGGAACCGTATGCAAATCATTGAAATTAAGCATTTTATTACATTTTGGCAGCCATTTTTGTATGACGTCATATTTAGACCCTTTCCGGTGGTCAGATTTTTGCCAACTTTTAGTATGTTAATCTCATCAAATAATACAAAAATGCAAAAAAACCTTTTCTTGCAATTTTTTTGGGGTTACGTGATATATTGACTCTACTATTTATTTTAAAGCAATTTTCTTCAATTTTGAGAAACTTTTTCGATTTTAGGAATTTTCTTCTCTCTACCCCCTTCCCCCTCTCCCCAAGTCACTCCATCTCTTTCTCCAAAGGTTCTTTCATTGAAATCTGAACATTGGAAGGCAGTTCCAGATTTGAAAGCCATTTGAAAAATTTTCTGGTGGTAAGGTTGATCTATGTGGTGCAAAAATGTTTTGGTACACAATTTAAGTCTAAAGAGCCTGCTAAGCATATCTAAAGAGCCTGCTCAGTATATCTAAAGAGCTTGCTAAACATATCTATATCTTAAGAGCTTGCTAAGCATATCTAAGAGCTTGCTAAGCATATCTAAAGAGCTTGTTAAGAATATCTAAGAGCTTACTAAGCATATCAAATAGCTTGCAGAAGCAAATCTTAATAACTTAATAAGCATATCTAAAGATCTTGCTTGCATATCTAGAGCTTGCTACATATATACAGAGCTTGTTAAGCATATTTAAGAGCTTACTAAGCATATCAAAAATAGCTTGATAAGCTAATCTAAATAGCTTAATAAGCATATCTAAAGATCTTGCTTAGCATATCTAGAGCTTGCTTAGCATATCTAAGAGCTTGCTTAGCATATCTAAAGAGCTTGCCAAGCACATCTAAAGAGCTTCCTTAGCATATCTTAGAGCTTGCAAAGCATATCTAAAAAAATTGTTAAGCATATCTAGAGCTTGCTAAGCATATCTAATGAGTTTGCTAAGCATATCAAAAGAGTTTGTTAAGCATATTAAGTTTACTCAGCATATCTAAAGAGTTTGCTAAGCATATCTAAAGAGTTTGCTAAATATATCTAAAGAGTTTGCTCAGCATATCTAAAGAGTTTGCTAAA
>JAIGNY010000271.1:182500-194698 GCA_020152595.1 Chiridota heheva | reverse complement strand
CTAAAACTTTGCATTTAAAATTCTTGATATGCTGTTTTAATGTGGTCAACGACATTAATTTAAGAAAAAAACACATGAAACCTTGGGTTGTAGTCTATTAGGTACACAAATGCGAGCAAATGACGTACCATAAGAGCTGCTATCTTCCGTGAATTATCCAGTCGAGAGTAAAACACGGCCACTATCTCATGTTTGCTTCTATGTAAGTCGTTGACATTTGTATCAAGAAAACTACTCCTTGTGACCTCTGGATACTCAAAAGTATCCTCGACATTCAAATGCTTCTTCCAATCACTTTGTGATCTTTTATATTCTACTTCACACTGACATTTCCTCAATCTATAAACACACATTTTAGTAATCTCTACATGCACGAATGGTTCAGTCTCATACAGTATTCCTGTAAGACGAAATGAAGTTTTCTTTAACAGAAACAAAAAGACCTCGTTCGGAAGAGCCACGCGTGCTTTTGCTATTGGAACAGTAAATATCACAATTTCCGGCTTCTTTTATGAAAACTGCTAGATTATGGAAACCAAGACCTGTGAAGTTGTCCCATTTCTTCTGGATGTTGAGTATGTCTAGATCATCAATGGAATTACAGTGAACTTGGCAAAAATCAACCGCTGTGGCGTTTGAAACATTTTCGTTATTTTCAGGCTCAAAATGGCAACCGAAAAGATTCCTGAAATGTTCGAAACACATCTTTTTAAGAAATCTGAACCGAAACTGATAATAAAAACTAAAATATGAATCTATCTTATAATTTCCTTCTACATTATTTTGGTTAGTGGATGATGATCCTATTGCTTTTTCGTTTATCGTATCTAAAATATACCTCATCAACTCCATGCAGTATTGTTGAGTTCCACGTGGAAATTTGGGAGGTTTTATAGTACCAATTGCATATTGTGGCAGTGAGATTGCATCCTGTAGTGTTAGAGAAAACGATTTAACAGAAATAAAGGTGTCAAAATATCAAAACATAGACTTATGAAAAATTATTTCGGTCAAAAGAGTTATGACATCTTATAATAAAACAATCAGTTTTAGACTGAAACTTAATTTCTATATAGGAAAAAAAAGATACAAAAAAGATAATGGTAATACTCGTTGTCATTCTGTATATACAAACATCTACATTATATATTTATTGTGTTTTTTTGCCGTATTTGAGGACATGTTTTGAAAAAAAACCCTCTTAAATCTGTTGTGTCTTTGCTTTATTTATACCCTCGTGCGGCAATAGATTAAGGAGATCGTCGGAAAATCTGCAATGGAATTGGATGTTCTTTGATAATTACAAAATTACAAATTCAGATAAATGGAGAACATGCATAATTTAATGGTACTGAACAATGAAAGATATTGGGTTGAAAATAAGGAATAGAGAGACTGATATGGTGTTTTAAATTCACGTATGGATTTGATTGCATTACATATTTCATACAATTAAGAGACCTGGCGACCATTTAAAAAGAACAATTTTGAATTCTACCTTTATTCTTTTTCGTTATAATATCATTTTTTGGTTTGTTTTCCTTTTGGTATGGTACATTTCTAGACCTGTATAGCTACATAGGCCTATATACATTTGCAAGTATAACTATCGACAAATGTAATTTATAGAGATCGAAATTTATATATTAAAACTTTACATGTGAAAATATTATCTTCGAAATATATTTATGGATTACCTTTTACACATTTTAAGTCCCTGGATAACGGTATTTATGTAGCATGTGTTTTCAGCATTATTCAAGCCAGGGTAATTGATACACGCTACCTCGACTACGCACTGAAACAATACAAAGTTATGATTTCAAATAAGCTAAAATAAGTTTATATGATTTAATACAAATTCCGAACAAGTTACGAAAACGTATGTACAAATTCTACATGAATGTCCGTTGTTTCAAATAAGGCAGAACAGTAAGATTAGACTAGGGTATTACAGATTGTGATCATTATATTATGCACCGTAAAGACTTATTAATAACTGGGTATTTGTTTTACTCATAGATATTTCATTGCATAATAGTAGAGTAGAATTAATACAAAAAATGTTTTTACCCAAAAAATTGCAAAAAACCTTTGTGGTGTTTTTCTTCACTAAAAAGACTAAAGAAGAACGTACTGAAAGTGTTCCTAAATCAGACCTCGCAACTGTTTTAATTAGGACGTCATGAAAAAAGATGACCGCCAGTGTTTAAATAGTTAATATTTACATATAGATGGTTAAATTTGACAGTTTCTAACCACTCTAACCAAAGTTAGACAGTTTCTAACCACTCAATGTTATCTTCAGACGTTAATATTTAAGTAAAATAATAATTATTAACACTGACAAAGTGTCCCACGGGAGGTCATGACATTATTCATGACGCAATGGCATCTTTCATGACGTCATGACATAATTTTGTGTAATTCCAGATTGCTTTCCACAAAGATGAAAAATCGTCTCAATATTATTTAACTTTAAACAGTAAATAAAAATATCACCATTTTAAAGTCATTTTCTCTATGTTCCTGAAAATATGATGTCATCTTAATGTCATTGATGACGTCAATAAATCATAATGTTTTTCATCTCCAAACAGTAAATGTAAATGTCACATTTTAAAGTTATTTTTTCCAGTTTCTAACTGTAATAGTGTTCTTCCAAAGCATTTTAGAGGTCATCACCTCTCAATTATGTCCTCACCACTGGCTATCCCTGCTATAAACAGTAGTGAAAAGGGGAGCTGCAGAGTGTCTAGGCCCAAGTCTCTCCCTGCTAGAGACATACGGCATGCATGCCCGTCATCGTATAGGCATGCCCTGGTCCCCACGAAAAGTGTACCCAGTGATGAGTTAAATGTCCGAACTACCTTAAGTGTGTTCTGTGAGGGTCAAAGGCTAGAGGAGTCAACCCAACAGAAATCCAGAGTGGAACCCGTAAGGCGCTTTGTGGGCTGGGCTCGACACTTCTTCCGGTAGCTTCTGCATCCAAGCTGACGTACTGCCATGCATTTGCTATGCATTTTTCTGCATAACACCAGAAAGAAGGGTTCCGAAGTGTAGACGACTCAGGGTCGCTATACAACCTTCCCAAGTTCGCGCCCTGAAGAGGTCACTTCGTGGTGTTACTGTAAAATGGCTAACTAAACAAGGGGCAGCAGTTACGAGTTACAACTACAACCCAATTGACATAAGTAAGGAGAACTACGGGTTGCATCTGGCGGTGACAATGGCCTCTGCAAATTTCCGATCAGCTACCACCTACCAAGGTCGGGAAGTCCCCGGTCAATAAGGACAGCCAAAGTATATATGTGTCAATGCTTGTGGTTTAGAGCTAAGCCAGAAGAAGCATAATGCAAGATCACATTGGGCAAAACTAGAAGAAAAAAAGGTGCAGAAACCGGCGCCAAATCAACAATTCACAAAATACATTCGTCATCAATAAGGAACTCAAAGAGGCTCAACATCGACATCGCTGCAACATTCTTGTTTCGATTGTATGAGGAGGACTTACCTTCTTCAGATACAGAAGAAACGATGAGAAAGTGCGGTTGTATGTAGTGGGTGATGTGAGATACACCTTGTTGTCAGCCACAGCCTGAAGCCTCCAACTGATGGCTCAGATCATATGCATCTTCAGGTAAAACAAGCACCATCAGCATTTACGCTTCAACGCTATATGCTCCTTTATAATTATATGAAGACCTGGTCGCTGCTCTTAGAAAAGATCCTAAGACTTTCTAGTGGATTTCAACTCCAGATGGGGTCTAATCGCAACTCAAATTCTAACACCCTAGGATATTCCGGAATAGGCAAGATGAACCACAGCGGTTGGAGGCTCGTTGAGCTGTGTTTCTACCACCAGCTTTGCATCACAAGCACGTTTTTCAGTACTTAATACCGTTACCGAGTGTTTCAGGACACCCACGGTTACGTCAATGACACCAGATTGACATTGTTGATCACCAGAAGAGCCTCACTAAAACATCTGCTAATTACATGCAACTTCCACAAAGCATGCTGCAATACCGATGGAACAATTGGCTGAACACTAGATTTCTAAAGAAGAAGAATTCTAAAGAAGCTGAAAAGAGCAAGCAATGTGAATGATAAAGGTACTCGCAACAAATCAAATATACCAGTCACGAAAGAGTAAAACCGCGGCAAAAGAGGAAGCATTCAGCAACGTCGCCGTTTCCGTGACTCACGGCAAGGCCCCATACAAGGAGGGCACCCCAGTATAAGTGATATATGGCTTTCCAGTGTGGATAGCAATCTCTGCCTAGACTATTTGTTTAACTTATTTGTCAGTGCTTGGACGAACGAACAGTACCCATAGGACATACTGTACACGTTACCAACATATTCACCCTCTACGATGGTGGACACATGGGACCGTACAGACTGTAACATTTACCTAGGAATATCTCTCCTAAACAAGGCGGGGAAAGACCATCTGTCAAAGTAGACCTGAAAGGTTGCAGTTGCTTGAAGGGCACAAGTACAGTGTATGTGTAGAACGGAGAGTTCCCGCAACCAAGACGATTTCTTAATGAAGCAACTGCAGTAGAAGCTACTATTGTAGATACCCTTCATCGATTTGATTACATCATTCATCATCGGTCAGAGAGCAAAGTCTCAAGCTCCTCAAGAAAATTGGTTGTCGACTAAAGCTTCTGCGCCTAATTGCATCCTTATACAATTACAAAAAGGGAACAGGCGTAAGCATGACTGTTCTCGCCCAACCCCCTTTCTCCTCCCTATTGCTGTCGTACGCGTCCGGCTCGTTAGAAGACGACATGTTTCTCCAAAGTAGACCCAACCACAAGTTGTTCAATCTTGTGTGACCCAGAGCAAAAACAAAGGTTCAGCAGCTCCTCGTATGCGAAATACTGTTTGACGACGACGCTGCTTTGAATTTGCATTTCGCGGTGGGCCTACAACACATCATCAAGTGCCTTGTAATTGCCTGGAAAGATATCGGCTTCATTATAAGACTCATGAAAAGTAATGAGTCAGGATGTCAGTGATATGCGGAACATATGCCTTTGGGGAACGTCACGCTGGAGGTCATCGTGGAGTTTATATATTCCAATTCCCTGTTCTACCTTGTCTTGGTCATGTCCGTAGCATGGAGAACGGTTGAATTCCAAAGGGACAGTATATACGGCAAGCTCACGGTATTCACACCGTGGGCGACCAACTGCATTAAACGAATGTCTGAAAGAGAGACAAGAAGTCAGCTGGCATCAACATAGACACGTGGGCAGATGGGAAGCAGAGAAAACACAGTCCAGGCGTGCATTAAAATGGCGGAGCTCAAGAGAGAAGATATGTGCAGACAGAAGAAAGACAGGCGGAAAGTAAGAGCTGTTTTGGCATCTTCACTTCGAACGACCTTCAAATGCAGCAACTGCAAGACAGACTGCCATTAAAAGATTGGATCTCGCAACCATCATAGCTCTTGCTGCTAAACCTCCAATTGAATAACAACTAGCAAGTGCGAAATTCATTCTGTTTCAAGACAGACGGAGCCTATACATACCAGCTTCACTGCCACACCTTCACAGTCGCATGCAGTCTTTCTTTCCATCATTATCTGAAACTGGAACATTGGCTATATTACTGTATTATCTTAGTCTGTGAGCTCCGATGCATTTAAATTCAATCCCATGTTTTCAGCTATATTTTAGTGTGTTGTACCCTGCAGATGAGTTGTAGTTGGTCGTTTTAAGCAACATGTGTGGAATTTGCTTGTGTAGTGGCGGTAGGATTTTTAATTATGGGGGGAGAATACGGAAGGATGGGGGGGGGGAAATTGTGAGAAATACATTTTTGCTTTCAACTCTTTCAATCAAATATTGATTTAATCATTAGATATATCACTGAAATAAGAACACATTAATTTTCTTGGTACATTTAAAAATGAATGTGTTATTAGTATTAATAATCATTGTCGTGGGCAATTGGGACTGATAATATCATCTAGATTTACTCTTAAATATCTAATTGCAAGTATGTTATATTGTAGGCGTAAACAAATTTAAATCTGTATCTTCTGAGGGAATTTCATAAACTGTGTATTGCATAATTTCGATTAAGTTTCTATACCAATGAAATAAAAAAAAGTAGTTAAAGTTAAATCCCATCGAGCCTTGAGGGCTTATAGAACAGGTGTGTATACCCGGTGTCCATGGTGCTAAATGGACGAGAGTACCTGACTCCACCCGATGGGACACCAGTTCATCGCGGATTAATTCCTCTGGTCAAAACTGGTACTTATTTCACAGCTGAGTAAACTGGAGCAAATGGGATCAAGTTTCTTGCTTAAGGACACACAGCACAGCGACGCCTTAACCATTTGACTTGGCTACTTCACTCCAACATGGAATAATATACAATATTTACTTTAACATGTATACTAAAAAGATTGAAATAAAGTGTTTTACCATTGATGATTCTTCATCCTCTTTATTTTTAGATAAGTTCTTCAAACGTTCTAGGAAGTTTTTGCTCATCTTACAATCACATGACCAATCTACGGCTTGTTGTATGTCCTTTGCACTGCGTACGAAAAAACAATGTTAGGATATTTCTGACGGTTCTCAATACATAAGCTTGAATCAAAATATTGCTAATTTCCTCTTCAATGAAAAATTCTAATTGTGATCTAATTTTGCGTCAATAATAACAGTCCGAGAGCAATCCGAAGAACTGGGTACTTTGAAATACCCATAAAATTAGAAACTTGTATGTATTACGTCATCGCATGGGCTTACACATTTCACTAGTCCACACTAAACGTATGGGTTTTTTTGTTTTTAAGTACCCAGTTTTCGAGTTACACCCGGATGAATAACACGTTATGCCTCTTAAACCAATGATTTCCTGAGATTTGAATGTTTTTTGGGTTTTTTTTTCGCAGGTATTCTTGCCGCTTTCCATTTTCAACGAGACGATATGCAGGTAAGCAGTTCGTTTTTGAAACTGCTTGGCATTACGTTGGAATTTGTTGCACCTGTTATCATGCTTCTGAAGTCCGGCTTATGATCAATTGTATAATATTTAAAGGACTGCTGAAGATTATTGATACAATACTTTAAATCAAACATATACACTTGTAAATAACACAAAAACATACATTTTCAGATCAAATTCAAAGGTAAACATCTTGTTACTATAGCAATATTTATTCATTAGATTATACTTCTTTGATAATTGACTGTTTACTTATCATGGAAATTAAGACGGTGCAAACAAAACCTTAAGCGTTTTAAGACTTTAAAGGTTTTCTCTCCTTTGATATTATTTACATTTTGTGCATCATTTATGCGTTTGAAACTAAAATAGAACAATATGAAGTCACAGAGTTGTCACAGTTCTTACAATTGCCAATTCTCAAACTTTGTGGCGTAAATAATCTTGATAAAAAGTAATTTCACATCAAGTACAAACATAAATTCTCTGGTTTTACTTTATCGAACGTGGGATTGATACAAAAATTGAAATTAAAAAAAGCTCTACTCATGTGATTAAAATCACTCAAAATTGTTTTGTGTGTGTGTGTGTGTGTGGGTGTGTGTGTGTTAGTAGCCTAGATGTTATAAAATATTCTTCTTTAAATGAATTTGCAGTAAGGTGGCTTACGATTTCTGACATACTTGTAAAAAGAAGACAATGATTCATCAAACAAAATCTTAATTAATGATGGAATAAATCTGTTAAGCAAAGGGTTAGAATTTATACCAACCCCCATACTTCCTCATAGACGATCACTTTTATCTGCTATAAATGATCTAACCAAATCTATGAGAATAAAGTATTACATGCATAACAAAGAACGGAAACCATACCATAAATTCAGACTTCCGCTACCATGGCAACGACATTTTATGCCAAGTACCGACATGAAAAACTACTCTGAAGAAACAAAGAGAGAATTGGCTAAAATTTCGATTAAACATTCAACAAAAACTTAACGAAATCCGAAATTAAAGCCATCTCTGCACTTAAAACCGACTCATCAATAATCATTAAGAAATTTTATAAAGGCAGGGGTATTGCCATCCTCGATAAGAATGATTATCAGGCAGAGGTCCTCCGTCAACTTTTGGGCCCCCAGTGCAAACGCATAACGCATGACATTGAAACTATAACGGAAGTTTCTGTTTTAACTGTTTTAACGTATATTCTGGAAACATGCAAAAGACATTTAAGCTCCGTTTCCATTGTAACTTATATTTCATAAACATGGTATGAACATTTCCGTGAAATATACGATAACGTAAAGTTCATAAACTCCATCTGTGGATTTACTATACGTTTACAAACTAACTTATATTTCATAAACATAATATAACATTTCCGTAAAAATTCCGGTAACGGAAAGTTCATAAACTCCATTTGTAGATTTACTATACGCCAGCAAAAGGGCCTTGACCGTCAATAATTTTAATGGGGCCAAGTATCATTTAGATAAAAGTTTAAAGTAGGATTCTTGTCCCAAGAAAATGTATTTGACACGTCACCGGTAAAATTATTCATGCTTCTATACTACTACTAGTGACGGCACTTCCACTCAGTTATTTCTTGGCCAGTCAGTATTTATAGTAATAACTAATATCTCAAACAAGCAACTTTGATTATGCCTAGGCCTATTAGGAATGTTCATGCATTTTGGTAATGCATGAGCACTTAGTCCGAAAATGTTATTTGCCAAGAAAACATTAATTTCTAATGATTTTTTGTGATCCTAGAAAACTATAAACAAAAGCAGTTTACGCAAGGAAATGTAGAGATATTCTTATTATCCTGTCATAATTGTTACCGGTTTTCTTATTCTGATTTCACAAAATTGAATGCTAATTTGCATGATTTTGGCAAATGACAGATTTAGGCATAATTAAGCCTTACAAATTGCAAACCTTAAACTTTCGGCAATTGTTTCACCAATTTGTAGGCTACGATTTCTTTTTTAGAATATTTTAAATCATTTTAACTGATATTATAGATACATGTTCATATAACCTCAACCTAGTCCATGCAAGGAGGTACCACAGTGGTACGTTCTTGGTCCATGTAGCTTTAAGGATTGTTTCAGTTGTCCTGCTGGTTCAATTTGTAGAGTTTAATGAAAAGATGAATTGAAGAAAAGAAATGTTCAGAAACTACTGAACTTTAATTCGAGTTTATACTTCCGTGTCATGCTAAAGAAAGTCGGAAATTGCGCCCTCGTAATTTTCAAACATTTTAATGCATTTTGATACAAAAAGGCCAAATTAAGTTTTTCTTCTATTTTAAATTTCTGCAGAACTATTGATGTATGGGAATAAAGACAACTCAATTTTGTAAACCAATTTTTGTCAGATAAATTTCTTGTAAAATACTTTTAAATTCATGCCCTCCTAATATTTAGATTATCAAAATTGTATAAATCGCCCACATAAACAAATAGACCTACCTATGTATGTTCAATACCTTCACACATATTTCCCCAGATACTTCCACTCCCATTAGATAATACAAAAAAATGTTTGTTATGAAATATTTATCGCCCACTAAACAAATAAACCTACATAGGTATGTTTAATACCTTCACACATATTTCCCCAGATACTTCCACTCCCATTGGATAATAAAAAAAATGTTTTTTATGGAATATTTATCGCCCACTAAACAAATAGACCTAACTATGTATGTTCAATACCTTCACATATATTTTCCCAGATACTTCCACTCCCATTGGACATTAAAAAATGCTTGTTATGAAATATTTATCGCCCACTAAACAAATAGACCTAACTATGTATGTTCAATACCTTCACATGTATTTCCCCAGATACTTCACTCCCATTGGACAATACAAAATGTTTGTTATGAAATATTTATCGCCCACTAAACAAATAAACCTACATAGGTATGATTAATACCTTCACATATATTTCCCCAGATGTTTTCACTCCCATTGGGGAATGAAAAATGTTTGTTATAAAATGTTTATCATACTTTTCGTTATTGTCATCTGCCCATGGAAGACAATTTTTATGGTTTCAACCTTGCTAAAACAGTTAAAGTGAATGCAATGTAAGTTCAATTCAGTGTCATCTCTCGTCATCTCATCTCCTCTTTTTCTTTTTCGTAGAAAAATAATAGGGGATTAATATTCTTTTCGGTCCAAAAATATAAGACCATTTCTGCACTGGTTAAAGTTTGACTGGTTAAAGTGGTCAAGCATGTCCATCTTATATGAAAGAAGACTTCAAAAGAAACAAAATGGTGAAGAAAGCGTTCAAAAATCTTATTACATTAAGATATAAAACAGATAATAAACGTTCAAGTTTAAAGCTCTGTCAGTCTGTCTTCTGGTTTTATCTGTGTGGAAATGACTGATGTAGTAAGTCTACAATGGAAAGTTGGCGTCTTCATCCTCACATTCTTAACAATTTTTGATAAATTTAATTTGTTTACTATTTGAGTTATTTACATCAAACGTTCTTCTGCAAAAAACCTTTCCTAGATTCAGTTTTACTAAAAGAAAATTAACATATTCCATGGTTTTTAAGCCAAAAAATCGCAGAACAAAATGTGAAAGAATACATAAAGAATTTCAGCAATCCGAGGCTGTGACGTCACAACTAGTCTGACTTCAATCGTTTCTACACCAAAGATACCAAACTTTAAGCTCAGATATATCCTTGAAGGAATAAGATTTGTAATTACTATCTTCACTAATATGTTTGAAGTCTTCTTTCCTATAAGATCACATGGGCCATTAAAATCCGAGCAGATCAGTTTTAAGGTTTTAAAATTTTGAAAATAGCAACTTTATTTTTGAGAAGTGACTCAATCAAAGTTTGACCAGTTTTCAATTAATCGTGCTAAATTTATTATAACAGGCCATCAGGCAGCGATGTCGTAATCATGGGGAGGGGCCACTGACAGGAGGTGCCTTTTTTGAAAGTTGGAGCGGACAGGGGCAGCAGGTGCCCTTTTGAAAGTTAAGGGCGGACTCACAAAATCACGCTAAGATACAAACAAATCACCATACAAAAGTATACATTTGGAAAAAAGTGTGGCCTATGATAAAAGCATATGTGTAGGACCCCGGACCAGGGGCACATTCCCCCAATTTTCCGACAACTAAAGTGCCCTTTTTTTGAAAAGGAAAGTGTGCCCCAATAACTGTGCCTTCCCCACCCCCTTTTACCACAAGTTCCTTCCGACTCGTGATGACATGGTCAGGGCGGACAGCTAAAAATTTACAGTGTTTTCTAATATTAGTCACTGAAAATGATCAGAATGATTTACAAAAGAAATATCACAGTTGCCCTGTAATACATCACAAATTTGTATAGAAATTTGCATATTTATGCAAATCGCTGAAGACGATTGTGATGAAGTATTTTGCTACTTTCATGGTCTGTAATAGATTACAAAGTAAGTTAGATAATGTTGCTTCATTCTTCATGCATGTGCAAATATCTTTCAAACTTTCTTCAGTTGTTAGGAAAGGAAGAATGCATGCAGTTACCAAACAATAATATGCTTTGTTCATCAGTTGACATACATGTTATTGTTAATTCTAAACTGAAATATTAATTTGATCAAATATAAAAACACTTATGTGTTTCTTCCAGCACCACATTTTATCTTCAGCCGTATTGACTAAAGTGGCGTAGGAAGGTTTACGTCTCTGGTAGTTTAGGGGGAGGAGGGGAGAGGGGGGGGGGGTGAGCAAAACACAAAATTTCCCTGTGACAAGTACAAACATTTCACTGGTAAATTATTAAGTTTCCATGAAAAGATGCTGTTAATCCAGAAATTCACTTCAACCAGTCAACTGTTCAATTTTAGAAAGATTTCCTTCATTTTCGGAAAATGTCCCTCTTTTCCTGGGAATTTTTCTTCAATTTCAGGAATTCTTTACCAGTTTTCAGGAAATCTTAGTCAGTTTTCAGGAAAATTTGGTCAGTTTTCGGGTCATTTTGGCCAGTTCTGGGGAAATTTTGGCCAGTTTTCCTTAACTAAAAAGTTAGCCAGTATGGCCAGATCGGGAAAGAGATGGCTCGACCGGGAGAGTCAGGAGAGTTTTTCCCTACCCCCTCCCTTTTTCGCTTCCTAAGCCACTGATTAACTGATGATAAAAAAATGGAAAATAAAATTATTGTGAAGTGTTATAGCGAACAAATACACGTCGTT
>JAIGNY010000271.1:107500-172500 GCA_020152595.1 Chiridota heheva | reverse complement strand
TTCAAATTTCGGTAAACTTTCATCTACAAATGTGGCCAAATTTTAATAAAAATTTCAATGATTTTACCGAAATTTCTATCATTTTGTTGTTTTGTTAATAATTTCTTATTTTATTTTTTTCTAGAAAAACCCTTTCAGGTATGACTTTTCTCTCTACTTCCCCCCTATATGACCATGCACCCTCATCCCCAAATGCTCCATTTAATCGTGTCATAACTGCTCACAAAACACGTTTATCATATTATCCCTGGTTTGATTTGGCTTACCCCCTTTTTCTCCTTCCCCTTCTCCCAACATTTCATCATGGCTACGTCCCTGGCAAAACTTACTATTTGGATCCGGCAGTCCGCCGGGTCATTGCCATGACATAAACTGACATGCCCTCTTCCATCGTTTTGGTAAAGTTTACAAGGTGCCGCTATGTCATTCAATATTGGCAGATTGAAGAAAGACCACAAACATCAAGCAAAATACCCCAAATTTCACTCGTGGAGCGCCTTTAATTTGGGTTCTAAAAAAAACATAAAATGGGGACACTTTTCATTTGTCCACTGACGCTGTGAAGACTGGTTGTGAATTTGGGCAATGTGATATAATTTGTACTGATATAATGAGTTTCATTTATTCTCACCAAGAAAATGATGGCCTCCTGAATAATTCCAATGGCCCCTTATTTGCTTTTCACATTGTTTTAGACATGAAATATTCCGATTCATGCCCAACAGAATTGGCTAATCTAATCATAATCTATACATTTTAATCCTTCCGACTTCAAGTGAGACTTAATATGATCTATGATTTTACCAATTTTTAAAGATTGTAATATCAGCTTATATACAAATGTATTATTTTACCGAATATTCGACCAAAATACCTTGCATTTTTGAAGTTTTGAATTACGACAGTTGGAAATTATACTTAACGAAAAATCCATGTCTCTTGTCCACCAACTTTACGTCCTTACGCTGTAAACACATTAAGCATGGAGATTATGTCACCTGGAGCACGGCGTTTACGTTGTCAGGAATGAGACATTTAAGTTCCATTAAATTTCATTTGTACGTTGTAAACACATTAAATATGGAGATTACGTCACTCGGAGCACGGCGTTTACGCCGTCAGAAACTGGGCATTTAAGTTGCATTAAATTATATTTTTACGTTGTAAACACGTTAAATAGGGAGTTTACGTTACCCGAAGCACGGCGTGTACGTTGTCAGGAATGAGACATTTAAGTTCCATTAAATTTCATTTGTACGTTGTAAACACATTAAATATGGAGATTACGTCACTCGGAGCACGGCGTTTACGCCGCCAGAAACTGGGCATTTAAGTTGCATTAAATTATATTTTTACGTTGTAAACACGTTAAATAGGGAGTTTACGTTACCCGAAGCACGGCGTGTACGTCACCAGGTTTGAGGCATTTAAGTCGCAGTAAATTACATGTTTACGCTGTAAAATACGGTAAACATGGAGTTTAAGTCACCCTGAACCCGGCGTTTCCGTCGCCCGGAGCGAGGCGGTTAAGTTGCCTTAAACATTACGAAAAACATGGTCACGGAAACACGATTATAAGTCGTGTTTAAAAAGGCGGTTCCGTTCAGTTTAAGTGAAGTTTAGGCCAGCGTATTCGTTACTTTTCTTGCCGTGTTTAGGCCCCCAGACCTGATTTCCTAAGGAATGTTTAGTGAATTTGGTCCCCTCCGGACTGATTTTACTAAGCAATTTACTGGTGTGTCTGTACGGTTTCTTCATTCAATTGTGTACTGAAGTGATAAGCTAAAAAGTGATAAGAAGTGATAAGCCAATACACTAAAGAAAAAAAAGGCGTGCTTTACACAAAACGGCAGTGAGATTTAGTGTGAAGCAAGAAGAAGGGCTTTTTCTTGCAAAAGGGGAACAAGTTGTTGTCTCTAAATTTCATAGGAAAGAAGGGCCTGGGACCAAATTTCCTAGCGGACCATTTTTACTATGAAGGGGGGCCAAATTTACTGGAGGGCTATGGTTTAATTGTGGAGAGGGGGGGCAAATTTTCTGTAAAATAGGGGGCCAGGGCCCAAATTTACTAAAGGGAGGGGGGAGGGGGGAAAAGTACTTTTACACCGGAAGCCAAGTGTACTTCGAAACAAGCTGTATTCTATTATGTGACTTCGCTGTCGTTAGCAAGGTGTTCTATGAAGTGAACCTATATTCTACGCTTCCACCATAACTATTTCAATGTTATCAAATTTGCATTTCGAAATAATGTGACACAAAGTTTTAACAAAGCATTTTGATAATTTCATGTGTACACATGAATGTTCATGACCCTAATCCACCAGTTAAAAAATGAAAAACTACAGTAAAAAAATGAAAACCTACAGTATTAGGCCCTAGTAGCATTAGTGTTTAATACTTACAATGTGTACGAATGTTTTGGGAGGTATGAACCTCTTCCGAACTGTTTTTTAAATGTTATTTTACCAATTGAAATAAGGATTATATCTGACTTTATGTCTGCTTTATATTGTATCTATTGAAAATCAAACTAAATCATTACCCATTGGCCTTGGTAAAGTAGACCTAAATGCCAAAGTGACTGTTGCTAAAAGGCTTTATAGACCTGTATAATATATGATATATAGGTCTACAATCTTCAGTGCAGGAGAAAACCTATAGCAGCCCAGTGGTGGTATCCTCAGGCTCATGCAAGCTTCATATCGAATCCAGACGTAGCCTAGGCAGTGAATCGTCACATTAACATGTAGGCTACTCCAAGGTATAATAGTCATATACAGAGCAATACAGATTCGGTTTTCCCGGCAGCCTTTAATTATTTTTAAAAGACACATTTCGTCATGTCATGATGTTACTTTTGTTTTAAAACCTTTGCAAGACTCTCTCCATCCATAGAACATATTACTCGGACACGTATAGGCCTCAGCACACTTGATTGGTCTACTGCAAGACTCTCTTCATAGAACAAATGACTCAGACATGTGTAGGACTCAGCACATTTGATTGAACTACTGCAAGCCTCCATCTACAGAACATATGACTCGGACATGTATTGGACTCAGCACACTTGATTGAACTAGTGCAAGACTCTCTCCATAGCACGTATGACTCGGACATGTGTAGTACTCAGCACACTTGGTGGAACTACTGCAAGACTCTCTCTATAGAACATATGACTCAGACATGTGTAGGACTCAGCACACTTGATTGAACTACTGCAAGACTCTCTCTATAGAGCATATGACTCGGACATGTATAGGACTCAGCACACTTGATTGAACTAGTGTAAGACTCTCTCCATAGAACGTATGACTCGGACATGTGTAGGACTCAGCACACTTGGTGGAACTACTGCAAGACTCTCTCCATAGAACATATGACTCAGACATGTGTAGGACTCAGCACACTTAATTGAACTACTGCAAGACTCTCTCCATAGAACATATGACTCAGACATGTGTAGGACTCAGCACATTTGATTGAACTACTGCAAGACGCTCTCCATAGAACATATGACTCGGATATGTATAGGACTCAGCACACTTGATTGAACTACTGCCAGACTCTTTCCATAGAATATATGATTTGGACCTGTATAGGACTTAGCACACTTGATTGAAGTACTGCAAGACGCTCTCCATGGAACATATGACTCGGATATGTATAGGACTCAGCACACTTGATTGAACTACTTATTATTATGCATAAAGGTACAAAACAGTTAAAAAGCAGAATTACTTTTCCTGGTACCAATTTCAATTTAGCACTTAATAGTGCAGTTTATTTTCGGTCCGGTCTCACAATGCCAGTGTTGTTTATGTAAATTTAACACATCTATGTTTACCATTTTTTTTTAATGACAAACAACTTTGCTTGTTTCTCTTATTGATAATGAAAGTAGTACGGTATAAGATTATGAGAGAGTTTTGAAAAAACACCAATACAAGTTATTTTTAAAATATAATAATATCTCATTTCATTTCTTACTCATACATAATATATTTCCTGTGAAAAGAAAGGCAGCTGTGCCACATAAGGTCCAAACATATATTCAGTGGTTCTGTCCAAACATATATTCAGTGGTTCTGTATTGTTGTAGAATATTTGATTAACATAAAACCGTTAAACATCGCCCATGCAAATTAATATATGGGGTCATTGATAGGGTCTGGTAGGTTATGTCTCGATTGCAGAGGTGGGAGGAGAGGGGAGGAAAAAGAGGTAGGGAGTGGAAGGGGAGGGGATAAGGAGGGGGTTGACCCATGACCTAGTGCCACCACTTTTTTTTTTTAGCCGGCCTACCGGGTAATGTCGGGAGTTTCCGAATGATGTGAGCCTTGGTTGTATTAAAAATAAGATGTTTGTATTGAAAACAATCAATTCCTTTGGTCTGTTTTCAACATGTTTGGAACAGCTGTTATTGATTCTCCTCTAAATTGAAATCAGGTGTTACCGAAGTCATCGGAAATTAAAGAAAAATTGAGAGATTGTTCGTGAGTGTACCTGTAGTATATCGTGTAGGCCTACATACAGACATATACAGTATATTGTATTGTTTGTAATTAAGGCTTATTATTGGATGATACTGAGAGAAAATATTGCAGCGTTTACTTACAATTTTACAATTACAAAGGCCTATCTCCCCGGGATCACTTCACACTAGAAGTGGTAGGGCCCACCGTAGGCGTGCGCAGCCCATTAACCGACATATTTACTAGTACCTGCAGTATTATATTGTACAATTGAGATACCCGTAGTATGAAAGTAGTCACTTTTGATACCTGCAGTACCGAGTATTCAACAAAAAATGTTGTGAAAATGGACCATCATTATTAACTGCAGGATTACATGTGCAGTAAGTGTACATATACCAGGGATATTCATAAGCGAGACTTGAGGGAAGTGGAAGGGGTGGGGTGGGGAGAAAAAAAGGGGGGGAGGGCCCCACTTTCCCCCCGAAATTGTATCTTTTTTATGGTGGTTGTTGCCATTTTAGCGTGATTGTGTGATTTCTCCCCCGCCCATCCCCTTCCTCCCCCCTTCCCCTTCCCCCTTCTCCCTTCCCACCCTTCACTTTTGATTTTCCTACCCCAACTTTCAGTAGGCAAATCTCGCCCATGGATATGGTATTTCCCTGCATATACACAGGCCACCACTATCAACGTAAGAACCATAGGAGTCGATCATTAATGCTACGGGTGCCTAACAAAAACAACAACTTCTGTTTATGTTTGCTTCAATCTTGAAAACTCACTACGCGATGGAACTAATAGATATGACTTGCAATGGGAAATTCTTTTCACACCAATTCACATAAAAAAAAAACACGTTAAAACTGGATTGGTTATTTGTACTGCAATCCGTGCGAATAGCCAGCACTATTTGATATACAGCACTATTTGATATACATTTAGGTTGTTATTAAACGGCCGTTTTGAAGCCAAACATGGTTTTCAAAAGTGCGGTAGCTTTTTCAATTTTTCCTTTTCCGTTCATACGTTTTAATAACCAAAAATAAAAAAATGATGGGCATATTATAGACATTAAAGGATTTTCCTGGCAGTAGTTTAAGATTAGTTCAGTGGTCAAGCATGCCCGTCTTATATGAAAGAAGACTTAAAACAAACAAAATTGTGAAAAAAGCATTCAAAAATCTTACTCCATTAAGAAGATATTCAAGTTTAAAATTTGTATCATTTATGTAGAAACGACTAAAATCAAACTAGTTGTGATATTACAACCTCAGTTTGCTCAAAATCTTGATGTATTTAAAAAAAAGTTTGTTTAATCTTTTTCATTATTTAAATTTTCTTGAAACTTTTTTCAGGTGGTATATTAGAAATACCCTTACTAGATTCAGTTTTGCTACTTTTTTGACATATCCCATTGTTTTTAAGCCACAAAGTCGTAGGACAAACTATGATAGAACCCATAAAGACTCTGAGGAACCTGAGTCTATGACATCACAACTAGTCTGATTTCAGTCGTTTCTATACAAATTATACCAAACTTTAAACTTGAATATCTCCTGAAGGGAATACAAATTTTGAATGCTTTTTTCACCACTTTGTTTCTTTGAAGTCCTCTGTTATATAAGATAATCATGCTTGACCACTGAACTAATCCTTTAATAGTTAATCTTTTATACATGTCATATGAGCTGGGTTGGGAACTATGTAGAAAGAACTAAAATGTATCTTTTTAGATGCGGTTTTACAGTCCAATCTAACATTAATTAAGCCTATGGTTCTTATGGTGATAATGACCTATACAAAACAACTTCCTATGTGTATGTAGTGAAGGAAGTTTCCAAAAAGTTATACAAAATGCATGTAAATACAATACAAAACACGTGACTTATTGACGCGATATATGTTCAAAGAGCCGGGCTACAGACTTGACAATTTTAACATTCTGTGGATATATCTTAAAGTATCCTTACAAAGTGGTTCTAAAGACAAGTTGATTTATTGTTCCAACTATCTATGGCAAATTTTGTTTCCAGGCCTTTCTTAAAACATACAAAAGTGTTGCTTTTTTTCTAAGGGTGAGAATGAAAGCTGGCACAAAAGGGATAAATTAATTATCGAATATCGTGAACAAGTATATTACGTAATATCACAATATAAATCGTTTTTATCAATTTAGGATCACTTATTTGATCAAAACTCATTGAAGTATTTCTTGAATTCTGTTTCACAAACTTTAGTTTTAATACGGTATACATATTACATACGAAAATGCCATGCAATGAGTTGTTAATTTTAGTACCATGGAAAAAACAATGTATCAAATATCGCAATATCAATTTTTGATTAACAAAAAATATTGCGAAATTATATTCAATATATCATCACAGCCCTAGCGACAATATATTGTAGTGAATAGTGAACCCATATTCGTCCTCAGAAATTATTTTCATGATGATGCTGATTTTATTTCACTTAAGATAACTTTTTATAAACCATTTAGGCACAGACCAGAATACAAATATTAGAGTTTCCCACAGTAAAGCTTACTATCCGTCATATAGTCATGTGTTGAGATGAGACGAAATGAAATATGAGTATTTACATTTTCCATTTTTCTAACGGTGTGTAATGATGTATTACGTAGGGCATGAGGTGGATCATCTTTAACAACCCCCTCCACCACCACCACTGCCACCATCTGTCACAATCACAAATAATAATCACACAACTTGATGACTTAATATTGGTTTCTAGTTGGATTTTCAGAAATCTTTACACAGGAATAGTTTGGTTATAATTCCGTTACAAGGTTGGTGCAAATTTTCATTTTCTTTATAACCATTTATATTCAATTAAGTAAAACAATACAACACTTCACATTATTTCGAAAACACGTATCAAATTCCGTCCTTACAATACTAATTGTTTTACTGAACTTTTGGGTTTCAGATTTTCTTATTTCCTTACATTTTCCAGTTAGATTACTAGACTGGAAAACGTACGAATTCAGGTCAAGATTTGGTTCTAGGGAGGCAAGGATCGTGTCAAGGCTAGAGGAAAAATATGGTCAAACAGAGCTGGTATATATATTTTTTAAATGATTTCATCTGCTCAATTCTAGTAAGTCTGTACCACGCGATCAGCAATATTTATTAGTATTGCCTCGAAATTGCAAAATGTATGTGAAAAAGCCCAAAACTGTTTAGGTCCCTACTTTGTAATTTAGGTTTTTGCGGCTGAAAAAATCTTCAAAAAATCCAAATGGGGAATCTTTGCTTTCCAAACCTTTAGCTTCAACCATAAAGGGAGCACCCTGGCAAGGACAGAAAAGGGCATTTACAAGGTAGCAAGGACCATGCATCATGAATTTCGGGGAACTTCAAGAGGAATGAATCAGTCAAGTAATTTGTCTACATATTTTTGTATTAAGGAACTAAACAACAACAAAAGAAGGTAAAGTAATTTCCAAAGTAGATCTTCTTGAAAAATGTAAATTAATTTTGAAAAAGGGTTGAGGAAAATAGGGACAGCCGATAGGTGGAGCACCCTCTGAAAATTTGTACCTGCCATGGGGGAGCGTTTCTGTTTAGAATAAATGGATCTATCATCTGAACTGGGTTGGAACTGGGTTTTATTGGAAAATGGAACAAATAGTAAAAACGAAATAAAATGTTGCCATCAAAGTAAAATCAAGTTTTGTTGTACTCATTTATCTTTCTTGAAGTCTTTAAGCAGGTAACTTTCGATTTAGAAAGATATTTTGTTTTGTTCCTACTAAGCCACTTAACATTTTGGGGAAATTAAATCTGAAGCTGCCATGTGTTGTATTGCGGCATCTTTACAGAAAGAACATTATCCTCCCTTAAATTTGTGTGTCTATTTTTTCCAAATTATTCAAAAGATTCCAATAGAAAAAATTAAACCAAAATAAATCAAGTTTAATGTACCAAACGGTTCATTCAAACTATTTTTATTTAGATAGGAAAGTATATCTTGCCTTTACAACATTTGCAAGGATAATGCGATCTTTTTTTTTCTTCTTTATTTTTGTTCTTCTTTTTTTAGGAGAGGGGGGGAGATGGGGTGGGTACCCTAAATCAAAACTGTTGTATACAATAACCCTTGTACTGCTAAGTGTTGTCTGGATTACTAAATGGTTACCTCTAAAGTTACGAATTAAAGTAAAGGTAAGCTGGTTCATCCTTTTCTACATTACACTTCTGTTGCACAGCTACTGTATATATGCCACTAGTCAATGTGCCAACAAACTGTGTGCAAAGCTACTGGCTTTTTTAAACAGTTGTATTCTATACGTGTTCTGGCTATGATGGCATGTGCATACAAATGATGGTCAATTTAAATTTGAACTTTGCTTTTCATTGCTGGACTTGAATTTAAGTATGAAGGCAGAAATTGGAGGAGGTGTGTTCCACATAATTACTCTATAATCCTTAGTCTCAAGTACTTAACTGCAAAATATTCTTATTGATACATTGAACTAATTACCCAAATTCGACACTACAGTATGTTCCACTCTCCTATCCCGTGTCATTTACATTGTAATTTAATTCTCTGTTTTAATTTTGCAGCGAAATAGCTTCAAGGTATTTTTTACTATACATTTTTTTTTATAAGCTAAACAAAGCACACCAATGTTTGTTTTCATGTGTATAAATTTTCATGCAAAGAACTCAGACAAAGCTTCATTGTATAGTCTTCAGAAATTTGCTTCTTTATAACCTGTTTAAATCCAGATTAAATCTCCCTCAAAGACCCCACCAAATTGTTGAAGTCTTTTCATTCTGTAATGTATAGTTCATAAATAACATAATTTTACGTATGTACCACTCTTACCGCGACGTTCACTCCCCCCACCTCTCCCTCCAACCCCCATGAACCTTTACCTTAACAACATTCCAGTGTTTTTAACATGATTTAAATGTTTTAAAGACATGCTGCGGCGAAACCCTCAAATAACATCTATTAAAAGAAAAATATATATCTACCACCTCTCTTTTCAATGGTCTTGCTTCAAAGCCTCCAAATATTTGCTTGATTTGTGTATATTTTACCCCAACGCTCTTGCTACTTGTTCATATACCTTTAATATAGCAAATAATACCTGCAAATAGTACTATATACAGGTAATCCATTCTTGTAATACTTGTTAACAAAGTTAAACTTCAGTTAGAAGCCATATATCGCAAGAAATATATTTTCCATTTAAAGTAAAATCAGTTCAGATCGTACGGACGATCAGGGAGACTCAATAAGTCTCCCGATCGGGAGACTCAAGCATGCTCACTGAGCTTACAATGATATATGGAAGCCGCCATTTGTATTGTTAAAGTTTCAGTCATAGACGCTTATCAGTCGTTTCATTGAAGGTTTGTAACAAAGTTTGCTTTGTTTATGTTTAATTTTGCGAAAGTAAAGCAACTTCGTTACTATCACGCAGTTACTGCTAAAATAATTTCAGAAAACATTGTTAAATCGCGACTGCCTAACTGTAACACATAATAAGAATTTATCACTTTTCTTCATATTTCTCGAAAACTGCTTGGTAAATTTTAAGCCGCACGGTGAATTTTAAAAACGCACGATGAAAAGATAATTCATATGCCATTTTTTTAAATCGTGAAGAAAATTTTGACACCTTTGCAGTGAATGAGTTACCCGCGCCCGAAATGTGTCTGAATCTTATGTTATTCCTAAACAAACTTTGAATTTGGATAGATGCGTTGTGGGAAACTTCTGTAAAGGATCCCCCAATCGGAAGTAAAAGACTGTTCTCTCGATTGTGGGTACGAAATGGACTGAAATATTAACTGTCAATGTACATTAACAAGGAGGAATAACAATAATAATAACTAAAACCATTTTAACAAACATCGATTTCATAGATATCTTTTAAAATTTTGCAAATGTTTGTAATAAAAGAAGGACTAAATTAACAAATGGGTATAGAAAAATTGAGATTTGCATACAAAGGGATACATTAGCAATCGAGGAGAATACCTACAATATACATTAGGAGAAGGTTTTTTTTATATTTTCCAAACAAATGTAAACTGATATATTTCATCCTTTAAGATCAGCAAATCCCTGTTGTTGTATTATTTGTATTAAACTCTTTATTCAAACATGATTAAAAAAGCCCAAACTAACACCACCACAACAAATATCAAAGACGCCCAGAGTTAATAAAGAACTTATCAATGGTAACATTGAAATTGTGAACAGAATTGGAGCTAACTACCCACTCAGGTAAACCATTCCACTCAACATTAACAAGACTTTTCGAAGAGCTAAAACGCCGAATATCTATCCGTGTGAACTCTTTGGTCAACCTCAAACTGTTACCACGTGTCACATGAGGATTAGCTGAAACATGCAAGAAATAATAGGAAGTCTAAGCATCACTACCAGATAGTACCTTAAAAACCTGAATCATATCGCCACGTACTTTTCTCAACTCAAGCGTGGTCAAACCAAGAATTTGCAACATAGATTCATAAGAGAGATTTCTTACTTTGAAAATAAGTCTAGTGGCTCTTCGATGAAACTGCTCCAAAATGAACTTATCCTTTTCGTAAAAGGGACTTCAAGCCTGAATAACATACTGAAAGTGGGGCCTGACTATCTGCTTATACAAATTAAGAACAACCTCTCTACCAAGAAAACAAAACTTTCTGCTAATCAAACTAAGCATCCTATTTTCCCTTGCAGCTGCTAAAGCAGACTGTTTAGATGGCTTCAGATTGCACTTAATGACAACACCTAGATCCCATTCTTGATCAACACAACCAAGATTTGAACCATTTATGCAATAATCAAAAGCCAAATTGTTCTGACCAAAATGAATAACTTTGCATTTATCAACATTGAATGACACCTGCAATGTTTGGGACCAAGAAACTAACTTATCCAGATCAGTTTGCGAAAGTGAAGAATCCCTAGCATCATCAACAGACCTGTATAGCTTAAGTGTCATCAGCAAATTTACAAATCCTGGAGCTAAGGGAAACATCAATATCATTAATGAAGATTAAGAAAGGAAACAGACCCAATACAGAACCGTAAAGAATACCACTTGTAACCTTCTTCCATGGATATAATTCACCATTACCAGCAACTCTTTGTGACCTGTCAACTAACCAAGAATATATCCAACTGGAACACTTTCCCTCCACACCAAGTGCTCTTGTTTTCATCATGGGCCTGCCTAATGGAACCTTATCAAATACTTTTTGGAAATCTGAACAGATTACATCCACATTATGACGAGAATTTAATAGTTTAGTAACATCATCAAGAAACTCTAATAGATTAGAAACACAAGACCTCTTATGTAAGGACCCATGCTGGGACAACTTCAACAAACCATTGACCAGTAAATGATCTAATACAACATGCTTAACAATGGACTCCATGAACTTGCACAACACTAGTAAGACTCACTGGCCTATAGTTACAAGGCAAGCTGTGGTCACGTTTCTTAAAAATAGGAGTGACATTAGCAATTATCCAATTACTAGGAACAACACCAACATCAAAGCACTTTGAAAAGATAATACTTAGTAGTATGGCCTTTAGCTTAGTCTTGGATATTAGTACTTTGAAAAGATAATACTTAGTATGCCTTTGGTTTAGTATTGGATATCAGTTTCCTATTTGATCTTAATCGTGTTATTCGGTGCCTTGTATCTGTGTTTCATCAGCTGATCTTGTGGTTATTGGGCATTTTGATGTAGATGGTTTAGATGCTTCCAGCTTTATCAGTGTTCATGTTCTAAACGGTAAACATACTTTCGAGTAAGACAATGTCTTCCAGATTTAGTCAAAGTCCAATTGGATTAGGGTACTAAACATAGAAACAAACGTGAGTTGATTTTAACACATCAATTTGTATTGCCATTTAACATAATAACTAACATGTACATATATACGTATTCACCTTGACTCCTGTGTATCAAATATGCTTAACGAATTCGATTACTCTTTTGTTCAATCGGGTGCGCGCTTCCAATCGGGAACTAGCTATTCTACATATTGCACGCTTTCTGGTTTTGACATAAACAATACAGTTACTGATTAATGGTACTTCAAAACAAATACAGAAACCAGCAATGTATTTAAAATAAATTTTGTTCACCAAAGTGCTCCAACATGTACGGTGAATTTGGGCTCTTTTTCTGAATTTTCTGATCTAGGAAATGATACTGACTGCTCAAAAGTATTTATGATTTTATTTCTATTTTACCAAGTGTTGTTGAAAATCCAATATGCACTGAATATGCAACTTGAATTTTGTTGTAATTTATAGCGCAGGCTTGCGTAATATATTGATACAATACAATTTCTTTCACGATTTGAAAAATTCCAAAATGTTCACTTTGTTGAGATAATTCCTTGAAAGTTGAAAGAGTGATTTTATCTCCCGATCGGGTATTTACCGGACTGATTTGATTTTGATTAATTGTAATCACCTACAGAATAAGAAGGCAGGGGGAGAGGAAGGGGGGGGGGAGCTAAACCATTTCAGTCACGAAAGTATAAATTTAGTAGGCAGCATGCTATGATACTGCGATATGGTTTTTGTGGGGCCAACTACCGTGCCCGTGCTACTGGTAACTGTAGTTGCTTCCATATACAATTCAGGGAATATTTGGAGCATTCAGTTTTTCTCACCCACAAAGATATCACGCTTCAAACTCATTCCAAGTATTTACCGAAATATTCTTCATAAAATCCTATTGATACCGAGACGTTCGACATTACATATGGATGCAACGTACGTGAACGTTATATAATTTATTTGAATAAAAATCCTCGGTTTACAGTTATTTCCGAGAAATGGTAGGGGTACGTCCTGTTGTACAAGACTTTGGGCATCCGGGGAAAATTAATCAGGGTCCTTCAAATCTAGAGTTTCGCTCGCTGTGTTTTTCAACTTTTCCTACCCTGAACAATAAAAAATGTCTTCTTCCGCTGTAAGTTCTGGTTGTTGATATATACTCGTGTTCAACACTCTAAAGAAAATCTATCTATTTAACAAAAGTATTCGTTTTTGTTTGTTTCAATTCATAAGTATTTCTGAGGTTTGCACATCGCAATTAAATTTACCTTTAAACAATATATATATACTCTGATTAAATAGTTAAACATAACACAGTTTACTAAGCAAACTTATAGAATATACTTTAAAGACGTTGGGCTATGTAAAGTAATTCCGAGTATGTTGGATTTATTACTTACATATTGTCGGTTTGAACATTTATTTCAATTAATTTGATATCGGTCTAAAATTGTATTTGACTTGATAAAAAGCGTCAACCTGGTAAAGGCAAGTGGTCTTTAAAATGTTAATGTAGCGCCTCTGTTTGGGTTTTTACTCAGTGTAGAAGAGTCTAGTATAACCTGGTTCCTGAAATTGGAGAATTAGAACAAATGTATAACTATTGCATATGCATATTGAACCCTCCCTAATCAGTTTAATGAATGCTTCCCATATGCTGGTTTTATTAATCTTATGTCAGATTACTGGACTAAACTTCACCTTTTGCATTAAAAGCTTTGTCTATTTCAGAGATGTTTTCCTCACAAATCTTTTCTTTGTAGGCGTATTATTTTTTCTTCTTTATTTTACTAGTCATAACCCCATCGACCCGTGTCACAAAATTCATATAACATGGCGTATTATTGTAAACCTATATTCCAGACATTTTATGCCCTTACTTTTTGTGGGCATATATCTGTAAATTGATGATTTAGCAACTTGTCACTTAACAATTACAATCTGTACAAAGTAAAAATAGAAGTAATTTAATTGCGTTGAAACACGGTTTATATTGAGACTTAATCTTGCAACACTACACAAGTGGCCCATTTGACAATATTAAAGGCCTTGATACTAACATACAAGATACAGACATGTACATAACACACTTTATACCTACATGATAAAAACTAGCATTGGCAAACCTACAATATTTACTTCATGACAAGTACACCTTTTAACTACACAACAACATACATGTAATATATATTAAGAGACATCAACCAGTAACAAAAGCTAGATTTTAAGTGAAACTCGTATACCCAAATCTTAAGATATCATGAATATAACACAATTTCCTACCAAAAAGTGATTAAACCATTAAGCCTTTTGCAGCTTAAATTCCATGCCTAATTATTTGAGAAAATCAACAAAAGCTGATGGTCACTATATGCTTAGAACTTCATCAATTTTTGATGCTCCGTTACCACAACTAAATCATCCAAGATCGTGAATTCAAATAATACCAACGATTATTTCGATAAGAGAGAAGACAGGGGGGAAGGGAAGGGGAGAGGGGGGGGGGGGGTCAGTTTCGTTATTCGCATAATATGAAGAACTGTTGTTGAATGTGTAGAATTACCTTCGTTGTACCTTACTATGTCATGAAGTTCCTATTTGTCGAAAAGCTTGGGATAATTTTATTAAAAATAAGTCGTCTGTTTAACTCTGTTCAACAGAATTGGATTTCCTTTTAATTATTTAAAGAATATCATAAGTTGTCACTGGAGCTTTATGCACTAATATAATTAAACTGAGAAAACATTTGAAAACTCATCCACAGGACGTCTATAGAAAGTACCTTCCGTGCTCATTTTAGACAATCAATTCCTTTACAACTGCGAGCTAAAAATTGAAATACATATTAGAATGGCATCAACCTGTAACAATATCTATGACTAATCATAACAGTTTTTGAAAATACTTCCAAATTCGTATTACAGCTAAAGCCCCAGCAAGTAATACAAACTGCCCTATATCAGTAACTCATTCGATCTCGCTGAACTGTTCAGTCTTTGTTTCTCTGGTGTTCAACTTTTTCTGCGAAAGAAAATAATCAACAGATTTGTGTTTCACAGAGGAAGACAAATTACTGTAATTGTAACCAAAACACATATCTTCAAAATATTTACAATAACCAGCGAAGAAACTATGTCAATGCCTCCTTTAAAGGGCAATACCGTACTCGACGAATTAAGAGCTCGTGCTTTAAAAATGACCCACCCAATAGTTTTTAACTGATCACATAAATTATTTAATTAATTTAAAGACTCAAAATACTCAACTTTAGTTACATTCTCTACATATTTTTCGTCTGATACTCACGATGTTTTTGTGTTGGTATCGTAAGGCCAGTTCACATATAAATACAATGCAGTCCAAATAGCACAATGCACGTGGCCCGACCATGGTCCCTCTTATTAGAAACTTGGGTCTAAAAAATGGTGCAATTCTATTTTTGTTAGCGCCCTGGCCGATTACTACGTAAAATACGTCAAATATATCATTCTTAAGTTGCAACAAGTTTGTACAAAAAGACAGGTGTACAAATCTACTGTATCCGTGATTTCTCATTCACTTTTTCAACAATTATTAATTATTATATTGAAAATTGAATTATAATTTATTTTTGAACATATTGAACATATTTTCCGATGCTAAACAGTATAAAGTTCCTTGTTTGTAATCTCTGGAAAGGATAATGTCGCACAATTTCTAAAAAATGTGTTTTAATAAAATGGATATTGGCCTACATTTTGAGGCAATGTGAGGATGTAGGCCTAGTGTCACATTAGAACTGTGAGCCCTAATATCTCATTAACGGTAAACCATTCAAACAATTCCATCATAATATTATAACATAAAATTATATAACCACTGACCTTATCCTTCAACATGAAAGGGTGTCTATGGTGACACTGTTTAAAGTAACTATGTATAGGATGTTTACAATTTTTTTTTATTATTCTATGTTTTCATGTACGGGAATTTTTTTAACGAAATGATCCTAACGTCAATATGATGCATGTTAGTGGGCTCACAGGAATGAACTTACTTCATAGTATGCCACCGCATTACTGTTGTTATGATCAGATGGATAGTGCTGCTCATTCTTTCTCCAAGAAAATTGTTTTACATTTCTGTGAAACTTGTATTTCTGGACAGCCTTTTACATATGCATGTTTTTTTTTGTATGTGTGTTCTTTTTTATGTCTGTTTCAAAATCCCGTTAGCCTTCTGTGCACCCTTTCCGTATTCCCCGCACCCCCTTCCTCTTCCGTTACCTCTCATTCACTGAAAACATGGTTACAAAGCGCATATTTTCAAACTTACCGCGCACATTGGGATTGTTACTTTACTTGGCGTTGAAGAAGTTCATAGCGTTTTCCTTTGAGTTGAGAGCTTCGAACAATTCTCCCGATTCACCGGGGAGACTCCGTGAATTCATAATTGGCGGGGATGTTATCTGTACAATAGAAAATACTTGACAACTTTAAAACCTCAAACCAATTTATGACCATTATCATTCTATTTCGTAAAACGTCGAAAATAATATGAGAGCCCGTTTGGGCATGCTCAGACCGTTCGTTCGCTCGCCTTTTGCAAAAGCTGTTCAAACTACATTTACTGGAAAATATATCCATCAAAATCGTTGTCGAAATTCATTGTTTACTCATATTTTTTAAAGGATTCTTACTTTTCACCTATAAATTAAGTTTGTATCTGGTTCGTAAGTAATTTTCTGTAAGATTTCGCAAGATTAACAGGCCAGTAACACTACCTCGTTTGTGGAAGGCTCGCCAAATACTACACAGGCTGTATGTAGCATGTAAACGGAGCCTAAACAATCGGCCAAGATCCTTAAGGGAAAAGGCTCTTTTAAAGGAAAGACTAAAATCGCCAATGCGAATGGCTTGACAAATTGGGAGGGATTACTTGAATATTTAGTTTATAATTTCTATGATGGCGAAAGCACTGCTGCTAGTAGTAGGCCTAGTAGGCCAAGGTTAGTAGTAACGTTAGTGTTAACGTTAGTGCGACCGTATCTAAGCCTGGTGAAAACGAGGCCGATTTAAACGATGACAGTGCTATTGCTACTGATGAACGGATCATTCTTGTAGCTGAGAATGACACTATATGTACGTCTGACCAACAAAAGATTGGGTTTTCAGCTATATTTGCAGCCTGCAGACAAAGGACCGGCCACCTCAGAAGAGCTGGCAAATAGTGTTAACTTTCTCATCGGCACTAAGTTAGAAGAGAAATGGTTGTTGGACACATCTGAACGTTATCTGAGACCAAGTAAGTGTAACAGTTTGGTCGCCCCAAAGGTCAATTAATTAATTTGGGATAATATCAACTCAAAACCAGGTCAATGGACATCAATTGACAGAGATGCCAGACCCCTCTCGTCAAAGGCTTGACTGCCCTCACCACGTCCCTGGAAAAGAAGCACATTACTGATTTAGAGCAGGATGTTTACTTTCTAAAGCAGTTTCGGGTTAAACCTTCTAAAGAAGAAGTTGATAAAACCCAAACTGAACCAAACATTTCCCCATCTTTACAAAGATACAGTCAAGCCAACACTATGACTGCTTGGGGATAATCTGCCTAAGACTGTAAAAGACTTGAAAGAGGAAAACAAAACAATTGGAGTGATGAAATCTCAACAAGTTTACTCAGAGATTTAATCCCTTGCAGTTTTCAAAAACTGAGCGTAATTAATATCAGTTGGCAAGCTGGACCTTAAACTCAAAGCCCAGAAACCATTAACGGCGCATTTGTTATGGGTAGGTCACACCGATACTCCCACCAGTCTCCAAAGCTCAAGACACGAGGTCAGGACCAACGAACTTCCAACAAAAATAAAACCTTTCCACGGAAACAGTTCCACCTGAGTTAAGTCCCGCAGAGTTAAGTAATTCACCTCATTCAGATTTATTAGACTTTTCAGATCAAAAACAATCAGGTGAATGTCAGTTAAAACTACACATAAATGAATGGAGAAAATATACCTCAGATGAATTTATATAAAATGCTATTTCTGGGTATAGGCTTGAATTTACAGCTGAACCCCTGTACAAACACGAATACCACCTCAATATTCATTAAAACCTGATGAGGTGCAGGTTGTCGATGCTGAAAAACATCGGCTAATTGAAAAGAGCGTTATTGAGCCAACCAGTAAAAGGAGGGTGGGGTGTATCTCAAACATGTTCACAAGGCCAAAGAATGATAGAATGATAGAATGATCCTAGACCTGTCAGACCTCAATTAATTTATTAAGTATTCCCGTTTCAAGATGGAATCTTTTGAAACTGCAATTAGCTTGGTTACAAATAATTGTTTTATGGTTTCAATTGACCTCTGAGACGCTTATTGTTCAGTGCCAATTGCCAAAGATCATAGAAAATATTTAGGTTTGTTGGAAAGGGAACCAATGGCAATAAGAGCCCTACCAAATTGTCTCACTTCAAGTCAAAGAGTCTGTACACAAATATTCAACCACTTTTGACCAACCTTTGGTCAATGGGCATTAATATAGTAGCGTATATAGATAATACACTCATAATAGCAAAGACGCTACAAGAAGCCAGACACGTTGTACGTAAAACTGTTCAAATACTCACGGACTTTGGCTTTATTATTCACCCAACAAATTCTGTGTTTGAGCCAACACAAGAAATTGTTTTTCTTGGCTTTGTGATTGATTCCAAAAGAATGCAAGTCTTGCTAACAAAATCCAAAATAGTAGAAGCAAAGGAAGTTTGCCTTGAATTACTGACAGAAAGTTCAACAAGTATTAGACAAGCGGCCACAGCCATTGGTAAAATTGTAGTTTCATTTCCAGCAGTCTAGTTTGGACATTTATACTACAAGGAATTAAAGAAAGATTAAGACCCACGTCCTCAAAAAACATCATGGCCATATTGATATACCAATGAAAGTTTCTATTGCTGCAAAGCAGGAAGTTCGATGGTGGCTACAAACAATTGAGCATTCATTCAATTACATTGACAAAAGACCTAAAATTTATATCATAACTAGTGATGCATCGGGATTAGATTGGAAGCGATGGATGGCAAAACTGAAATGTGGGGTAGGTGGAACCTACAGGAACGCCACCGTGTACAAAACAATGAAATACATTATTTCGTACTGCTTGCAGCTTTTTTAGCATTACAAGTATTTTGTTTAGATTTGAGAATATCCCATGTCTTAATCACAGTTACAAGAAAGTCACCGTGTACAAAACAATGAAATGAATTATCTAGTATTGCTTGCAGCTTTTTTAGCATTACAAGCATTTTTTTCAGAGTTTAGAGAATCCATGTCTTAACCACAGTTAACACCACAGCGGTAGCATATATCAATACAATGGGGTGTGTAAAATCTAACGCGTGTAATGCAATGGCTGAAACTATGTGGAGATGGTGCCAGCGTAGGCAAATATGGCTTTAGGCCACAAATTTATCTAGCATTTCAATGAAATTGCTGATAGAAAGTCATGAGTGACCAATTAGAATGGATGCTAAAGAAAGCAATCTTAAATCATACATGTGAACATTTTGGAACACACGTCTATTGATGTATTCGCTTCAAGGCTAAACGCCCAAGTTGACATATACATTTATTGAAAAAAAATCCAGGCTCAGAAGCAGTTGATACATTCTAGTTAACTGGCACACGGACTTCTTCTATGCATTTTCACCGTTTTCATTAATTGTGAAATGTTTATGCAAAATTGAGCATGACAAGGCAGATGGTTTTCTTATTGTCCCCAAACGGTCTGCACAACCATGGTTTCCAAACTTATTGCGCTTATTGGTTGAAGACCCTATCATTCTCCCAAAGTCTAAGCAACTGATAATGTAGCCATCCACAGGACAACCACATCCCTTACACAAAACACGTTCTCTTTGGTCTTGCAGGTTGTCAGGAAACCCTACAAGACAGAGACTTATCAAAAAGAGCTACTAATATCATTCTATTCTCATGGAGGGACTCCACAAAACGCCAGTACAGAGTTATATACAACAATGGTTTAACTTTTGCAATCGGAGACAGAATATTCTAGTGCAAACCACTGCCCAGAAGTAATTGAATTCTTAACTTCTTTATTCGACAGATTGGGCTACAGCGCCATCAACGTTTGCAAAATTAGCAATCTCATCTTTTTTTGTTTTGCTTGATGGACATTCAGTTGGTCACATTCACTTATATCTCTATTCCTAAAAGTTGTTTTTCAGTTGAAACCACTTTTGCCGCGTTATGACACAATTTGGGATGTCAAACTTGTATTTAATTGTCTTTGAAGGTTCTCTCAGGCAAAGACCTTGAAACTGAAAAACTTGACATTAAAAACATGTATGCTATTAGCCCTTGTTACATCACAGTGGCAACAATGTTACATATAGTTTGGCCATCACAGACATGCACCTTCATAGAAATTATCACGTCCGGGTAATACAGGTTTCAAAATTGATTTGAATGTTACCCACCTGACAGAAAGTTATGTGTTTAACTCACCGAATATTTGGAAAGTACTATGATTTGCAAAGGAAACAAAACCAAACTTTTCGTTAGCTACAAAAAACTCAATAACAGAGTATCTACTGATACAATAGCCAGATGGCTAAAAAGAGTTGTAGACTTATCAGGTGTCGATGTAACACAATTTAAGGCACATTCTGTACGTGCAGCAGCTGTCTCAAAAAACAATGTTAACACCCTGCCAATCAATATTATTTGATCTCAAGCAGGATGGGCTAATGAAAAAGACTTTTTTTCTTCTAAATACTTCAATAAACATAGTTTGCAAGAATAACAATTTTCATCTGCACTTTTACAGGAGTAGTGCTGATTACAAAAAAAGACATGATTCGTCATTTACTTTTGGACAAAATAGAGAAAATGTCTTTCCATGCTTTACTCCACAAGTGTAGTTTCAATGTGGAGAAGTTGAAAACTGTATATAACATTTGAAACGTTATTTGAAGTAGATAACCTAAATGTTAACAACCTTTGTAAACTTCAGTTGAAGGAAATAATTTTATGTATTATCTTGTTCATGTTTAGTTTAATTTTAATATTAAGAAGTTGAACCCGATACTAATCATTTGGACTTTATAGAAAAGTCTACTGTAGAAGTATTCGTCCTGTTATTTAATGTGAGGGATGAGTTGCTTTGCACATCTCATATTATTCTCAAACGTATTACGAAATAAAATGGAAAGATTTAACGAGAATTTACCTGTTCGATGTTTGATCTTAATTTGATGAAGTAATCGTGAGTGAGAGAATTTTTTTCAGGAATGTTTCTAAACTGGAAACGCTCACCTTTTTCAGGAATGTTTCTAAACTGTATATTTTTAGGTATGCTACTATTGCCATGGCTGGTTTGAGGCTGGGTAATTCAGACCTCATCTTTTAAGTATGTCTGAGCATGCGCGAACGGGATCTCATGTTATTATCCCACTCACTATTACTTCATAAAGTCAAGATCAAACATCGAACAGGTTAGTTCTCGTTTAATCTTTCCATTTTGAGGTATTTCAGCTGACTAATCAACTGTATTGAAATAGTCGGTGTCAGATTTCAAAGGTCTGCTTTCTTATGACTGCACAACGTTAGTTTCGTCACTTAAGAGGGGAAAATGATTCATGTATATCTAGCGAGTTGGAATGCCGTATTGATTGTGACTGTGTGAAGTGAAGAGAAAGTTCGAGAACATTTTTATAATAAAATACTATATTAACAGGGAACTAACATGGTGCGTTGATATTGGATTACCCAGCAAACACACGTTTTCACAACGTTTTGTAAAGGTTGTTTTTTGGCGCGCGAAATATTTACAAACGTTACAAAATGTTCGTTATCTAAACGTTAGAAAGAAAAGTTTCCAAGAAACGTTTTGAAAATGTCAAAGAGACGTTCGTATCAACGTTTTCGCGACGTTTGAAAAATATTTCCAAGCAACGTGCAAATTCAAGGCTGATATAAGGTAAAAACAAAACGTTGGATATAAAACGTTATCATAACGTTTGTGTATCAATATTTGGGCAACGTTTGAAAAATACGTTCGTGCAACGTACAAGTTCAACGTCAGCATAACGTTAACACAAAACGTTAGCATTGAACGTAAAAAAAAACGTTTTTTGAACGTTGGTATTTGAGTTTTTGTTACGTTTTAAAAATACGTTCAAGCAACGTGCAAAGCCAACATCGATATAACGTCAAAATAAAACGTTGGATAAACCAACAAAACAAAAAACGTTCATGTATTAACCTTTTGGCAATGTTTGAAAATACCTTCGTGTTTGTATACATTTCAACGTATACATAACGTTCAAGCAAACGTTAGCATTTAACGTTTTTAAAACGTTTAAAAAAACCTAGCATTAAAGTTTTGTATTTAAAAAAAAATACTATTGTGCAACGTGCAAATCCAGCGCCAAAATAACGTCACAGTAAAATAATGTTAGATAAAAAATATAACATAACGTTTGTGTATTAATGTTTTGACAACCAAATCTAACGTCAATATTGGGAAAAAACAAAACGTCGGATCAAAAACGTTATTATTACGTTTGTGTTTTAATATTTTGATAACGTTTTTAAAATACGTTCGGGTAACATTTACTGAACGTTTTTAAAACGTTTAAAAATCGTCCGCATTAATCTTTTGTTTACGTTTGATAAATATGTTTGTGCAACGTGCAACGTCAACGTCGATAAAACGTAAATATAAAACGTTCGATAAAAAAGTTTATTATAACAATGGTGTATTTAATGTATATATATATATATATATATATATATATATATATATATATATATATATATATATATATATATATATATATATATATATATATATATATATATATATATATATATATATATATATATATATATATATATTTATCTATTTATATATATATATACATATATATATATATATATATATATATATATATATATATATATATATAAATATATATATATATATATATTTATATATATATATATATATATATATATATATATTTATATATATATATATATATATATATATATATATATATATATATATATATATATATATATATATATATATATATATATATATATATATATATATATATATATATATATATATATATATATATATATATATATATATATATATATATATATATATATATATATATATATATATATATATATATATATATATATATATATATATACATATACTATGACTCGCCGTAGGTCACAGCAACAACATGAACTTAAAATGGTTTGAAGTATACTAAAAACCATGGAAACGGCAAAAAACTATAATGAATTGACAATATTATAACATTTCAATACTTTGATACTTAATTAGCATAAGTTGAGCTATATGTGAACTCGGAATAAAAGAAAAAAAAGGATTAGTATAATTTCGACGCATATTTATTGATACAGTTTTAAGACTTTAATTTCAAGAATTGAATGCTCCTTCAGACAAGGATCACTTGTCCATATACTTTTAATTTAACTTCAAACATACATTAAACGATTACTTGAGTGAAATTGTATTCATTCGGTTTTATTTATTTTTCAACTCCACAGTAATCTGCTGAGATTCTACTGCTAATCCGTGACTGCTGTAACTGTGATCTTGAATAGAACACTGAACTGGAATCTTAAGAATACTTGTCATGAAAACATTTAAATATTTTGTACATTTTCAAAAATTGTGCATTTTGCAAATATAATTGAATATGGATCAAATGGAATATGTGGGAACATCAGACTGCACAAGTATAGTAATGTATGTCTATGGCAGTGTAGCAGGTTATTGTAAAAAGAAGGCCATGAACCTGAATTTACTGACAATTTTCTGTGTTTCAAGTAAGCAACAAGAGCTTAACTGGCATGCTTTGCTTTCCCATTGTGAATCTAGGACATTTTGGGTTCACTAGAAGAGCTTCTGCCATTCCGCTCGATTCCTCAGTTATATTCTATTTATTCCCCGCCAGTAGCACCTGAATATTAGAAAACATTTGATAACTAACAAGCTCAAATTCTGACAAAAATGACAAAAAGCAGGGCTAACGCCAGAAAATATTTATGCTGATTTCTTCCACTGTATCGCTTGCAATGGTGGGGGTGGAGAGAGGGTAGATTTTGCATCTACGTGAATGAAAATTCCCAAAACAAAGGTTTTGACTGAGAAATAAAGTTATGCATTGACATTACGATTAAAACAGATGGGTTTTTCTAATGCGTGAGAATATGCACATATATTGTTCATGAACAAATTGAAAACGTATTATGCTCTCACAATGCTTGTTTTCACGAACACGGCACCCATTAGTAAAGCTTACAGTAAGATGTAGACTGCCATACCGTTAACCTAAGAAAACAACGGCCCAACATCAGGGTGGGTAAACCCTGAAGTAAATATATAATTTTGATGTGTAAACTCTTCCCCAAACAAAATTGTTCTTGAGAGTTTCGATTATCTACTGACCATTGTCACATCATACCCTTTCTAGGTGGTTGCGCCTAGTGTTCAAAGTAATAAAGGAATTTATATTTTATAAAGAGGTTGCAATGTCTAAACTTGAGGTGGATCTTTGAATTAATACAATTAATCATATAATTGATGAATAGAAAATTACGTCAGAGCCAGATTCCTGTATAATATCAGTCACTTCGGTCATTGCTGAAGTTGTTCCGGGTCTTGTGTTGTGATTCGGTTTCATCTGCAAAGACAGAGTAAAGTTGATAATGTCCAACACAGACCTAAAGGGCTTCATCAGACACGAACGGACCCTTGGAACGCCCGAAGTGACAGTTTTGATAGCAACAATTGACGCAGATACAAAAAAAAAAACATTCTCTCAATTGTGGTTACGTGCTTGTACTTAGCTACTAAAAGTATTACTATGGTAAGCAAATTGAGTAGATAATCTCAAAGCATATTACATAAGGAAAATGGCCAAGAAATAAAGATGTTTATAAGGGCACGTCATATGCTTATGAAATATGCATCAGGAAATGTCTAAATTAATCTTCTTTATGTTCATAACAAAGACTGTTTATTTAGCATTGTCAATGCCCTTGGGGTTTTGATTTATGAGCTCTCGATGAATAAAAAGGAGCGAGTTCTTCTGATTCTAGATTGCCTTAGCACTAGTGAAAATAAGCGCATGAACTATAACCATAAAATGTAAAAACCTTGCATAAAAATGAATACACATTTCACCAGAAATAAGAAACAGATCAGTATAAACAAGCCCTAATGCAAGGGCTGGAATACCAAATTACAGTCACAACCAGATATTATATGTTATGTGCACAAACATATGTTGTAGGAGCCTACATGGTTGTCGTCTCATGAAGTTTCAATTTGCTGGAGAAGGCGAACACCCTCAAAAAATTAATTTAAAAGTTTTTTTTTTTTTTTTTTAATTTAAAAGGTTTAAGACCGAGCAGACGTAAAGTGGTAACCTCTGATTATTGAAGTTGTCATTCTAACTTCACGCATTTATATTTTTAAATCTAAAAATGATATTTTTTTCTCCATTTTCAATAAATATTCTTCATCTCGGATATGTATTTGAACGTTGCGAATTTTATCCACGTGTCTGTATAGATGGGTGCCAATGGTGTATAGTCTTTTCTTTGAAGGGTTAAAAAAGGACAAAAATGTTTCAAAATCTAACAACAATTTTCATGGATAATTTTTCGAGACTAATGACAATGTTTATAATATTGATATCAAATATCGCCATACACCATCATGCTGCCAAAGCCACAGCACGCTGACTGCTTTACTGAACAATAACGTTGGCAGCAGCCTACCACCCAGTTGGTTTGAGAGATACAGGTATTTGAAATGGTAGCAACAATGTTAGCTAAAATGGTGTCAAATACACTACACTCTATGCAAAATAAGTTCAAAATTGAGCATATTACAGCATTTTAAAACTAAAATACTGGAATAGAATAATTTACCAAGTAATGTTTTAAGTTATTGTTGTTCAGTCCTTCCCCCTAAAGTTCTTGAATAAGTCAATTAGTAAAATTAGTCATAAGTACAATTTGGTCAACTTTGATATTTGACTTGAGAAAGAAATATAATAAATCTAATTAGATATGAAAACTAATGTCCTGTAGTTGCCACGACTACCACGGTCATTCTTTTTGTGGAGTGCCCTGTAAGTGAATTTTGTCACTGAGGGAGGCCACTTTCCTTCTTTCTATAAGTGAAAAACAGCTTCGTGTAGAGCATCAAGGATGTTAGGGTCACTTGCAACTTGTTATGCTTTCAGTTGTCACATCATCACAACCTGCAGCCTTGTTGTTCTTCAGATCACTGAAAGCCCTTTTAGTCTGTTTTAGTGTTGGCAGTATATACTTTCTATCATTTGGTAGTGGTGGAGAGCGCTGCTTATCAGATTCAAAGAGAGTTTTAGCATAGCAATCCCACCTGGCAAATTCTCCCTCAATTGTCTGCAGCGTGTTACCATTACATTCTTGATATTAACTGGTAAGATGTTAGGTTTCTGTAATAACATCCTTGTTATTAATCTGTGAGATGTTTGGTTTCTGTAATAACAGCTCTGCTGTTTTGAAGAGTGTTTTGCTGCCATGGGTCCTCTTTACCTCATTCATTGTTGCAATCATCTCACACAATTAGGTATTCAAATCTATCTTTGTTGAGACTTTCACATCCTTCGTAAGTTTGTTATACTTATTGTTCTCACCTTTTCCTTCTCTGCAATCCAATCAGAGCCAATAAGTCAAGACTGATGTCAAGTTGATTTGTTTGTGCGGACTTTATCTTACAGACTGTGACCGTCTCTTCGTGGATTAATGCTACAATGCCTTCAAGTCTGTCACACACTTTAGAATTACTTGCCACAGCCATCCGTAGTTTATCAGCTGTTTTGGGCTTTCTTTAAGATTTCTGTGTTGGGTCGTCGGTTGTACGTGGTTTGTTGGCAGCTGGTCTTCTGAAATTTACTTTAAGGTTGCAAAGGAACAGTCGGTGATCCGTGACGAAACAAGCACTAATAGATCTACAGTTCATCAGGTGACAACCTGAATTTTGGTCTATCAAACAGTTAAAATATGATCAATAACATGTGTTACATTTCCGGCACGGAAGATCCAAGCCACTTTCTGTGCATGTCGGTTTGAAAATCATGAGTATGCTGCAGTGAGATTATTGGCAAGGCAGAAGTTAAATAGTCTATCACCACTGGCATTACGATCATCAACACCATGAGATCCCCTAACTGGCAGTGCCATCTGGTCAACAAGACTGGCAATGAAGTGACGCCAGCAAGATAGTTCTGAACTTAATGCAGCGGCCAGTTGAGATGAAAAGGTCGACTAACAGATGAGTTTGAGACACCTGTTGGTGTGCGCCAAGTCTGCCCATTGTCACTAACTTCAGTTTGTACATAGTCTCTAATGCGTAAGTGGTACGAACTCGAAAGTCACATCCGTGCACTCCGATATGGAGGGTATGCCCCTCAAGGAGATCCGATATGCTGATAATCTTGTGCTGCTAAACCTCAGTCGGGAAGATGCGGAAGATATGCTCTCCATTCTAAGCATCATATCGAAAGATTATGAACACTTTATTCACCCGATTAGACAGAGTGCATGGTCATTCAACCTACTATGCCGGATAACACTATCACTAACAATGATGTTAAAGTTCCTTTAGTCAGCAAGGTTCGGTATCTTGGTACTACCATCAAACATAATCTTAAAGACAGTCTGGAGGTCCGTTTACGTATTGGAATGGGCAAGGCTGCACTGCAGAAATGCAAATATTTGTCCTCTCCACGGGTTTCATTAAACACCAAAATGAAACATGTTTATTTATTGATTATAGCCAAAACATGTTACAGCTCTACAACACTGATACTGAAGTCTGCAGATACCAAACGATATGATGCATTTAGCAAAACCATTTGGAGAACGTTGTTGGTCATCAAGTGATCAGATTTTGTCACGAATGGTAGCTTGGCAGAAATGATAGGTGGTCGATGGTGCCTCGTTGGTTAGGAGGTGTTACAGAGGAAAGCTGCTTGGTGCGGCCAGTGATCAGACAAGGCATTAGATGCATTAGTTGCTTTCAGTTAGATGCATTAATTGATGGCCTTCTAGCTCGTACACAACGTGGGAGAGGTCGGCCCAAGTTTCGCTGGGTCGCGAATGTGACTGTGTGGAGTGGAAAAAGCATGAACCAACTGAGGGACGCTGCAATGGCACGTGAACAACTGGTAGCAGTGCTACCTACTGCTTCACTGAATCGTTACAATCTGAGCGAAAAGCGGCCACGGTCAATTGACTACGGCGAGTGATGATTGATTGTTAAATGAATATAGTTTAGCTGTATTGCTGTTTATATGTCATCACATTGGCAAGTGCTGGATTGTTTATAACTTAAACACTATCAGTGCTATTGTGACCATATAAAGCTCCTGCTCAAAATTAGATACAATTTTGTTGCTTTGTATTTCTTACCATTCAAAAACCTGATATTCAATCATGACAACACACATTAACATGACATTTTGTCTTATTCAATAATCATTATCATCGTTGTGTACATGCTTTTAATCAAATTTTGTCCACCATCACTAATAGGATTTTAGAATTAGATGATAAGATGATATATATTTTATTTACAAAGCGCCCAATCCATAAAAAGTTCCTAACGCTAAACATTGAAATAAGAATAATATATAATATTGATCAGAAGTAAAGGAATTATAATTAAGGTAATGTGGAAATATAACATTAAGCAAAGTAAAAATAAAGATATACCTAAATTAACAAAATTACGGCACAAGTGATCAACTATATACAAAAATGTGTGTAAGTAGTTCTAAAAAGGTGTGTCTTCAAATTCGTTTTAAAATCAGCGTGGATATTGCAAATTATTCCGGAAGCGAGGACTCACAGCAAAAAAGGTTCTTTCATTGACAATTGATGATTTATAAAAATTAAAAAAAGACATGTTGATAAAAAACAATGCAGTTAACGGTATCTTTGATGTAAGTTAAAAGAAAATTACGTCGGAGCTTTTCCACATCATCGTGGGAGATGTTCCAATCGTTCCGAGCATTGTGTTTGAAACCGTTTTATTCTATAAAAAGAAAATTACAGTACGTAGTTTTTCATCTTCAGAAGGAAACAAATGTTATTTTGATAATGAATGTAATGCACGGAATTAATCAACAGATAATCAAAAGTGCAACTTGGAGGATAAATTATTCACCGTTATTTATCATTTTTTTGTTGAAACAGCTGGAATAAGTGAAAAGATTAGTGTTGGATCTTACTTGATTATAGAATAAATTCAAATTAATCTTGAGAATATTTCAATATGTGGTAAATTGCTATTGTTGGTCCCTTTCAATTGTTAATTCAAAACTGGAGTCTTACATTGAGACTTGAAAATAATTCTTTACTCTGATTCAAGTGGAAACGTAGGACACACGGATGAGGATACTTAAATATTGCAATAAACAATACAACGTCCTCCTGTCCACTGCTCTTGTTACTGCTCCCCTCAGAGATTTTTCTTTTAATAGTTGAGACCAAACCTGTTGATCCCTAAATATCATCATCACCATATAACGTGACGTTGAATTGCGAAAAACAATTCACGAAAGTTTCTAGATTTAAGTAAACTTCGCTTACATGTTCTCTAAGTATTTAGTCAGTCATTTGGAATAAATAACTTACCACACTGTAAGAATCAAATGAATATCCAACCTTTGTGCGATGTATTCTCGTCTTGATGGCCTTGTGAATCTGAAATAAGTATGCAACTATCAAAACATCTTTGCTTCTTATAACAATATAAGTTATCTTTGTACTAGCATAAAGTAGAACTGCAGTTAACAGCCTATAAATTCGAAAAAGAAAAACATATTTTCATTTAAAGTGGATGGAAGTTGTGTTACAATATTTCTTTATATTTATCATGTACGATACAGAATGACAACAGCATCTTCTTTATATTCACCATGTACGATACAAAAATGAAAAGAACAGCTTCTTTATATTCATCATGTACGATACATCAATGAAAAGAGCAGGTTCTTTACATTCATCATGTATGATACAGAAATGACAAGAGCAGCTACTTTATATTCACAATGTACGATACAGAAATGACAGCAGCAGCTTCCTTATATTCAGCATGTACGATACAGAAATAACAAAAGCAGCTTCTTAACATTCATCATGTACGATACAGAAATGACAAGAGCAGCTTCTTTAGATTCACCATGCACGATACAGAAATGACAAGAGCAGCTTCTTTATATTCACCATGTACGATACAGAAATGACAAGAGCAGCTTCTTTATATACACCATGTACGATACAGAAATGACAAGAAGAGTTTCTTTTTATTTACCATGTACGATACAGAAATGACAAGAGCAGCTTTCTTATATTCACCATGTACGACCCAGCTATGATAAGAGCAGCTTCTTTATATCCATCATGTACGATACAGAACTGACATGAGCAGCTTCTTTATATTCACATTTTACAATACAGAAATGAAAAGAGCAACTTCTTTATATTCACCATGTACGATACAGAAATGACAAGAGTAGTTTCTTTATATCCACCATGTACGATACAGAAATGACAAGAACAGCTTCTTTATTTTCACCATGTACGATACAGAAATAAAAAGAGCAACTTCTTTATATTCACGATGTACGATACAGAAATGACAGCAGCAGCTTCTTTATATTCACCGTGTACGATACAGAAATGACAAGAGCAGCTTTTTTATGTTTACCATGTACGATACAGAAATGACAAGAGCAGCTTCTTAATAATCACTATGTATGATACAGAAATGACAAGAGCAGCTTCTTTATATTCACTATGTACGCAACAGAAATGGCAAGAACAGCCGCTTTATATTCACCATGTACGATACAGAAATGACAAGAACAGCTTCGTTATATTCAGCATGTACGATACAGAACTGACAAGAGGGGATGTTCTTATTTACTCTTTTATATCCTTTCATTCATTGATTGTTTTAGAATTGATCATGGCTGAACAAGTTTCGAAACTTCTTGTGAGTCTCTCATTATTTTGGTAGATGATTTTATTTACATCAAAGTACAACTGTTCTACCAATGCTTTTACAAGCTTTCATAAAAGTACCTCTGGAATTGTAGAAAACTGTAATTTGATAGACATTGTTGATATTTTCAAAATAATACAACTTGTTATTGTTTCACCAAGTTGTCATGAAATCATTAGAGGTTTACTTGATATTAAATCCAGTTTAATAGTCATCTTTGTGATCAGGTACAACACCCTTTCTCGTTAATCGTATTTTATTAACGAACAACCACTAAATGTGTCATTTAATTCAAAATTTGGGTCATTTTTGGAAAAATAAAGAAAATATAGCGTCCTGTATTTTTAGGTACATGGGTGCTCAGAATAGAATTAAGAACGAAGACTTACCTCCTTGTTCAGGAAACAGTATATCAACGACACAAAAAATCCCTGAAAAGAGAGTGAGGAGAGTCACTTATGATTTAATTTTGAATTCAGAGCAGCGTTTATTAAGAATAAACTCATTGTATTGCTTGCATGTATTGCTTGTTGGAAGAAACATCAGTGCAGACTAGGAGTAATTATACAACGTTAAGAACAAAATCTTTGCTATAATTTGAAACAGATTTCAATAAACGGTGAGCTTCAATGTCTATGGTCTATGAATATATGTATATATTTTTTGAAAAATATCACGTTTGGTTTTTGAGTTATAGCTGGTCAATAATAACAACCCTTAGGAAGTGACGGCACCATGATTTTGATGTCGTAGCAAGAGAGGAGGATCTTTGTTCCATATGGACAAACGCTTATAGATCGGACAAAAGATGTCGCCCATATATCGGGATCAATACTGGAGGTATATTGGGACAAAGGGATCTCGTGGGTAAAATTCTCCTTGCTACCCCCTCCCCCCGTAGCACCACCACCTCCCCTGGGTCAAGTGTTTGAGTTTTCCCGTAAACCATATTTCGAAGAGGACACATCCCCTCCCCCACTTCTCTCAAGTTCAATTTTTATAATTGTTTAAAGCCGTTTAGAAAATATATGGAAGGGAGGGGTAAGTAAGGTTTTTGACTCCTTCGTCCTGTGTTTGTTGCTATTATTTAGGTTTTTTGACTGTTGATTAGTGCTTTGCATCCACTCCCCTCCCCCTTTTCTCCGCTCCCTCCCACTTATCTATTTTTTGTGACTGATGCCGCCTATGAACTCCTGAATGAAATAATTAGAGTATTAAGATTTACCTGCAGACTATTGAAGAGTACAAATATATAATCAAGAGCCTTCACATTAGGAATGTGAACCATACCAGGTAACCACGTCAGGCCAAATAGCGGCAGCAGCATTAGAATACTGCGTAGGCCCGCCCTGAAAGCAAGGTGAAAATTAAAGGATTTCAAGTTTATCTTGATATTAAAGAGGACTTAAAATGGTAAGGAAAGCATTAAAAATCATATTTCTTTAATAAAATATTCAACAAACGACTGGTGTGTTAAGTCTACTATGAAAGATCGGCGCCCTCATCTATATTTATAACACTAGTTAATACATTTAAAAGACTGAATTATTTAGATTTATTACTATTTGAAATATCTTTGCTTGAACTTTTTTTAGGTAATAAATTATAATTACCCTTGGTTAAAAATGCTTACTAAGTAAAACAAATTTTCCTTTAAATACATTAACAATTGTTACGAATGTGAATATTAGGGCGCCAGCATCTTTTATTAAAGTATATTTGGAACCATATCTCAATGACAATATGAAATATTTGTTCAATCATCAGTTCAATTAAAAAAGGTAACTAATTTTTAAAGAAATGCATATTAAATAGTCATTAAATTTTCCCAGGATGTCAAACTGCTGAATACGACGTTCTACACCAGTTACTTTTCATTGAAATGCTGGAATCTTTCAATGCCTCTAACTCCTAAGAGCAAAACGATACCAACATGGTATTTGCATATGGTTACAAGGTAAAACAAATTATCTTCTAAATACAATAACAATTGTTAAGAAAGTGAAGGTGAGAGCGCCAACATCTTTTGATATGTATAAGTAAATGATTGAATGAAATATTTGTCTAATCATCAAAATTCACGGAAATGTTCCTTTATATTTCTCATAAATTGTTCCACTTACGCTTCTGCAATTGCACATGTCAGAACTATTTTCAGTACAATTGCGAGCGTAGGTAATACTCAATTATTCTGGGCCACAAACAACGCCCTAAATTTGTTACAGATCGTTCTTTTTCACTTGAATGCAATGATTCCTCAACAAATATGCAATGGCGGATCCAAGATTCGAGAAAAGGGGTGGTCAGAGGAGTGTCCCATCAAGGTGCGAAGCAGGGAGCGTGGGTTGGTTTTGAAAGGGGTATGCCCCTGGAAAAATGGGAACTTATTTTGTCAAATTGAGCCGTTTTTATAAAAGCATCTTAAAATGAAAAATTTACCTTCGTATATTGACTTTAAAAAGTTACCTTGCAAAGATAATCTTAGCAGAAATAGATTTGCTTACTTAATCTGTGCTGCATGTTGTTTATCTGTTGCAGTTTGAAACTTGGCTGCTTTTATCACAATCTTGGTTACCATTCCCATGACGAAGAGGTTAACCTGTTTGCAAAATATAATAAAGCTATGGATGTTTAAAATGTCTAAAGTCACGAAATCATTTTGAAAAAAGTAAGTGCAACAGCTAATGTTATAATGGTTTTAGTCACAGGAATGGGTGGAAACAACCGTATCCAAGAATTGAGGGCTATGATTCCCGAAACTAAGATTCAGTTTAGATTTTGTGTTTCGTTTCATTATTAAGAGAAACTAAAGCCTCACATAATTTCTATGCCCTAAAGTTGTAATGTTAAGTAATGCGTCAAGGTTAAAGGTATTTATATACTACACATAGTACTGTCTTTCTGAAAATGTTCTTGATTTATCCCTATCATGAGAAGTGCAAAAACGTCATTTCCTTGCAAAAACTTCGAGGGTAACACACAATGTAAATCTAAAAAAAGCAGCAACACATTTGTGTAGGTGACTCTGCTATAACTTCCAAAATTCGAGATAATGTCTCTTTTGTGGGTATAGTTTTAAAACGTCATGGGAAATTGTGCAGAAATTACATTTCTAAGAATTTTCTTAATCTGACCCGGTACCTTAAGAAATTAATCATCCATCTTTTAATCTCATCCAGGATCTTAACAAGCCGAACCTACACATTAGAGTCATGAATTTTTACTCATAAAACCTATGATACAAGTGCGGTGACAGTATCATGCCTTGGATATGCCAACAACGTTTCATGATTCTTGTGCTAAAAGTTTGGCGCAAAAACGGGCAGCCAAAGTGACGGACAGACATAAGAACGATAATACCCCATTAACAAAATCAGCCAAGGCGTTAAAAATGTTCAAATTGCAACTGAGAAATCACCATTATTAAAGATTAGATTAGAATAAATTAGATCTAAAATTTCAATTTCGTCGTGTCGGCATGGAAAGTGTGGATCTAATGAAAATTTGTACTTACCACAATTATGAACATCATTGGTAAAAAAAACGCCCATATCAAAATAGTGTTGTCTTCTCCGCCGATCCAGCAGCTGAAAAGAAGATGTTGCACATTGAAATGTTACAAAGAGTAGAGAAGAAGCAATTTCCAGGGACGGTGTCAGAGTTGACTACGTGGCAGCCGTCCTTCTTCTCCTCACCGACAATAAAAACAATATTTAATGTTACTAACATTTGCCTCAACTGTTACTCCTTTCCATCCATAAGGGAGGATGTTCTCGTTGGACAAATCCCGGGTCCACTCCAGCAAATTCCAATAAACTGTCGAATACAGGTGCCTATACTTCTACAATTGGTTAACTTTTCAATCACATATAATGTGAAAGATTTCAAATAAAATTGATATATGATTGCTCTTGGTTTCAATCTAAAGTTTGATGTAGTCATATAAGCAGATTCTTTCGAATTCATTAACATCTTAATAGAATACGATTTTCAATTTTTAATTACTTTCTGCTATATCTTTTTATTCTTAATGATAAAAGAAAAGAAAACATAAAACGTTAATAACCATATCAAACGATAAACATGTATGGTTCACCGTGGAGCTATAAACTGAAATAGCTCCATGAGTTCGACGTGGTCTGGTGGTAAGTAACATGAAAGTACTCACACGTATCCTTTTCCATAGTTTTCAATTTGAGTCATCCCGACGGATAGTGCCAAAAGCATTGGAATTCCTGTAGAAATTGAGAAAACCGTGCACTGGTTGAGGAATCAGTTGTTTGTGTGCGGTATTCGTTAATGAAATTTAGGCGTTGTTTTATTAATGCGAAGCGCTAATTTTGTATAGACTACTGTGATCGCGTCTTGGGAGTATGTCCATCCACGAGTACCTTCGACGCGTTCATGTCTAATTTTCATTTATATAGTAGAGGATTACCACAAAAGGCGTTTGGTACAAAAACCATGTTGACATCTTATCCCGCTAGGATCGATTTAATTTCACCAGTGTGTTTAAAAACGACCATGCAGTGTATAGTATGATGTCATAATTGCAGACCCAAGATAAATATTTATGTATTTCTATCAAATAAACATTTACTTTTCTTTCATTTGGAATGTGAGGTACGCAGAAGGGCAAAGCATGTTCTTGCTCTAGTAAGATGCATGTTATACCCCAATTCTGCGTAAATTAAAAACATTAAATTTAGGGATGGACCCGTGACATGGTTCGCACTATAGAAATTGGAATGTAAAGGAGATTTATCATTTTGATAAACTAATCTATGCTTTGGCGACTTAGATATACGGCAATAGCAAATCCTTCTTTTGTAACTTCTTTTAAGGAGGGGGAGGGGGGGGGTCAATAAAAGAGGGGGAATCCCCTATCCCTCCAACTAATGCCAACCCTGGCCCTGTGGGTAAAATTCAAAGGAGTTACAATACTTCTTTCAGGCTTGAATGCATTTCCCGTATTATGTAGGAGTAAGGTAGAATAAGGATGAGTTCTCTCGGGTAACCCAACGCACCCGAATGCCGAATGCTTTAGTGAGATAATCATATCTCACTCAGTATACCGCCTATGCACAGTAGCGTAACTAGTTTAAATAGGAGGGGAGGGGGGAGAGGGAGTTATAAATGTGCAGATTCTCATTTTCAAAATAGACCATCTTTGGATCACAACAATTTCAAATCACAACAATTTCAAATAAGTATTTCTTTTAGAGTTTTTAGAGTATCGCACATTTTTCTCAAAATATTTGACTTGGGAGGGGGAAGGGGAGGGGGAGAAGGGGTCAACGGACTTGGATTTAGATTTTTCACATTTCCGAATAATAATGTACCATTTCTGATGGCAAAACGTCCAAAAAGCAAAAATCTTCAGCATTTTGGGGGGCTTCATTTCATTTTGAAATTAATTTCCTTAAAGCATACAACATTTTAGAGGATGTCGAAAATATGTTTTTTTACTATGACTCACCTTACCCATAATTTCTTATGAAAAATATAAAAAAAGTAATATGGGCTTATGTGTTGAGGGGGCTAATTTACTGATAATCTACCAAAAATACGCTGAGGTTCTGTTTCATATGTCCTCAGCATGTATGTGTCGAGCACATTTGATGCCACCCCCTTCTCTACCCAAGAGATCTCACACGCCCCCAAAACCAATAACTGGTCAGCAACTACCAATTTCTTTATATGTGGCAGAATTCAAGAATTTGCATGGTCGAAAGCTGTCAGCTGACCATGGGCTACCCGCGCTACGCACGGCAACAGCCGCAAAACTGTTCCAGCGTCTGCATCATCTCTACATCACGCACGGCATAGTATACGCACAGTCTTACAAACAACGAAGACATTGCACAATACACTCTTGGTTTGCGTACGTCGTTTAGAAATACGCAAATGGTACATCGTTGCGCGCGAGAAGTGAACAATGGACATTTTAGAGGCACTGCCAAAAACGAAATATTACTTCTTGATAAAAGTAATCCTGTAATATTTGTTTAAAAAAAAGAAATTAGTTAATAAAACGTGCAATTTTCACATTTGATTAGCTTAATTATTTCATAATACAATATATATATATATATATAAATGAGCAGGGTCAACCCATGCTTCTGGTTCACCGATATCGGTGGATGCACTCGGCTTCGCCTTCTGCATTCCTTAATCCGGTGCCCCAGCTTCTTAAAGATTAATCCGTGACAACGCATGATACATTTTGGGTTAAGTCTTAATTGACTATACTATCACCACTAGTGTCCGGTTATTCATTTCAAGCCACCTGATTGGCTGACAAGCCTCATTTGCCTAATCCTACTGTCCAATTATTACTCAACGAACGGACAGTAGCTAAAAAAAATTACCAACGACAGCACTCCTAGTCAATAATCGGGCAGTTGCATATTCATTGGATTGACAGTTTATAATGTGGGGTAACTTCTACATGTATCATGGCAACCACCCCTAGCAACCACGTATTAACCCCTCAATAATAATTATACGCACAAAATAAATCAAGCTGAAAATATTTAATTTCAGTTACAGCAGGGACAAACTTCAACAAGTTTAACAGGGTTTTTCTTCTTCAGTGCTTGCACCAACAAGTATATTATTAGAAATGAAAGGTGCCACCGCCTGCTTTACTTTTTTACTAGAATTCTTAGTCTTATTTGTAACATTAGGGCCTAAGCTTTTAAATAGTTTTACAACATAATTAAATTGCTGCGTGAAAATTCCACTGCACGTACGCCTAGACCAAACCGCTATGTTCAACAACTTCAAAGCTGTTCAAACCTTTCTATTCTGACAAATTTGAGAATATTAAATAACCGTAGTTTCTGTTCCAATAACAACTAGGCCTGAAAGAGTTTTCATTTTCTAGTATTCTTTGCACTTTGACGGGACACGGCCGGGTGCTTAAACCAAACCGATCAACCTTCGCACTGCAGTCGTACAGTACATGTTTACAGCTGGCCTTTGGTACGGTACGAGTGTGTAGTGACATGACACTGACGTAATTTTGACCTTTGTGTAATGTTTCTCGCTAAGTTAACGAAGATATTTTTTCTTTGGGGATAAGCCAGAATTTGTTTCTTCTGAAATGTTGCTTTTGTATGGCAAAACACGTACATTACATTTCTGAATTGATAAAATCGAGAGTCATTTACGAGATCAAGTTTTGTTCGTTGGACAAAAATACAAATTGGTAGGTTAGAAACCGTCAATCATAATCGCTGTGTCGTCATATGCAAATAAGCTGAATTGATGCATTTGTGGTACTATGTATGTAATTTCGCATGTTTCGTCTTCTGAATTTGATCAGAATTTCTTATATTTTTTTCAGTTTTTATATACGTTTTTATCATATTTTGTGATAGAACAGATATGAACTGCTTTTAAATATGCAGCTTTGAGCTTTGGTTTTTTAATACGTTTCTTGTAATTAAGTTCTCTGAGTAAGGAAATAGGCCACGTCCACCGTAGAAAAACGGTAACTAGGCGTGACAAACACACCTCAAATCCGCAATCATCAGTCTGGTTCGTACCCGCGATCGGGAGAACAGTGTTGTTCTCTTCATCGGGGAGCCTTTACAGAAGTATCCCACAATGCATTTATCAACATTCAGAGTCTGTATAGGATTAACATAAGAATCAGACATATTTCGAGCCCGGGGAACTTTGTTACAAACCTTCAATAAAACGACTGATAAGCGTCTATGACTGAAACTTCATAATAAAAATAGCGGCTTGCCTATATCACTGTAAGCTCAGTGCGCATGCTTTAGTCTCCCGATCTGGGGAATATTTAAGGATACAAACCATGATAACTAATCATGCATAATCAACGCATTGACAGCTAGATGTTCATGTGGCATGCCCCAAGGCTGATCAATGGCACTTCTCCGGATCTTTAGAGTTTTTGACAAAAGGAGTCAATAAATTTGTGTTTGCTATCTGTTCTTGGTAATAGTCTAGTCAATCTATGATTTGGTCTAGGAAAAATTGCAGAAATTTTGATTTGCATAACGGGTGGTAGAATTTTGTTTACTTCTCAACATATCAAAAATCTCAAAAAATCTAAAGCTGGCAACAATCTCTTTTCAGCTCTAAAACTTGGAATTTTTCATTTATTTTTAAAGCTTTATTAAAGCTTTCGTAAAATTTTAAAGACTGTTGCTACGACGTTGCTATGAAATACGTCAGTAAAATTATCATCTGCTAAAGTTTGCTAGGTCCGTCTGTCCGTCATCCTAGCTAGGAAGATTTAATTTCAATGCCGAACTTCATCCTGATTAATTTGTTACAAAACTATGAATTCATACAAGGAAACCATGAATGATTGATTGGTAATATTCCCATAAATTTTCCCTATATCAGTGTCAGATCGTTGTAAAACAACAAAAAAGAAAAGTAAATGGACAGTAAATCGTGGGAAAAATATGGTCTATCGTTAGAATGATAGGCCTAGCATAATTTAAAAATATTTGCCAAACGCTCTTCAAATGTTACGTTTATATTATTTATAATTCAAATATTTTAGTATTAAATAATCTCGTTTTTCTCTAAATAGGTCTTTTATTTTACCGTCCCCAAAAAGTGTCTTATTTCATTCACACAATAATACTTCGAAAAATTAAAATATAAGGTTGGCGCTTTTGAACTAAAATAAAGATCCTTAACGTTACGCCTAACTTAATGTTATTTAGCCTACCCTAAGAAAGTGTGAATTAAGTTCGAAAACAATACAAGTAGGCCTAGGCCTATTTACTATTAGGGGAGTGTTGGGGGGTAAATAGAAAAAGTAAACGGTTTTTCTAATATACATATTCTTTTAAAAGCGAAAGTGCAAAGCCTCATTTTATTTTCAAAACATTATTCAACAACGTTAGACCTAAGAGGACTAGTCTACGTTAACGTAGGTTACATTTAGCCTAAGTTACATTTTACGTTAATAATATTTCACCAACGTTAACGTTAAGATTTATGCAAGATATTTTTAACAATTTCATAGAGTAAAACTTGGAAGTATCAATCTTCATCAATTACTGACAATTATGCAATGTTTAATGGATGTTGGTAAAAGCGTTTATAAGATTTGAATATCCTTTTCAACCTTTTATTTTTTACTTTTGCGTTAGGATAGAATAGAACAAATTTCTGAGCTTGATAATGTGGTAACGTTACTATTACGTCATACAATGACATATCAACAAATCTACGGTAGTTTTAGAGTTCCGAAGAAGCAGAAATTATTGGAAGGTTATCATTTTCAGGACCGTAGGGCATGGCATCGCGTGGCATTATTTTATTCAACACTTTTTTTACATATTACTTTTTACTTTTTATAGACCTAAGTTGAGCCTAACGTTAAATTTACAATAATTGCCACAAGAATTTGAGAAAGTAAGTCTACAATGCAAATTTTCAACAGGCCACTAACTTAACGCTAACGTTAGACCTAACGCTAACGTTAGGCACACAGCCTTGATTTTCATCATTTTTTTTCTCTCTCAAATTAACTGTTAGATAAGCCCCAAACCTATTACGAAAAAATATTGGCTTTGTATGTCTTTTGTAGTAAGCTTATATATTAAATTCAATCTTACCGCTTTTATTTTATGGTTGTACGTTTCAAAATGAAGAAAAATATCACGGAGTAAACACGCATACTTAGCCTAACTTAATGTTACTGTTAGGTTATAACGCTTTACACCAAGCCTAGGATGTAACATGTACCCCCATGCCCCACACCATGCTATCCGTGACGGCGCCACTGATGTTAATATCTCTATTTATTTATTGGCTTTGTTAACAAATTACCATTGCCAGTTTACTACAGCATCATAAAAATTGAATACTATTAGTCCTAAACCTGTAACACAATTTTCTGTATTACTTTGTTTCAGGAAAAGTACAAATCTGTTTCAATACAAAATCTTTCAGGATCAACATAAAGGTACTCAACTGGAAGTGGGGCTTTGTGTTATTTGTAACAAAGAGTTAAACAATTAAAAAGACAATAAAGAATAAGAGAAAAGGGGAAGGAAGGAATATTAAGAGCTAGTCACGCACTTGGAGATAATATTAATGTAGCAGCTGTTTAAAAGTTTAAATGAATCAGAACAAAGTCAACCCATTAACATACAAGTTAACAATTTGCAATCTTCTGATCAAAATTTTGATTTCAGAGAACATTGCTTTTTCTGCGACAAAAGTGCTTCTATTTACGGCGAAAAAAGAGGTTTCGATGTTTATCCCGTCAAGTCCACAAATTTGTATCAAAAGATTGTGGATACGTGTTCACCAAGACCTATTGGTAATGAATGGGTGAAACAAACTCATTTAAGACTCGCACTTGTAGATGATCTTCATGCAGCTGGTGCCATTTTTCATCAAACTTGTAATGTCAATTTTAGGACTGGGCGTAATATTCCATTAAGAATACAGCCAGAATACAACAAGCGACAGGCGCACGGAAGACCAGAAGACGTGCGCAAAGCAAGAGCGTTTGAGACAGTGTTAGTATCTGAAGGAAAATAAAAACGAAGAAATTTGTTTTTATCCGAACTCGTTGTAAAAATATGCCAACATTGCAACATACCATTTAGTACAAAGTATATGAAAACTAAACTTCAAGAATACTTTGGAAGTTCACTCCTGATATCTACAGATGATGGGAATGCAGGTGTGCTACATTCAGCAGAACAGTTTACTCAGTATTGAAAGAATTTTATAATCGCCCAAAGAATCAAAATGCTGATACAGAAGCAAAATGGGTTATCGAAACAGCTGCAAAGCTAATACTGAATGATATCAAGAACATTAATTCGTTACCTCAGTATTCATTGCCGTCAGACATAGCGTCAATCGATGAAACCTCGGATATATTCCACAAAGCCTGCAAATACTTCTGACATCATTATTTACGGAGAATCATGCCAGCTTAAAGATCTCATCAATTGGCCAGGCATTTATGCAATCTTCTTGCCCGAGACACCAAATAGCCCCTCTACAGATTGGGCTTGCAGTTAAAAAGCATCATCATTTTGGTTCTAGATTCCTTATCGAAACATTGAATAAACTTATATTTTGTGCTTTCTATTCGGAATTTTAAAAGTTTGAAAATAGTGCAGTAGCATTGCAAGGTAATGATATACCAACACCAACAGGAGAGTATTTCTTGCAATTTATTGCAGATAACGTTGATCACAATCTTTGCACCATTGATTACCATAGTACATTTCACGGAATGGGGATAATAGCCGCGATGACGCCGGATCCACTAGTCTCAAACAAAACACAAGGATCACCACGAAAGTTTTTGAAGTCACATCTTTGGCAGAAATAAAGATTCACTTTTGTATACTACTGAAAGATGACCTCAAATCCACAATATAATTTTATAAACTTCAACTACAAACAGAAAAGAATGATGCCATTGAGACCTAAACTACCAGGTTGGTCTGGACTAATGCAGGTTGTTCAGAAAGGTACTTATCCGGGGAAATCATCAGTCACTTTTTCTTCCAATGATAGATATGAGCCAAAGCGATGATGCTTGCATCTACTCTACCCTGACATGTGTCACTGAACAAGCTCGTAAACACAAAACTGAGACTATCCTCACCTTCGACCAACCTTTGTATTGGAAGGCTCTCATGATCATATGGAGTGAGCCCGCTGAAGCGACCTTCACGAAATAATTCTACGTCTGGGCGGTTTTCACCTTCAAATGAGTTATCTTGGATGTACTGGATACCTCATGGCTGAGTCTGGACTTCATGAAGTGTTGGAAACTGTCTACACGTCTAGAACAGTAAGTCATGTGATGGCAAAGCTGTGGCAAGATTGGTTAGAGGACATCTACCACTTAACAGAGTAATAAATGCTGTGGCAGTCTCACGAATTTTCAACTTCCCCTCCCTCTAGAAAAGGTTAACAATGTTTTAAAAACAAATGGAATACCCGCAGTAGATAATGACTGTGACGTGCATGATCACATCCAGCCGATGGAAACAATAAAATCGCCATCGCACCAACTGTTTGACAACCCTTCAAAAAGGGTTTCAACGTCCAACTTAGAAACAGCGCCGACAACAGTTTCGTCCGAAATTCCCTAACTCTCATATGGGCACACAGAAGAGGAAATATTGACCACACTACGTGGACTATATAACTCCCTTATTAGTGGCGATGCGTCAGTAACTGAGGTCTGTAGAAATGAGATCTTCACCAATATAGAAGAAGCATTTGGGAAAGGAATGCGTAACTTCAACAAGTCTCGCACCGCAAGACTTTGGCTACTATACATGGATATGGTGGACATGTTGTGTAAATTCATAAAAGCTGAGCGCACAGGAAATTGGAAACTTCACTTGACATGCGTTAAAGAGATGCTACCATTTTTGCCGCTGCAGGACACAATCTTTATTTGAAATCGGCATATATATACATATATATATATATATATATATATATATATATATATATATATATATATATATATATATATATATATATATATATATATATATATATATATATATATATATATATATATATATATATATATATATATATATATATATTTATATATATATATATATGTATATATATATATATATATATATATATATATATATATATATATATATATATTTTTACTATATATATATATATATATATATATATATATATATATATATATATATATATATATATATCTACATATATATATATATATATATATATATATATATATATATATATATTATATATCTAAATATATATATATATATATATATATTTACATATATATGTATATATATATATATATATAAATATATACATATATATATATATATATATATATATATATATATATACATATACATATATATATATATATATATATATATATATATATATATATATATATATATATATATATATATATATATATATATATATATATATATATATATATATATGTATATGTATATATATATATATATATATATATATATATATATATATATATATATATATATATATATATATATATATATATATATATATATATATATATATACATATGTAAATATATATATATATATATATATATATATATATATATATATATATATATATATATATATATATATATATATATATACCTTCAGCTAATGCAAAATCTTGAAAAGGGTTACTTGGATGTTCTCTGCCTATTTAAGTCAGGTAATCATGTCATCAGCCGAAGTGACCAATTTTAAATTTTTAATTTTTCTATCCACGGACCTTAAAAAAGCAAGTTTTGATGAGAAGCTTTAAGACAACTGGGGGTTTAACTCGTGGACGTAAAATGACTGAAAATTAGCGAGCTCAGTGGGTTTGATCATTGTTAACCAAGGTCATGCAAGATGTATGTATGGTCAACTACACCACAAGTCAAGAACACATGGAATTTACAGAGGCAGGGTATTCAAAGGGATCACAAAGACATGATGATTTTTCCCTTATTCCTCGATAGTAGAAATCCTTTTAAAGAAGATGCATCATTGCGCAACATTGAAACAGGAGTAGTTGCTGATGCAAATGTGAAGGTTGACAATGCGACGGAAATAGGAAAACAAATTGTACATAACACAACAATATTACGGGCTAAGAAGGGTTAGTCACCCCATAAAAAGCCCAAACTAACACCACTACCACCACACACAAAAAATCACAGACGCCCAGAGTTAGTAAAGAATTTATCAATGTTGACTTTGAAATTGTGAATGAAATTGGAGCAAACTACCCACTCGGGCAAACCATTCCATCCATTAACAACTCTTTGCGAAAAATTAAAACGCCAAATATTTATCCGTGAGAACTCTTTGGTCAACTTCAAACTGTTACCACGTGTCACATAAGGATTAGCTGAAAGATGCAAGAAATAACAGGAAGTCAAAGCATCACTACCAGATAGGAACTTAAAAACCTGAATCATATCGCCACGTACTCTTCTCAACTCAAGCGGGGTCAAATCAAGAATTCGCAAGCTAGTCTGAAAAACAAGATTCCTTACTTCGGGAATAAGTCTAGTGGCTCTTCGCTGAACCTGCTTAAAATTGAACTTAGCCTTCTCATGAACGGGACTCCAAGCCCGAATAGCATACTCAAGTTGAGGCCTGACTAACTGCTTATACAAATTAAGAACAACCTCTCTACCAAAAAAAAACAATTTCTTCTGATCAAACCAAGCATCCTATTTGCCTTTGCAGCTTCTAAAGCACACTGTTTAGAAGGCTTCAGATTGCTAGTAATGACAACACCTAGATCCCTTTCTTGATTAACACAACCAAGTTTTGAACCATTCATGCAATAATCAAAAGCCAAATTGCTCTGACCAAAATGAATAGCTTTGTATTTATCAACATTAAATGACATCTGCTATGCTTGGAACCAAGAAACTAACTTATCCAGATCAGTTTCAAAAAGTGAAGAATACCTAACATCATCAAAATCCTGTACAGCTTGTGTCATCAGCAAATTTACAAATCCTAGAGCCAAGGGAAACATCAATATCATTAATGAAGATTAAGAAAGAAGCGGATCCAATACAGAACTCTGAGAAACACCACTTGTAATCTTCTTCCATGGAGATACTTCACCATTAATAACACCTCTTTGTGACCTGTCAACTAACCAAGAATATATCCAACTGGCACACTTTCACTACACACCAAGCGCCCTTACGTAACATGGTTGGCTGTTCTGTTTAAGAATACTCGTTCAAACAATGTCTCCAAGCAGTCACACTCAGTTTGACAACATCTGTGAAATTTGATGGGAGCTTAATTGAAGTCGACCCACAGCAATTGTTCCAACGTCTCATTGCACTTGTTAATATACATTTTGACTTGAAGGTAGAGTTTTTCTCATACGAATTGTGCGGTTATCCTGCATCAGAAGCTAAAAAGCCAGCTCTTGTTGATGCAATCTGGGCCATATGGGAACAAAGCAAACAACAAGCACCAGTCAGCGACTCCTTTTACGAGATAGATGGGAGTTCATTTCTACAACGCGTGCCCTGGACACAGGGAGCATCATTTTCGTCGTTATGTGATATATATATATACACTACATTCATCAGAGGTATGGTATACGAATGCAATCGTTGTAATTGATGGTTATTCTTGTGGTTCATCGACGAAAGACACCGCTCATGTTCGACGAACGAAAGGATCGTATGGTACGAAGGTCGAATTTAGTGAAGACTTGCCATTCGCTCAAAAAAATAAGATTTCTTAACTAGTGAAAACAACAAACAGGAATTCATTCACATTCTTAGTAGGAAGATGCAGGAGAAAGGTTTCAGTGCCCGCCATGGCGAGGAAGATGGAGAAGTCCTGATTGTTCAAATTGCTGTGACTTGTGCATCGTCAAAGCCAACAGTGGTAATTGTGAAAGATACCGATCTTCTAATATTACTCTGTTTTCATGCTGATAATAATTCAAATGACATTTTTCTGTCAGCTCTTACGTTTTAGGCATGCAATAACGGAATGTGACACGATATCATACCTACATGGCATTGGGAAGGGAAATGTCCTCAAAAAAGCAATGTCTGATGTAAGTCTGAAGGTTAATGCAAAGGTGTGTCTGGAGAATCCTCCAACAAGGACATAATCCGCGCTGGTGAATATGTATAATGCTGATGTCGGAGAAGATTTGAACCACCTCAGATTTAGGAGGTTCACAATAAAAGCCATGACCAATCGATAAACGATCCAACCACAAAACTTGACACCTACTTCAGCAGCTGCTGCGCATCACAGTCTTTGTACATACTTTCAGACCCCAAAGTGGATTAACAGTACAAGGTTATTAAACCTAGAAGATTATGGATGGTCAGTCAAAGAAGGACGTTTTGTTTCAATAAAAACACTTCTCCCAGCAGCGCCGGAAGACATACTAAAGGTCATCAGGTGTGCCTGCAAGGTAAACTGTGAATCGCAAAAGATGCAACTGCAGACGCCATAACTTAAGATGTTCAATCGGATGTGGGGAATGTCGTGGAGTAAGTTGTCTCAATTTAGCAAAGGTTGAGGAAGAAAACCTAAATCTATGAGGGCATGAAAGACAAACAAGGTAAAGAGATCATTTCAATTTGATGTATAGGCCTGCATAAAGGGGCGGAGACAAGTCATAATCACCAAAAGGGACCAAGACTATTTGGAAGCGTAAATATGTGCAATAATTGGAAAAAGGTTGGTCCCAAAAGGGCGCGAAGCAAAAAGAACAAAAAGTCACAACAGGAAAAGAAGTAAGAAGTCTTTTTCGATTTATCTTTAATTTCCACATGAACATCACCTGGTTGTACAGTTTTTGTACTCGTACTTAGCAAATTTAGAATGCAAATATAGTACGTATTCGTTATGATGACCTACTCGTACTCATGAAAAGTAACCCACTATAAGTCTGGCAATCCTATGGTCTGTATCAAAGTTAAATCGTATTCTTCGTATATAGTTTTAGATATATGTTATGTTTTATTTCAGCATATATACGAATACTGATTGGCGCATTTTTTGTGTAAGTTAATGCAGGTCGTTTGAACAATCTGTGACGTCACGATGTTTCATAGACAAAAAATACAAGCTAGCATTAAAGTTTATTATGCATATTTTCTCATTTACGCCAAAAGTCAAATTTTCATCTAATCAAGGTATTTACCAGTTTAAAATGAAAACGGGCACAGCTACCTCGAGAAAAGTACATACAAAGGCGTTTTCTCAATGCTCCTTTTGTGACGTCGTTAAAACATATTTACCATATTTTGAAAATTTTAGTTTTTTGATATGTGGAACTACACACTTTTTACTACCAATAAATGTATAGCGCGAAACTTTTGCAATTTTTTCTAGCTTCAGCCACTTTTTAGGCTAGATTGGAATTGGATTTACAAAGCGCACGAGTTGTTCACCATCTTATCTGTCACTCTGTCTATTAGTGTAGAAATTTGTATTGTGCAGTATATTGCATTTAATGTATAGGCGCGCGTCGCTTGCTAGCTGTACTGTACCAGTACCGCGCGGGGTACTTGCCCGCTTAGTTACGCAGATTTTATTGCTAGGCAAATTCGGGTGGTGATTGGTTGAAAAAGCTATCAATCAACTAACTCAGAGACCACTCTGTGAAAGTGAATAGGTCACGCCAGCTGATGGACTAAGACATATGTCATTATATGCGCATTATCTCAAATGCTTAGTTTAATACGCCAAGCATGCATGCAGACGAGTGCGTGTGACGTCACTTGCACATACTATATATGAAACCGCACAGATTCCTGTATCTTGAATCAGCTGATTGGTTAACAACTCCCTATTGATTAATGCGTAGCTTTGGACTTTTTTTACTTTTCTCGTAATTGAAACCTAGCTGGACTAAGGCACATGCCATTCTATGCGCATTGTCTCATATGCTTATTTTAATACGCCAAACATGCACGCAAATATGGCATACATTACAATATGGACAATGCAAGAATCTTTAGAGAATACTATACGCATCAATGTATTTGTGTTATTCGCTACGCCCTTTAGAGTTTGAGATGTCAGTTGGGAATAAAATGTCGTAATTTATGATCACCTACTTGTCACCAATAAAGAGAAGGGGAAATCCCCTTTCGTACTACTTGGCGTACTCTATTGTTTAACCGTCGAAAGACAAAATGATTTCGAAAGTGTCGTACTTCTTATCAAAACAAATTTTAAACATAACATAAACTTACCCCATCCGATTAGGTAATACGTGACGCGATATCGTATTTTCCCTTCAAAAACTACAATTATTTGACGGTAAATATGTAACCCTTCCACGAACATCCACGTAAAAACCGATAGGTACAGGAAGTGCAGCAATATAGTGATTATCTTACATGTAACCTGTGATGAAAAATATAGAAATAGTTGAAGTTACAGTTGTATAAAACGATTAACATAATGATATGCATATCAAATAATAGATACAAGCGTAATAATGGATTAAGAAAAGGGTATGGACATCAAAGGATCACCACAGGGATATCGATATCATAGGATCACCAAATGGACATCAAAAGATCACCACAAGGACATGGTGTTCAAAACTCACCAAGTGGGTATGGACAAGGATTAATCCAATTAAATATACATCAATGGATCAACACAATTATATGTACATCAAAGGATCAACACAAAGATATATACATCAAAGGATCTTCACAATTATATGTACATCAAAGGATCAACACAATTATATGTACATCAAAGGATCAACACAATTATATGTACATCAAAGGATCAACACAAAGACATATACATCAAAGGTTTAACACAATTATATGTGCATCAAAGGATCAACACAATTATATGTACATCAAAGGATCAACACAAAGATATATATCAAGTATCAACACAATTATATATACATCAAAGGATCAACCCAAGAATATTAACATCCGAGCATCAACCCAATTATGTTTCCAGCAAAGGTTCAACAAAAAATATACATACCTTAAAGGATATTTGATATCAAGATAATAATACAACTAATAATAATAGGGGGCGTTTTATGAATACAGCACATTTTTATGAATTCAGCACATTTGTCAAAAGCTGAATAAAAAATGTATTAAGATTTGGAAGTTTTTATTTTATATAATATTATTTTTCAATGCTTGAAGAAAATGTGGGAAAATCTAGTTTAGCGGTATATCAATATATAGGAATTAATTTCAACATATTAATATTTATAATTATGACCGATTTTCTTCCAACTTTCAGAATTTGTAACGGAAATGTTGAAAAATCTATAAATATTCAATTTTACTCAACAATCTAGGAACTTCGAGGCAAAAAATGGGTTTTCACTTCAAAATTAGGCTTCAAGAAAATCATGCTTATTATTCTTTTTGAAATATTTCTTACCTTCTTTCAGCAATTTTACTGTTCTTTATCTTCCTTTTATTCCGAATTAATTTTAAAATTTATACCTTTTTATGCAAATTTTGTTAAAAAAGGATAATAAATCACGAGCTCACAAAATTTGCGTTATTGTCGGCCATTTTGGACTTTTAGACTAGTACACCTTGTAGGAACGTCGGACTGATGCCAGCCGTAGTATGGCTGCCGTTTAGTGATGGCTGGCCGTCCGAGTGTACTACAAAATTATATACCCTTTTGTACTGTTTTATGTGTGGTGTAAAAGTATAGGAAAATCTCAGTTTTAGGATCTTTATGAAAACGAAACCATTTTAACTTTTCTTTTCGCCCACAATAATTAGAAACGATGTCAGAGGCTTATTTGGCTTTTGGTTACTGCATGAATGGTTCAAATCTTGCTTGCGTTGATCAAAAAAGGGGTCTAGGTCTTGTCATTACTAGCAATCTGAAACCTTTTAAACAGTGTGCTTTTTTAGCAGCTGCAAGGGCAAATAGGATGCTTGGTTTGATTAGAAGAAATTTGTGTTGTCTTGGTAAAGAGTTTGTTCTTATTTTGTAGAAGCAGTTATTCTTGGAGTCCCTTTTATGCGAAGGATAAGTTCATTTTAAAGAAGGTTTAGCGGAGAGCCACTAGACTTATTCCTGAAGTAAAGAATCTTTCTTATGAATCTAGGTTGCGAAAACTTGGTTTGACCACGCTTAAATTGAGAAAAGTACGTGGCGATATGATTCAGGTTTTTAAGTTCCTATCTGGTAGTGATGCTTTGACTTCCTATTATTTCTTGTATGTTTCAGCTAATCTTCATGTGACACGTGGTAACAGTTTGAAGTTGACCAAAGAGTTCTCACGGATAGATATTCGGCGTTTTAGCTAATCGCAAAGAGTTAATGAGTGAAATGGTTTGCTTGAATAGGTAGTTAGCTCCAATTCTATTCACAATTTGAAGGTGAACATTGATAAGTTCTTTACTAACCCTGGGCGTCTTTTTGTGTGGTAGTCGTGGTGTTAGTTTGGGCTTTTTATGGGGTGACTAAACATTCTTAGCCCGTAATTTTGTTATGTAATGTTATGTTATAGCCGGTTTCATCCAAGCTGTTTTTGATCGTTTTCACTCATTTTTGCGACTATTTTACACCAGCTTTTGCTACCGTGTAAAGCCGTGAACGCGGAGTTGCAAGAAGTTTTCAGCAGTACATGTCAAAGGTCACATAGTGACGTGCTCGCTGTAAACAGCTATCTTTAACCATACATTTCCGGGGTAACACTTTCAGTGATAATTACGTCGAGGATATCAGGACAAAATAATTATGGATATGAGAATTTGGCAGTTTAAAAAATGAGACGGTTTTTGTTTGTGTGTGTGTAACTATGCAGCTTGATGTATGCATAACATGCTTTAACTTCGCTTTAGTTTATGAATGTGTTTGATTCTAAAACTGTTTCAACTTCCCAGGCTAAAAACGATTTAAATCATGCGCGCTAGGGTGATAAGCAAAAACATATATATATATGTTTTAATATATCTTTTTATGGGGCATATTAAGCCAGAGTATTTTAAAAGAAATTCTTAGCAATGGGAGGAGAAGAAGAAGGATGGGGAGGGGGGTGGGGTGGGGGGGTGGTTAGGGCTATGCACAAAACGTTTGGGACATTTTCGATAAATGTTTGAATCGTTGTGATCCCCCTTTCTTCCTCCCTTCCCCTTTCTCTCTCTCCAGCTGTCACATGCATATATTCCTAGGCTTACAGCCAATGATACCCATACGTCATGTGTTTCGTAATAATAATACAACTTTTGAGTTAAAGTTGCTTAACGCACCCGTTCTTTATTGATAACGACCCCGGAATATTGTGTCTACAGGGCACGTACATAAAGCATGCTGTTAAAATTATGACCTGCAAACGTTGCTTTCGTGGAGTACAGAAGAGTTCAAACTTCTTTCTCATATTAATAAAAAACTGGTGGGATTTAAGAGAAGTTTTTTAGAAAAAATGTAATACTGAGAGTGTTTAGTATAAAAATATCTAAAACTTAAGTAATTTAACAATTATAAAGAAAAAAAGCTGAATGACAGTGCGGAGGAATTTTAACAATATCAACTGTATCAAAATCCTAAAGTAAAATCTAATCCTAAAACCCTATTCCTAAAACCTAATCCTAATCCTAAAACCTAATCCTAATCCTAAAACATAATCCTAAAACATAATTCTAAAATCTAATCCTAAAATCTAATCTTAAAACCTAATCCTAAAACCTAATTCTAAAACCTAATCCTAAAACCTAGCCTGAAATGAGGATCTACACTAGTTATGCGCACGTTTTTTGTTTATTTTAGTTAAAAGGCTTGCAGACTCCACTCGTCAGTACAACAGTAGGCTAGTAATAGTACATACACTGACGAGTAAAAGTTGATCGGAAAGCCAAAACGTAAAAATTATTCCTTTTTTTTAAAACAATTTTAGCTTTGTTTCTACTTAAAAGACCTAAATCTAAAAAGGAAAACAGTTAAAACGCAAAAATACAACAGAATGAAACTAAAGTAAAAAAAAGCAAAAATCCTTGTATAGAAATTTACGGCTATACGTGGAATTTACCGAAAATGTTATAGCCTAGTGTTACCACTTAACACGTACAATCGAGAGCAATGTTTTAAATCAAAGTAACTATATCTTTCGCTACTTTCGACCTATCACTTTCAGACCACCTTCTATGTATTCCGAAATAACATTCAAAGAAATGTACTTGATCTTTTGCGAAAATTATCATTTATAATAAGAGATTTTCAGCCTTAATTTTTTTTATAGCCTTACATTAATTTGACCACTTAACACGTTAGGCTAATTACAGAGAGAATTGTCCAAAATTAAAATGACCATCACCTTTGTGAATTTCGAACTTTCACTCTTTGATGACCTCCCATGTATTCTCAAATGACATTTAAACTAACGTTAAAGAACTGCACTTAATAGAGCCTAACCTTAGGTTAGGGCTATGCACAAAACGTTTGGGACATTTTCGATAAATGTTTGAATCGTTGTGACCCATCCCCCTTCTTCCTCCCTTCCCCCTTTCTCCTCTCCAGCTGTCACATGCATATATTCCTAGGCTTACAGCCAATGATACCCATACGTCATGTGTTTCGTAATAATAATACAACTTTTGAGTTAAAGTTGCTTAACGCACCCCGTTCTTTATTGATAACGACCCCAGAATATTGTGTCTACAGGGCACGTACATAAAGCATGCTGTTAAAATTATGACCTGCAAACGTTACTTTCGTGGAGTAAAGAAGAGTTCAAACTTCTTTCTCATATTGATAAAAAACTGGTGAGATTTAAGAGAAGTTTTTTGGAAAAAATGTAATACTGAGAGTGTTTAGTATAAAAATATCTAAAACTTAAGTAATTTAGCAATCATAAAGAAAAAAAGCTGAATGACAGTGCGGAGGAATTTTAACAATATCAACTATATCAAAATCCTAAAGTAAAATCTAATCCTAAAACCCTATTCCTAAAACCTAATCCTAATCCTAAAACCTAATCCTAATCCTAAAACATAATCCTAAAACATAATTCTAAAATCTAATCCTAAAATCTAATCTTAAAACCTAATCCTAAAACCTAATTCTAAAACCTAATCCTAAAACCTAGCCTGAAATGAGGATCTACACTAGTTATGCGCACGTTTTTTGTTTATTTTGGTTAAAAGGCTTGCAGACTCCACTCGTCAGTACAACAGTAGGCTAGTAATAGTACATACACTGACGAGTAAAAGTTGATCGGAAAGCCAAAACGTAAAAATCATTCCTCTTTTTTAAAACAATTTTAGCTTTGTTTCTACTTAAAAGACCTAAATCTAAAAAGGAAAACAGTTAAAACGCAAAAATACAACAGAATGAAACCAAAGTAAAAAAAAAAAAATCCTTGTATAGAAATTTACGGCTATACTTGGATTTTACCGAAAATGTTATAGCCTAGTGTTACCACTTAACACGTACAATCGAGAGCAATGTTTTAAATTAAAGTAACTATATCTTTCGCTACTTTCGACCTATCACTTTCAGACCACCTTCTATGTATTCCGAAATAACATTCAAAGAAATGTACTTGATCTTTTGCGAAAATTATCATTTATAATAAGAGATTTTCAGCCTTAATTTTTTTTATAGCCTTACATTAATTTGACCACTTAACACGTCAGGCTAATTACAGAGAGAATTGTCCAAAATTAAAATGACCATCACCTTTGTGAATTTCGAACTTTCACTCTTTGATGACCTCCCATGTATTCTCAAATGACATTTAAACTAACGTTAAAGAACTGCACTTAATAGAGCCTAACCTTAGTTTGTGAAAAATGTATGTTATGGTTAACGTCGTCTAACGTTAGACCTATCACTAACGTTAGTGACACTAACGTTAGGCTTACACTAATTCGAGTATTCGGTCATCCGGGAATTTTGAACAGCCGAGACTCGTCGGTGAAAACGTGCTACGATTTGTGCACAAGTTAACACCACGCTTTATTCTACGTACGCACAATACATGTATTTCAAACTTTAAAATTATATTTTCTACAATATTTCCTCTACATTTGCAACAATTTCCAAAGAATAAAGTTTTAGGCCTCTAAAGGGGACCGATTTCACTCTCGCTGTAATGGTAAAATGGTTTTGTTTTCACCGACAAACTGGTTATTCAGATTTACGCGCGTTAATATGACGTCATCCCGAATACTCGATTTTGTTATTTTCTTTATGCATCAGAATACACGCGCAAAAACTCAATTTGTCTTGCCGAAGGCATTAACAGACAGTATTTTCCCAATTGTGTTCTTCTGATATTCGATGTATAACGCTCCAACGCAACAACACAAGCCTGAGTTGCTCTCTTATCTTACACTCTGCCACAACCCCCAACACCACGTAAACGTATATTATCAATAGGACATTTGTTTTGTGTAAGTAGGTTGTTGTAGATATCGTGTTTCCGACAAGACTTACACTTAAGTCACCCATATTTTTCTAAATGCGATAAACTTACATTCTTTCCGCACAGTGTGATGGGTTTTCAGCTCTTCTATGAGTTGATGAGTTAGTTGTGGAAAAGTTTTTAATCAGCAACTTTTAAGGGGAGAATTTTAGTTTGGTATTTTCCACCAATAATTTGTTATTCCCCATGCTTCAAAACTATTGTCGAGTGTCAAGCCTGCGCATTTGTACTCAGAGCTTCTTCATTATACTAACGGGTGGGAATTTTTTTTATGTGTGCGGTATCTAGGTGACGTCTTTAAAATCAGCAAATAATTATTTAACCGTTTTGTTTTAGAGCTTTTTCAGGTTGTAACAAGGTGGTAGTGGTATTAATTTGGGATTTTTATAGGGTGACTTGCCCTTAGCCCATCTCTTGTTTTGTTATGTTATCTTAAGTACTTGCATTTCTTTGTATAATTCAATTCATTCTTCTACTTGTATTTCCATGATCTGACGATTTTCTGAAATAGACCCCGCGTAAAAATTGCAAACGCCATTTCAATTATTTTCAGGTGGTAGTCACATGACTCATTTTTTTTTTACAAACTTAACGCTGTAGAATGCGGAGAACGGACAGAGAAAGTGAGCCAAGAATCATCTTGATTTGGGTGTTAAAGGAATCTATTTTCATACTTTTTAGCTAAAGAAAACATTAAAAAGGAGTTGGAGAATTGTTTGAGTGCAAAACTGGACACGCAAAAGACAGGTAATTTGAAAAAAAGAGTTTCATGCCGGAAAACGTAGCGGAGCATCATAACTCAGTTAAAGTAAAATGTATCACGTAGCTGCATAGAACTTAAACAACTCCGTCAGGCCGTAAATCAGAAACAACAACAATCAGTAAACGTCAGCCAACAAGAAAAAAGAACAGATCAGTAGGGAAGTTAAGTAGAGGCCTATAGCGGGGCATATGACGAATAATTACAATCTAACAATGTTAGGTTGTACCGGCGCTAACATTACGGTTAGGAAGATGGTTCAGAAATCTACATTTCCTAATCCTAGCGTTTATTCGATTTTTAGTGAAACAACCAGAGCAAGAATAATTTTACGGTACTTACAAAATGTACACTGACACTGACGATTATCGTAGGCCTAATAAGACCCAGTTGCCATTGAATACGGATGGAATAGAATGCGACGACGTGTGAGTCTACGTATTTGCTTAGTTAGTGCTACGTCACATCCGGAAAATGACGTCATTTTCTGCAATGTAAACAAACCTTTGCGCGATACACGTGAGCAAGTCCGTATGCATTTACTGTGTGCGGTACGCATGACATGTAAACAACCACTGCTGATCGCTTTGTTTTCACTCCAATGCGATGTCAATACGCGCGATTACTATGCGGTCTGATGACCTCAGGTCACATTTCCAACCAAGTGAATAAAAATTATGTACACGCACGTTTCAGTTTCAGGTGTGCACTGCGCGGAAACCTATATTTACGCATAGTGTGAGTGTGAGATTGATTCATCGTTTTTCATGATGATTAAGTCCAGATTTAAAATCTTTTATATGTAAGTTCTTAAAATGAATCCCATAATTTATGGAAAATAAGAATAATTTGGATGCTTAGTTTCCAATACCAAACATTTATAGTTTACAGAAAATAATTCCAAGCCCCTTTTTGGGAGGGGAGGGGACGTCTCTTTTCTGGTAGGATAGGTATATTTTATTACTTTCATCGTACTTAAAATAGAAATTTTGATTTTAACTTTACTTAAATAAGAGAGTTGCCAACGTTTCTTATGGACAAAAGAGGGGAGAGTTGGGAGGGGGAGGGGGAATCTAATGTGCGTTGCATACAAACATATCTACAGGAAACGCTGGAGATGTGGTTAAGGCGTTTTCTGCTCGTCAAAATTATCGGGAAAGCATAGGAGTACGGTGCGGGGTGCGAGAAGGACTGTAGCCCCCTCCCCTTCCCTTCCCCCTTCCTCCCCCACCCTACCTATTTGGGGAGCATATCTGCAATTTTTAGTCAAATTTTGGATATTTTTTATAGATTGATAAACCTATCATAGAAATAAAATAATTAGATTCTTTAATCAAGAAACGGGAGAGTAGGAAATTCAGATTTTCACTTTCTGTTTGAATTCACTTAATTTATTTATTTATCTAATATTACAAAAATTCATGTTGGACAGATGTGTCTGTGTTTATCATTATCGACAAGTTTTACTTCATGATATATTCATGGCAGGATTACTAAAATATTTCAGAAATTCATTGCTGACCAGCTGACAGCATTAACCATTTCAGTAATCATGACGGGCGAATTATCTGATAAGGAAGCCCTTACAGAAATCCTTTATATGGGCCAGATATAAAAAGAAAATTATATAGCCCAGATATAAATTCCATATATGCGATTGATATGAATTTCAGATATATGCCATATAAAGAATTAGCCAGATAGATAATACAATTTTATATTGCAGGATATAAATTTAAAACTTTATATGGCCAAATATTGAAATAAAACTGTATAAACCTTTATATGACATATGTATTTTTTATGGCAGATATAATTTATAATATATATATATATACTATATATATAATTTTTAAAAATCTGTATATGGCTGTATACAAATTGATTTATAGAGTGTGGCTTTATATGGGCATATAAAACTTGATTCACATATATTGCCAATAAGAGAAGCCTTTTTCTTCAATCCATATCAATCTTTATCTGGTTGTAAACAATTATGTGATCCATGTAAATATTGATAAAATACACACGTAAAACTGCTATGAATCTTTAAATGGTGGTACAAAATTTGACATATGTATGGCCGATACTTTAAGGGGCTTTAAATGGGACATATAGGTTTATTTGATAAAGTTCAGGTGTATTTGGTCGATATAGCGTTTTAGTAAAGCTTTGTGAAAGTTAAGTATCTTTCTAAAATGAATTTACGTAATAAATATTTACATAGTTTTTCAACATACATACACATATCTACAAAGACGTAGGTGAAGGAAACACATGAGCTGCATACATTTGTATACAGCAGAAGTGCTTCATCTCCTTGTTTGTTTTACTCTTACTCTACCACGCGGCGATAATATTGCCGTTTTGAAATTACCTTTATCCAAAATAGAATCGGGACCTTACCAACATTTTAAAGGGGTGCAAATAGTGGCATTGCAAAGATCTCGGAAATCTTTAATAAAATGTAATTTTTTTTTAGAGGGGGAAGGGGGAGGTGGAGGGTGTATTACTCACATTTTTTCATCAAATTTTGTCCAAACATTAAGAAATTTACCTTTTGTTTAAAATGTCCCGAAAAATGCATATTTTTGAAAAATTAGCAAAAATTGCTTAGAAAATAAATCTAGATATTTTATTTTTATATATACTATATAGACAAGTAATATTATTTAAATCTAATAACATTTTACTCATACCTGGTCATTATTTTTAGATTATTTGTAAAATATGTAAAATTTTGTGATTTTTGGTAATTTGTTGACCCTTTTTGTTAAAAAATCGTGTGATCCACCCCTACATCGTTATGAAAAGTTGTATTCACCATTCTGCGTAAACAGCGTACTTTCACATGGATTGCTGCAATAAAAGACATACCCTCTCGATCGTTGCAAAAACGTTTTTTAGCTACGTCACTTGACTTATTTTTAGATTTTTTGACATTTACGTTAAGGCGACAGAAGAATGTGTCTCTCGAATCTTGTTTGAAAGTGAAACTGAGGATTAGGAAAAGTCAGAAGGCTATCGTCAGTGATGGAGATCTTTTAGTACCTGGACCCAACCCAGAAGAGGCCTAAAGATGATCAGAATCAGGTAAAATGATTTTTTCAAATTTCTAAAAATGCGAGTGCATTTTTTTAACTTCATGCTTACTAACGTTACTCGTTAGGCCCAACGTTAGGCATAGCTAATGTTAGTTCTGATCCGTTCAAAATTAAGCAAAAGCAGTGTAATTTAGCTGGGATTATTTACTTGTAATGATTATAAACAAGTAAATGGGTTACTAAATTCCGACGTGGTTAACATGAATTGTCTTTACTATAGTAATTTTGGATGAAACTTTACAGATCAATCTTTGATTTATAGTACACAGTGTCCATATACCTATTTTGCGAATTTTCGATTCCATGTTGTGAGGTTGTGGTGCAGTGGAATAGGATTCAAATTTTAAGGGGAAAGGGTCCCATGTTGTTGGAAAGAGAGACATGTTGGGGCAAGATACCAATGGTGGGGGCCAAGCTGTCCCATGTAGGGGTAAGTTATTTTCTTTAAAGGAATTTGGATCCTGGAAGGGGGCCATTTTTTTTGAGGGGAGGGGATGGCAGTTCCCCTGGTTCCCTGTCCCAATATAACTCACTGAAGGATTCCAAGTTTGGCAACGTCAACATGATAAGTGATGCTATGAACCATTTTTGAGTACCTTTTCACCGAGAATTCCTTCAGGAATCAACAAAAGTAAGTTTCTACACGACTCAGTATATCCAGAGTAAATATAAGTATTTTCAACGCGTCCAATGGTTAAAATTGGTTCATAAACTGAAAATTTTAAGCCTGCGCATAATAAATGAGGTAAATTAGCTGATTTGCACATCATTTGCATAACATTTCTATTAAAATGTTGGTGTTAACATTTCGTTTTTATATCATACTAGTTGTGTGCATCATAGAAAGGAACAATGCATGCTTATAGGAAAATATAGTGCTAAATCCTATCAAATAGATCTTTGGCAAAATCAGAGGTCAATATTTAGGCCAAAAAAGGTCAACAAAATTAAAATTGACGTATGATTTTTTCTTGCTCCAAAAAAATTAAGAGTACTATTAAATGAAAGGTCCTTCTTTCAACAATTCATACATTCTATCAATACTTTCTTCTTCTAATTAGCCCCAAGAAAGCAGAATATCACAAAGATAGCAGTTTTAGGACATCTAATAATCTCAATCAATAACCTCATTTGCATACATTTGCGAAATTCACCAAATAAGTATGCAAATTAACGTAAAGTTTAGAGTTTTAGCCTTCATATAACATAAACCTATTACCGTAGAAAATGAAGATAAATTAGTGAGAAAAAAAAACCTTTCCAAAAAGTTCCCTAAAATGAGGAAACAACGCAATAGTTGCGTCTTGTAGTCTCGTAACGAACGGGTAGTGTGGTTTTTTGTTGTATCTGCGCGCGTTTGCAACATTAGTTGCAACGCTAACGTCCTGTGTACAAGACACTTGAATTCTTCCAAAAAATTGACAATGTTTACCCTTTTTCACAAGGATTTCGGGAAATCTACTAAAACGTAAGTTTGTTGTATGTTTGTGTGGTTACATTAGGCAAACTTTCAGGGCGTCGGTGTTAATTTTCATGCTCTTTTGTGACCACTGTACTGTAGAGGAGGTTATATATAAGCGATCGTGTCTACTCAGATTCCTACAACTATTTTTCATTTATTTTAGATTTATCAAAAAGTTTCTGGAGGCCAGGATGTCCTGAAAGTAGTTCAACACGCAGGGGTATGCATAATTTTAACATTTATGTAGTTCAACACGCAGGTGTACGCATAATTTTAACATTTCTGTACTTTAACACGCATGGGTATGCATAATTTTAACATTGTGTACTTTAACACGCAGGGGTATGCATAATTTTAATATTTCTGTAGTTTAACACGCAGGAGTATGCATAATTTTAACATTTTGTACTTCAACACGCAGGGGTATGCATAAGTTTAACATTTTTGTAGTACAACACGCATGGTGTGCATAATTTCAACATTTCTGTAGTTCAACACGCAGAGGTATGCATAATTTTAACATTTCTGTAGTTCAACACGCAGGGGTACGCATAATTTTAACATTTCTGTAGTTCAAGACGCAGGGGTATGCATAATTTAAACATTTTTTGTAGTTCAACAGGCATGGGTATGCATAATTTTAACATTTCTGTAGTTCAATGCGCAGGGGTATGCATAATTTTAACATATCTGTAGTTCAACACGCAGGGGTACGCATAATTTTAACATTTCTGTAGTTCAACACGCATGGGTATGCATAATTTTAAAATTTCTGTAGTTCAACACGCAGGAGTGATAAATATTTTCAATTTCATTAAGTTCTTTGTAGAACCTTACCATCGTCAGCGGATCCAGACTAGCCTAACGTAATCTGTAGTAGGCGTAGGCTTAGTCAGATAAACATTTTACCGTAAAATACGCTATAGACCTTTCAAAATCGAGTTTAGCCGAACGTGAAACGTCAGGGTACTTTAACCAATAACATTCCGGGGAATTTTTTGCTTTTACTAACCAACCAATAACCTGCAGAGAAAATTGTAAACAACAACAATACGCGCGTATTACCTTCATAAGCTTGCACGCACGTACATATTATGCATGCACAATATTGCATGCACGACGTACGTAAATACATAAGCTTTGTGTTGTATGCAAACGTAAAGTATCTCAATTTGCGTCAACGTTTCAACTGCTCTGCCTGGATAATTCTTTTCTTATGGTGATGATTTTGTGTTGTCATATTCCAAGAGGATCCGTACTGTCTTTCATTCAGACTGTCTCATTTAAGGAATACGCGATAACCAGGTAAGATTTCAAATTAAAACTTGGCCTCAGGTACGTGTATAACATTAAAGTTACGTTCAATGCATGGAGTTGTAGGCCCTAGGCCTAGTGTGCACGTTAAAATATTGTTTTTTTTTATGAATGGAACATTGTATGTTCGTTGGGGTCCACATTCCTTCAACATTTACGAAACATTAACAATATTTGTGTACATTTAAAACACAAAAATTGGACGGAAATGGGCAAAAATTATTCAAATTCTAAAACGTTAATGTTTAGTGCGGAGAGCCTACTGTAATGGTATAAGATTGTGCCGTTGACCTCACTGCACAGAATATGAAAATAGTACCGAGACCTTTCGGCAGCAAATCCCTTGTTATCTGTGAATGAGACAACTAGTTTCGCATATTGGAAAAATTGTGTGAACGGAGAGGATACAGTTTATGCAAAATATTCTGTTTTGTATGAAATTTCCAAACCAGATTACGCTACCATTTATGTCTTAGTGAAGTGCTTATTTGTGTATGTAGGCCCATATATACTGTTAATTATTGTGTTTATCCCGAGCAGTATTTCTGAAGAACATTTAATTTAGACTGCTAGAAGAGATATGACAGTAAGATTTGAAGATAAGGACACTCTTGCAGGAAAGTATTTGCGGTATGTAAGTAATATGTTAGATCTGCAATGCAGATCATGAAAGGTCCCAAAAAGTGTGTTAATGTTTCACGAAGGGTCATGGATACTCTGTTACGCGATTTTGGAAGAAAAAATAGGGTCAGCTTTCTTATATCTACGCCGAACCAGGAGAAGACCAGTAGCAAGGGAATTAGAAGGGATGGTCCGTTTTTCGTATGACAGGACAACAAACTTTGAAATTCCAGATGCGTATTATTCTTTTAGATTTCGAAAGGGCACTTTCTTAACAAAAGGGGGTTAGTTCGTTCGTTTGTATTGTTGTTGTTATTTATGACCTTCCACCTGATGGGCGATCAAGGGCGCATGCTCAAAGATATCACATTTCATCAACACTTTGACGCAAACATTTCAATTAGCGAAACTAACAAAAGACAGACGGGATTCAAAACAGGAGGGGACAGGACACCTAGCATTTCATTGAGCGTGTTGATAGATAAATCACAACTAAACTAATCATGGACAGTATAGCAATAGTCAAAGGGCTAATCGATCCCGGGAGGAAATGAGGAGATGGAGGGGGTGGAAGGAGGGGAGACCATCTACCGAAATCTGTTATGAATCTTCTCACCCATTTACAAATTTAGTGGCCTTTAAAGCGAGGACGATACATGGGTTATTACGGCTGTTGTTATTTTTTTTTGGGGGCAAGTATTTACGGCCCTCAATAATGAAGTTTTGCATGGTGAATTGAGTTTGAAGGAACTCAAATTCCTTTCATATTTAGTTTTTTCAAAGTATACATGAATAGGTCAACACAAAGACAAATTTGGAACATTCTGGATGTAGCATAAGCACTGGTTAACAATGTAGTTTCATCTCGCCGGATCGACTTTCAAGTGCATCCATTTCTCATATATTGACGTATACCTGTATACGGGCCTGGCTTCGTCCAAAGAAATTATATTCTAATTTTCTGACTTTTGTGATTGCAAATTTAATATTAAAAGAAAAAGCCATCAGCAATTTTTAGGCCGATTGAAATTGAATCAATTTTAGTCGCGGTAGGGAAGGGAATTGCGCTTTCAGCTATACGCAGGAGAGATGGAGAAATTCAGGCTACTGAGGGTAGAAAATCTAGTGCTGGCATTTTCTTTATTTCATATTTTAAATGAGGATCTGAAACTTGAAAAAGGAGCTTTATTTCCATTTCAAGTGTTATGAATACCTGCAATTTGTAAGTTGTAATTCTGTTCTGGAAATTGTTTGTCCTCTGTTCAATCGTGCACGCAGGGGCATAACTAGACTTTGAGCGCAGGGGTGTTAGACATTCTTGTCCGACAAAAAATAAGTCGAGACAATTTAGAATAGTTTTTCTGTCTATATCTATCTATATAAGTATAGGGCTACAATTTGAATAAAATGAAATAAAAAACGATCTACATATCAAAGCCTTCCGTGTGAAACGTAGACGGGCAATGAAACCAAGAACACCTGAACCACGGGGCAACGAGGGCAATCCCTACCCTTCTCCTCACGGGGACAATGGAGACAAGAATTAGGCTTTCCATTTTACGAGAGCAACGGGTCAAGAAGTGATATCTATTTTAGGCGTTATTTTCGCCCTTGCTATAAAGTAACGGTTGTGATACTCAAAACTGTTTTTATACTTTGAAATGGCTGTTCTCGATAAAATAAAAATAAACACTTATTTCTCACCATTTGTGCTTTTTCACTTCCATATGCATAATACCCGAAGTTTGACGACCATGTTACCCTCTTCTTGACTCGCTCTTTGCCTATTTCGCGTACAGTCGTACCAGAATGAAACCCGTGATTGGGAACAACATTGAACTATACGGGGAACTCCTTGATTGTGCATCTTTAATTATTTTTCAGTACACATAATAATTTTCATTACATTTTTACCTGATAATGTATGGCAGTAGGCTTAAACCTGATGTAAATTTGATTGACTTCAGTTAAAGTTTTGACGCTTCTGGTTGCCAAACAGTTCATTAAAAGTATCATCTCCATTCATTAAATTGATTGCCACCTCCAGTTGCTTAGGACGTATTTGGCAAATAAAATTGAAAACATGAATGTATACTTGTCATTTATTTCATTAACTAGATGTCTTGAAGATTTACTATATGCCATGATTACTAATACTTTCTTCAATCAGTAAAGTCAATGAATGTACGCACTTGTTTTAGACGCACGATTTGTTTTTTAACGCCCGCCTTTAAAATTTACGCTACGCTGGCATGGCTGATGTTCTATAGAATTTAAAATAATTAGGTACATTCACTTCGGCGCACACGATTGTGA
>JAIGNY010000271.1:95000-97500 GCA_020152595.1 Chiridota heheva | reverse complement strand
TAGCCCTTAAACAAGATGACTTTTAAAAAATGTTCTAATACACGTAAAACGGAGACAAACATCTCTTCACTACCATTGACAAAAAGAGAAGTGTCGTCAGCGTATTGCATTACTTTTATTTTCTTATTGCGGATGCTTATTCCCCGAATAGTACTCTCCGCCCTTATCTTAATAGCAAAAGTTTCCGCACACAAAAGAAAAAGGTAAGGACTTAGTAGGCAACCTTGACGCACACCTTGGCGAACGTTAAAAACACCAGTAGAGTAACCGTTATTCATCACACAAGCAGAAGCGTTAACATAAAAGGTTTGAACCCACTTAATCAAATCATACAAAAGTTATATTATGCAAAAGTTTTTGAAGGGAAAGACCAGTCAAGACGGTCGAACGCCTTTTCAAAATCAAAAGGAAACCCTCCAACTGCTTTTCATCACAGTAAGAAATTGTGTTGAGAACAGTGCGAATATTCTTACCGATATACCGGTCTTTTATAAAACCGGTTTGATCAGGGTTGATTATATACCTAAGAAATTGTTTTAATTCGGGACGCGATACACTTTGCACCTATTTTATAATCTACATTAAGCAAGGAGATTGGTCTGCAGTTACCAAGTAAACGAGTATTCTTGCCATCCTTGGGTGTCAGAGAATTAGTACCACGGCTCTGCTCATACGAGAGATGGCCCTGAGAAAAAGCACAATTAAGAGAATTCAACACTAGGTTACCTATCTCAGACCAGAAAAACGTATGAAATTCTGAGGGAAAGCCGTCCGAATTAGGCGACATTTTTTTTAGAAAAGGACTTTAAACCAGTTAGTGCATTCAGCTAAGGTAAGCCTGCCCTCACAGGAGAGCATCTGATCGTCACCCTTTTAATGCTTATAAATGATTAGTGTGCTTATCTTTCAGATCAGTGTCTTTTGCATTAATTTCCTTTGCCTTTTAATGTGGATTTGTGCCATTTGGATGTAACGATTTCATTTGAAATCAACTGTATTGTGGTACGCTACACTGTTTTCCAAGTTTTTTGTTTTTTTTTATCAAGTATTATAATACTGTACCTTATGAATTGCAGAAATAAAATGTGCATTTTGCTTGGAGGGATACTTCGTGCCAATCCGACATAGTTTATATAAGAATATTATCAATTTTGTAGAATTGAATTTTCATTAACAGATTTTGAAGGTAAAGAAGGATTATTTTCATGTACATACATTTTCAATAAACTCCAATGAAAATTGTTCATGTGTTGCTCAATTAAATCAACTACGCAATCTGCAGACTAGTAAAGCATTTAGGGACAAAATTCTTATCAAACAGTAACAATATGTGTTAATTTCATTAATCAAATGACCATACTTCAAGAAAAACAATATAAGCTATTTTCATAATCTATTTCCATGCACCTGCATGAACAGTGATATCAAAGGATATTAAGCAGTGTTGCGATCAATAGTTTATCTAGAAAAAAGACTTACTTAGATAGACTTCAATTATATACTCAATTTGCAAGTTAATTTACACATTTAGATGAAGGGAGTGATATTTATTATTTTCAAAAAGTTAGGATTGCATTGATATTTATCAGAAAAATACAAAACCTTCAAACATAGACACAGACTACATATGTGGAATCTGGGGAAGGAATACCGAGACTTATAAAGTTAATAATCATGGTATTTTATAGTACTGTGATTTTTTTCTCTGTATACCCGTTGTCTTGTTTATCTGATGTATTTCAGCAGTTAAAAGTATTTGACCTCATATTCAAGAAGTATCACATATTTGTGACTGATTTAGCTGAAAATACAAAAATACATGACTTTCCTTGTATAATTCATCATGGTTTCTTTGTTTATGTTACATCATCTACAGTAAGCAGCTTGACTCTATTGAATGTCTCACATTGCTTTTATTTTGGTGTTTCCCCTTTTCAATAATTTGTGTTAGGTCAGCCAGATATTCCTGGCAGATAACCATAATAATGATAAACCTGACGGTAGACAATGCGGTGGCTGCTTTTTACGCTGTGCTCCAGATTTTACTATCAGTTTTTAAGATTGGTTCATGAAATGGATCAATGATCAACACAAGGATATGCACACGGACGGATCAACACAAAGATTTGCATTCATACGGATCAACAGAATGATATGTACATAAACTGATTGATACGAGGATATGGAAATCAAACGATCCAACAAAAGGATATGTATATCAAAGGATCACGACAAAGATATACATTAAAGGATCAACACGAGAATGTGTATAACAAATGATTAACACGCTGGTATGTATATCAAATTATCAACGCAATGATATGTCATCAAATGATCAACGCATTGATATGTTATCAAATGATCAGCACAACTATATGTATGTTATAGAATTAACACAAGGACATGTATATTAAAGGATCAACACAAGGACATGTATATTAAAGGATCAACACAAGTGTGTACCAAATGATCGATAAAAAGAATCGGTATATCAAAGGAT
>JAIGNY010000271.1:77500-90000 GCA_020152595.1 Chiridota heheva | reverse complement strand
ACAACTTTGGTAAAATTGAAGAAAAATGTTGTTAGCAACAACACCATTTGTTGGAAACATAATTTCCTTACGAATCCGGGAAGATTTTCGGATTCTGGACCTTTCCCCCTCCTCCTCCTTAGAAGTGGTTAACCTTCTAAATACCTGCTGAAGATCTCAACGGGAATAACAGAGGGTAGTCATGAACTTTTTTTAAACACAAGAGAGGATTGAAGTTGTGTGTGCAGAACATAGCTTTTGAAACATTGATGGTAAATGAAACAAGAGACAATGAGGAACAATGTGTTGGGGGTGGGGAAAATCTGTTCCTTTTTCCGTGCAAGGGTTGCTGAAGAATGATATAATCAGAAATACTTAATTATAAGGCAAGGTCTGCACTGAATGGTCTGGACCCGCTGGAATAGCCCTTGAATCCACGACTGCAAGCAGGAATCAAAGATATCGTTTACATTTATAACGAGAACTGAACATACCATCACAAACTTTTCGGTGAATGATACCTTTCCAGGTACATCTTGTCTTCCATTTGATAACGAGATGGTTAAAACGTTACTAACAGGCAGGCGTGAGATGTTTCCGTACAGTGGCATACTGTTTACCTGGATATCCACCGCTCTCTTTATATCGTTCTCATTTGTTTTACTCTCCGTTACGATGACCGTTACCGCTGAAAGAAGGAAATGGAACCATTTTCACAATTTCAATTGTGCTCTTGTCACCCACACTTTTCGGATAATGCAACAAGCCCCCCTACCCCTCCATCACCCCCCACACACGCACATACACGCACACACGTGCACCCACACGAACACACACGCACACACACACTTTTGGAAATAGTATAACTTCCCTATTTCTCAACACTTTGATGCATTTTGAAGAACATTGATTAAAGTGGTTTAGCTACTTGTTTTGTTTCTTAAAATTTCTGAAGGTGGTAAATTAAAGTTAAGTTACTAGAATCTGTAAAACTATTTTCCCTCCATTGGCATTTAAAGGGTTAGTTCAGTGGTCAGGCAATTTATCTTACATGAAGGACGACTTTAGAGGAAACAAATTGGAGAAAAAATTGCACACAAATTGTATTCAGTTAAGGAGATATTCAAGTTTAAAGCTATGTATTTCCATTGTAGAAATGACTGGTGTAGTAAGTCTACTATGGAAGGATGGCGCAATTATTCTTACCTTCTTAACAATTATTGTTAATATATTATGAAGAAAATATTTTAAATATGCTTTCTTATTTCAATTAATTTCCCCTGAACTGGTAAATTATAATTATATTTACAAGATTCTGTTTTACTACTTTTCTGACATTTCCAATGGTTTTTAGGCAACAAAATCGAAGGACAAAATATGATATAATGCATAAAGACTTTTGAGGAATCTGAGACAATGACGCCACAACTACTCTGATTTCAGTCGTTTCTACACAAATAATGCCAAACATCAAACTTAAATATCTCCTTAACGTTATCAGCTATTTGAATGTTTTCTGCACCGGTTTTTGATTCTTTTAAAGTCCTCTTTCATAAACGATTAACGTGCTTGACCACTGAATTCATCCTTTTTTTTAATATATAATAATAAAAGCAATAAGATGAAGGCGCTTGTCTTGTCTACCAACTCTGGTGTAGCGGTTATCATACATGTCTACAGACCACGAAGCCCTGGGTTCAAGCCTGGGTTGGGTAGGCACGTCAGTGCACCACAACTGGTTATCAAAGGCCGTGGACATTGACTTGGTTGTCAATGTTATGTCTGTCCGTACATCGTACCTGTGTTCTCGTACGTGTCGTATTTAGCGTTTCGTGATAGCATTGTTACTATCATAACCGATACGCAGGCGATGACCCCGGCATTTGTCGTCGTTGCGCTTATCTTCTACAAAAGACTTTCCACAGTTGATTTTACACAAGTGAGCATTTTTAACTTGACTGACTCCTTAATTTAATAAGAAATTGAAGTAGCTTTGTTTATCATAAAATCCTGTCTGGCCACTGAATTCTTTAAGAAATGAAAAGTTATTCATATAATTTATGCAGACACTTACCACTTGCATCAATCGTCGAATCAATTGTTATATTTAAAGCGGAAGTGTTGACCACGTCTTCCCCATTGAACACTTGAATATCTAACGAGGCAACAAATAACTTTGATAATCATTAAGTAAAATTGACTATGCTTACAATCTATTAAACAGCCTATAAGAAATTCAACTTGGAGCTTTGTATTCATAGGAACCATTTTTCAACTTGGTTAAAGTGGTTAAATTTTACTGAAATCACGGAGGTATTTTTGTAATGCAATGTATGATGTATGTACTTAGTATCAGTGATGAATGAGCCGCCACAGAACCATGTCTTGAAACAGCTGGCTGTTCAAAAGGTCAACGACAGTGATCTCAGTACAAATTCATTTGACATAACGTTATCACAAGTTGATATGGCGGCCTCCATAAATTGTTTAATGAATCTCCAAGTTCTTGTGTATTTCTCATATCACCAGAAGTTGTGTATTTCTCATAACACCAGAAGTTGTGTTTCTCCCGGACTTTTAGATTGTTCGTGCTGGTAGGATATTCTGGATTGCATTCGAATGTGCTGATAATAAGTACTGAGTCTTCTGATTAGAACATATACCTGTATACTCATGAAAGGCATTGGACTATAGACAGGGGCACACTTTTCGAAAGCTTCCTACACCCATGAGGAAAACTATCGAAATATTGTACCGCTTTGCATTAATGTCTATTGATGCGTGGAGTCCATGTAAACTAATTTTCTTTAAAACAAAATAAACTAAACTTGAAAAGAAAAGAATGATTATCAACATTTCGTGAAAAATGTTGACTATTTTATATTTTTAGTTCTATATAACTGCTTCGTTTCCTTACAAATGTTGTTCTTCCACCCTTATTGTCCGTTTATTACCTTATCGCAACATATAACATATACCAGCTGGGCGCTAAGGTGGAACAAAGTTTAATTTGTATAGCGCCATTAATAATGTGATGCTGTGGACGTATGATTTTTCCCATTCCAATTGTGAATATATACCTGGGACTGGCAAATTTTCATTGCAACTAAAATATGTATTTATCGCCATTTTTATATAATCTAGTTTAACAACATGTGTAAAAGTGTGTATCCTCAGTGATTTACGTGTGTAGGCGTTCATGCCAAGGAATGGGAATTACCATTAGCTGTGTGTGGGTATAGTATCGACATATATTGTTTACTAAAAAATTACAATTTGAGCCTTCTCGCTCGTGCCCATAAACTTTGAATGAAAATTCCAATTGCCGAGCAAAGCAAACATAAACACTTTACAAAAATGAGTAACATAACATAACACAAAAAACACGGGCCACGGCGAAACAGATCAAATATCATACAATAGCTAATTCATAAAAAGTTTATCACACATATCGCACATGAATTTTCAATTTTGCGAGAGCTTCCGAGAGCTTCGCCGCTCCCTGGATCCCTGTCAATGTTCATAACAACTACCCTTAGCAACCATGAATTAACTTTACATTTCAATCTACATACTTAAATAATTGATTTCTGAAATAAGGGTATTCTTGCCAAGTTATTTTCCTCGTAATTTAAAACTTATATTTCTAAATCTTTGTAAGGAAAAACATGGGTAAATCATCAAAAAACCAATTTTGTTACGCTTGAAAAAAGTATAAATTGGTAAACTAGAAAAACTAGAAACGGTCAGAGAGCGAAACTGAAAAGTGTGGGTACCGGGTACGAAATTTCAGCCTGATTGGTAAATCATTTTGGGTTATTGAACAGAAAAAGCCGGCACTTTTTTCCTCATTGTTGGTGCAACCCGGCAAAGCCCAAATGTTTCGAGGGAACGTCACGCTAAGTTGTTCATCAAATTGGGTTTGGGTTTCCTTGGTTACCATCAACAATGGGCTCGTGAATGCAGTTTTTTGTGACCGGTCTGTATTTCCGTTAGTTCTTTTGGAAATATTATAACCTGAAGTTTCATTACCACTTACCAACGGTATCCAATGAAAAACTAATTTGTGGTGTACTGTTCGTGGAAACAACATCGTTTTTTATGACTTCATTGACCATCTGTACGCTCTTCACCTATTAACAAATAACACGAAAATAAGACATTAAGATTAAATGTAATTTAGACGGAAAATTTCACCATTAAAGTAAACTTCAAATGAAATTTAAGTTGAAGTTTCATTATAAATCTACCGACTTATTTGCATATACGATGGGACTACGTGAGATAGTGTTAATGACTAGTTTCTCATTCTTCAACGCTTATGACTGTATTGGTCTATAACAGGTTAGACGGGTGGGCACGTAATTTCCTTGTATATGCAAATAAGTCGGTAGAATTGTAATCAAACTTCAAGTTAAATTGCATTTGAAGTTGGGTTTAATTGTTGAATTTTGCTTCCTCATTTGCATAAATACTAGGGAATTCCGTGAGACTTTAAAGCGACCAATTACAGTCATACAAAAAGAAGTAAAACCGAAGTAACCAAACAAACATACACTATGTGCTATGTTTGATTTAGTTTGTATAGCAAATACGAAAGCTTTTTCCAAGCTAATGGGGTACCTAATACATATGTGTGGCATTTCCAAACTTGTGAAGCATTCTGATATTGCCTCAGTCTACAGCAAAATTGATAAAGTAAGTGTTTCACAAACTTTGTGGGAAAACACTTAATTCCCGTGTGGTATATACTGATCTATATACTGTTACCCAGATACTGACTACAACAGAAATATCCTCGATTGAAAGCATTGTCCTTTTGTTTACAGAGCTGAAATCGCAGCTGATCTGTTACTACAGACTACCGGCTATATTACCATTGTTCTATTATATTAAGAAATAATCTAATTTCAGCAAAACTTTTCAAGAACATTTTCGAAGGTAAATTTGAAACACACATAACTGAGACATGTTACATAATATTGTTATGTAAGACATTCCTGCAACTTCTGCAATGTTTGGTCTAAATAACAACTCTCTGTCAAAACAAAGATACTTCCAGACTTAGAAATAACATAAAATGTAAGTACAGGTGTCTTTAACTCCGACTTACTTTGTTGATAGAGATATTTTTGACTAAATAAATAGCTCTGTTCAGAGAGATGGCATTTCCCTATTTTGTTTGTGTTGGATATTCTCTTGACTATAAAATGGAAATGACTCTTGCGATCTATACCTGAAGTGTATTTAATAAATTAAGTGTTTCGAACATCTGTGCAGAAATTGCAGATATAGAAGCCTTTAGCTCCTCAGAGACAAACCCGCATATGTGGTCATATTTTCATGTCATTAGAACATAACATTCGTATCTAATGTATATCTTTAAACCTTGGTGTTTCGTGCCTTATAGCTTAAACACAAAGGCTCGTAAATTTGAATTCGATACAATGTTGAAAACATGTTTCACATATTTTGATATGATTTAAGATGTCAACCATTAGTCCGGGAGCAACTCGAAAAACTGGGAACTTTGAAATACCCAACAAATTGGGTACTTTTATGTATAACGTCATCGTATTTTCCTACACCACACTAAACGTGTAAAATAGATTTTGAGCAATATGTTTTATTGATTTCCTGAAAAGAGCGATGATGAAATTCAAAAAGCAGCGGCGAAAAGTTTTGAATATCTATTTACTATCCATCTCCAAAATTTCAGAATATCCAGTGAAAGTTTGGACAATCCGGAGCGGGAAATGAGAAACTCCATACGCTTAGTGTGGACTAGTCACAATGTGTAGGCTCATGCGATGACGTAATACATTTTGGGGGTACTTCAAAGTACCAAGTGTTTATGTTTTAAGTTATCATCCGTTTTTAAATTAAGCATCAATGGCCTGGGCCTACATGACTGTATGAAATATTTATGCAAAATAATGTTTGCCAGAGACTTGAAATTACTGAAAGACCATTCTACCCAGCACCGCCTTGGTGTATTGATGTGTATTCGTACAACTATTAGACTATGCAAGTTTTTTTATCATTGTTAATGTATCATATAATATAGTAATATCAACGGCCATACATCTGTACGTAAAAAGAGGCAACTACTAAACTAGTCTTGTCTTTGAACTTATTGGCTTCTTAAACCTGTTAACAATCATGACAATAACAGCTTAGAAATAGTTATCTAGACTTATTTATATACATTTTCCCGGTTTTCAATGTATTGCCACAGTCCCTTTGGCGGCAAATGTATCATATTTATGTACAAGAAATACAACTTTCTGCAGTTTCGGGACTTGCTTGCATGCATCATAAAATCTTAAAATTGTTACGTGCACGCCATGTGTAACGTTCACAATCCTATTTTGCATATTATACGGATGATTATGTGGTACCGTCTTAGATAAATTTGCATTAATTGCAAAACAAATGTGTTTCTTGTGTTATACCATTTAGCAAGCTGGTAAGCATGGATTGGGAGAAACCTTTTTTGCATTTTTTTCGCAAACAAGAGCTTTCGTGCCTTATGTAGCATAGCTACCATTACTAATTTGCATTTGGCTTAATTAAATTTGATTGTTTCATTTGATCCAATTTTATTATTTTGTGTGAAGTGATATCGTACCATTACAGATCTTATCAAAATCTTTTAGATTGCAGATCATTTTTAATGTCCTTTTCAGACGTGACAACGTTTTTTTTTTTATACACTGCACCCTTCATTTAAACTGAACAATCACAGTATAATTTACCTGCGCTTCTTATGAAAACATTTTCCCGAAACTATGTTCCCTCATCAGCCATTTTAGTGTTATGATCTTACATTCTCACTATCATTCACCTGAGTTCAAGTTCTTGTGAGTTTTACGGCACAATGATTTCCGATAACCTTTTTAGAATTAACCTAACAATCTCAGAATCATTTACCTGAGTTAAAGTTCTATAGGGAGCTTTCACTTCCAAACAGGACAAAATTTATGCCACATAACACACAGTAAGATGTTTCTGATACGCCTTTATTAGTATAATTAACAATCTTAGTATCATTTACCTGAGTAAGCCTAGTTTCTTGGGAGCGTTTTTCCCGAAAACCTTCTTGAAGTTCATTTCTATGGCAGCCTACTTTGAACTCAATTCGCAGTTCGTCCTTGGTTAGATATATACAAAATATTATCGCATCTTTAATATGTTCTGAAAATGAAGCATAATGTATCACTGTGCGCCTCACGTACTCATTCATGTATATGTTTACTTCGGCGCTCTCGACGGCCGACTTTAAACTGTTAAAACGAGGTTGCAATGTGAGCCACTAACAAACTCAACCACGTCCTCTATGGGGTCTTGGTACTGACACACCGGTACCCCTGTTATTGACATATGTCATTCTACACATTTTGGTAACAGATCTCAAAACTTTGTGATTTCTCGCATAAAGAAACTATTCCATTGGTCTATATGCATTCGAAATTTCGAATAATATTTTGCATTATGCAAAATAAGATATATCATGAAGTTACAAACACATTAGACTGTTACGTATGCATGGCTTAAAAAGACGAAAGTCGTTTGTTCCTTGCATAGCAAATAATCAAATCGAGAAATGTCGGTTATGCAAGACCAGAAGAAACAATAGCTTGTTATCCTGTAAATACCGTGCACGCGTAACCAATCTTTGGCGTAATTTAAACAGTTAAATATCGGCTGTCTAAGGCCGAACATAAGGTCAATATGTATGCTTATGATATTTTGTAAATCAAGATATATGCTGAACTTAAATATCTTGTAACCTGTTATGAAGGTTACGCGTGTCACTGGCCTTAACAACAATAATGTTTTTCTAGTACTTCAGTTCATTTTCAGTCACTTTCTTGCATCCAGCTAACTATTAAAGACACAGAGCAGCCATTACAAGACTTTGCAAAAAAATTGTGAGCCCATTTTAGCTCCTGAGACATGTAGATATATATGATACATATCATATGGAGGATATGATTTTGTTCCTCTGCCTCAATGGTTTGTAGATAAATAAGGATACCTTCCAGCATTAGCAATTATGATGTATGTTTTGCCTTTTCTTTTCTGTTTAAAAAAAAATGAATTAACAGAATCTATATCTGTGAAGTTAATGTCTTCTCATTCAAACCATACCATTATCTTCAGTCAGTTGTGCATTACTATTGTGGGATACAGCATTAGTAACCGACACGACACTCATCTATGATCATATTTTCTGGGCATAGTGTGTTTGCTCCATTTACGATGCGAAGTTAGATACTTCGACTTATTCTGACTGCACAAGTAATTTTCTCTACAGACTGTCTTATTTTGTATTTATTTAATTTAATGAATGTTCTTTCTTTTTTTAACTTTCTTTGAAAAGCAGCAGTGGCCGATATTTCGTACTAAACAAAAAATATACATTTTTGCTCCATGAAGCCAAAAATTGTTAGTGTCACTCGAAAAAGTATCGATATAGCCAATTACATCCAAACTTGCACCCTTGTAAGGACAATACTGCTGAAATATAACCAGAATAAAATTCTGGGAAAAGACATCAACTGACAGCGGATAATTGATTATCAAGCCGCTAAGAATAATGATTTATGTCAAATATAATGCAATATATATTAGTTGATTACAGCACAAGGAAAAGACGTTATCACATATTGAGCTAATTACAGCAGCAATTGGGAAAATTTGATGCCTCAAAAGTAACAGTGGAAACGCTCCTTATTTTCCTGTCAGTCTGGTGTAAAGCCGATTACGGCGTATCGCACACTGGTGAGTACAGACCTACATTGAGGCTACACTAACACACACACAACTCCGCATAAAGGGCCTTCAAGACAAAGAGTCTAAATAACAGAAGAAGTTGTACTGAATATCTATCACGCCACTATGTGACTATATACATGTACCAAATAATTATCTAAGGCATTTAGATCGCGCAAAACCAAGCAAGCCTTAGAAAAGCCTAATTCTGCATTACTAGCTGTGTAAAATACACAACGTTATGCAGCAGGCGCTGGACGTTTACGTCCAGACGTCTTGCTGTCCAACAGCACAAATGAGCAATCAGTCTTCAACACTATTCCACGGAATTCCTGAGAATTTATGCAAATAAACAGGTATAATTGCTTGTGAAACACGGAAATATCCATTAACAATATGATGTATGTTTTGCGTCTTACTATTATCTAGCATTCTAAGTCCTCATGTCGTACTGACGTCACAAATGTATTTTTGCTATATTACCAGACTTGATAATGTATGCAAATTGCATTCTGTACCTCTGTTTATGACATTATTGGGTGAACAATATGTTTTGTTTTATAGCTTTTTCTTTCTGAAAAACTTTCAAACTGCACGTACATAATACTCACCACGTACGTAATACTCACCACGTACATAATACTCACCACGTACCTAAAACTCACCACGTACATAATACTCACCACGTACCTAATACTCACCACGTATATAATACTCACCACGTACATAATACTCACCACGTACATAATACTCACCACGTACATAATACTCACCACGTACATAATACTCACCACGTACATAATACGCACCACGTACATAATACTCACCACGTACATAATACTCACCACGTACATAATACTAACCACGTACATAATACTCACCACGTACATAATACTCACCACGTACATAATACTCACCACGTACATAATACTCACCACGTACATAATACTCACCACGTACATAATACTCACCACGTACATAATACTCACCATACTTGAAAAGAAATCTGAAAAAGACAAAGTCAATACAAAAAAGAACATTATAATTGCTAACATTAGCAAGTGGGGAAGAGTTGAAGTGAACACGGATGATATGAAAACTATAGGTCAGTTTCATTTTTCATGATATCACATGTAACTATAGTTTTGAATAAATTGCCTATATCGCTTTGAGCTGCGCCTTAAACGCTTACATGACTGCATGAAGTGCTCATACAGTCATACATGCATACACATTTGTGTATTAAGAAGTTAAAATTAAACAAAAATGTTGAATAACCTCTTTCTTTAACTTTTTAACAGATTTTTTCATGAATTGCAATGGATTTTAAAGTAATCTAACTTATTATGTTGATAGCTGTGCAAATATCTTTTAAGGAAACGTAGGGAGAACGAGAACAGCATGAAGAACAATGGTTAACCCAAAGAAAAGTTAAGAAACCCAAAGGCAGAAAGGACAATATAGACATCTGGAAATGTTCCAAGATCAGCAACCAGCTAACCAGTGACCAAGAGAGTGTTAACGCATAATGCGCCAAAGTGAGCAAGAGAGTGATAAAACAATATGCGCATAAGTGACCAAGAGAGTGTTAACGCATTATGCGCATAATGATACGAAGTGAACAGGTAATAGTGAACACATCTTTTAACATCATCACTAAAGGTTAACGATAATCTTCACAACTAAATTATTGAAAGCACGAACATATTAGATTATTATGGGTTGAATTTCGTCTTCTATCTCAGAAGGCAGGAAGAAGCTGTCGAGGAAGGTCTAATATATGGTTCAAATCGGGAGTGTGACGCATGCGAAGAACCAACACTTTGAAGCGCAATATACTGAAGTAGTTTCTATTAGAATAAGTTGTAATAGAGGTATCATATACATAGAGCTATTATATATAGAGAGCTATCATATATATATAGAGTTATCATATATAGATAGCTATCGTGTATATATACATATATACATATACATATATATATATATATATATATATATATATATATATATATACATTATATATATATATATATATATATATATATATATATATATATATATATTGTATATATATATATATATATATATATATATATATATATATATATATATATATATATATATATATATATATATATATATATATACATTATATATATATATATATATATATATATATATATATATATATATATATATATATATATATATATATATATATAGATATATATATATATATATATATATATAGATATATAGATATATATATATATATATATATATATATATATATATATATATATATATATATATATATATATATATATATATATATATATATATATATATACTCACACACATATATATATATATATATATATATATATATATATATATATATATATATATATATATATATATATATATATATATATATATATATACATATATATATATATATATATATATAGATAGATATATATATATAGATATATATAGATTAAGGCACGGTGTAAGTGTGCGATGTTATAACTTCCCTTGCCAAACTAAATATGTTTCATTTTGGTTGTTTCTCAGTTCTGTAGGACTGCAAAGACCTAACTCGGTTGTTCTGGATTGTGTTATTACTCATAAGTCAAGGTCACCAAAAGGTGTGAATTCTTTGAACAATGTACATGCACATGATAAGCGCATGACGAATAATAGCAACTTCCCTCGTTCGATGATTTTAGGTACCTACCTGACTGAAAGGATTGAATGGATTTTTTGCAAAGTATTCAACTATCTAATTTGTGTACCAGGTGTGCAAATAACACCAGCATCCTGTACATGTGTACAGATGTGCTCACTTGATCTTGTACCCCAAAGCTAATAATTTTACGGAACATATACACAAAATGAAGAAAAATTGTTATAAGGGGTAATTTATGAGATTTCATGATTTTATGAGATAAATGGTGTTTTCATGCTACAAAAGGTCAAACATCATGTGTCAAAGATCAAATAAATGTTTTAAATGAACAATTCTTGACCTTTCGGTTGCATTTCTTTAATGGAAATCAAGTTTGATTTGGATGAACCTAAGAAAATGGTGTTTTGATGATTGACTATTTTTCAAGTGTCTCAGATCTGTAGGCCTGCAAAGACCTAAATCGTTAGGCTTTACAAGTGGGTCTGGAATTCGTAACTACCCATAACTTTATTAAAGGTCACAAAAATGTGTGAAGTAATTGTACAGTGTACAATGTATATGAACATAATGAGTGCATGATGGGTACTAGCTTCCTCCTTCGTGACAGGATTTCAAATTGTTTCTCGAATAAAGGTTTCTACCTGACTGAAAGGAATAAATGAGATGTATTCAACTATTCAAGCTGCTTACCAGGTGTGCAAATAACACCAGCATCCTGTGCATGTGTACAGTGGTGCTCACTTGATCGGCAGAACCGTATTCTCTCTTCTGTTCCGTAGCAATTCACACCAGCAAGCAGAATGTCACCAACGCCCTCACCAAAACGAGCATTTTTGATCGCCTCTTCTGCACTTTCAAAACCAAGTTGCCTACAAATTACCCGAGCGTTCTCGATATCCCAGCCATCACCACATACAGTTCCCCATGCCGACTTGGCAAACACTTCAACACGACCTTCATTAGTTCTTGTTCCATTCACTAGCTTCACTAGACTAACGTCTGGAGGAAATAATAGTATTGGTTTTAGCTAATTGTTTGCTTGATATTA
>JAIGNY010000271.1:70000-72500 GCA_020152595.1 Chiridota heheva | reverse complement strand
TATATATATATATATATATATATATATATATATATATATATATATATATATATATATATATATATATATATATACATATATATATATATATATATATATATATATATATATTTATATATATATATATATATATATATATATATATATATATATATATATATATATGTATATATGTATATATATACATATATGTATATATATATATATATATATATTCATATATATATATGAATGATATATATAAATATATATATATATATTTATATATATATATATGCATAGATATATATATAGATATATATATATATATATATATATATGTATATATATACATATATTTATATGCCTATATATATATATATATATATATATATATATATATATATATATACATGCATATGTATATGTATATGTATATATATGTATACATATACATCTATATATATATATATATATATATATATATATATATATATATATATATATATATATATATATATATATATATATATATATATATATATACATATATACATATATATATATATATATATATATATATATATATATATATATATATATATATATATATATATATTAATATATATACATATATATATATATATATATATATATATATATATATATATATATATATATATATATATATATATATATATATATATATGATTGATTGATCGCACTTTATTTCAAACCATAATACAAAATATAACAAAAGTGACATATCTAGAAACTTAATTGGCTTGAGGGAGCACTCAGAAGACACGAATGTATCTGTAGGTGAGGTACCCCCTTACACAGTTACAAGATTTGAGAAAAATCAAAAGAAAACGAAAGAAGAGATTCAATAGTTACATTATATACATCAAATACCAAAAACGAAAAGTGAAGGACGAGTTAATTCCGAGAATTACTACTGGATTTGATAAGATGAGCTTTAAATTTACTTTCAAAAGTCATGAGAGTGAAACAATTTTTAAGATTGATTGGTAGAGAATTCCATATAAAAATGACTTTGTATTTTATAAAATGTTGAGAGATACCAAGATTGTACAGTGGAGTTAGTAAATTGGCATTGCGTGTATTGTACGTGTGGAATTGACTGTTGGAAGCAAAATAATGTGAACAAATGTTTGAAAGCGTGCCCTTATGATAATTAAACGTAAAAATAAAAGTGTGGTAATTATGTAAATCAAACAAATTAAATGCCTTTGAATCAAGAAAAAGGAGGGCTGACGGGGAATTGAAGGAAGAATTGGAGATGGCTCGCAATGCTCTTTTTTGGAGGATGAAAAGCTTTCTAATATTTGAATGGTAGGTGAAGCCCCAGGTTGGGCAGCAATAAGAGAGGTTAGGTAATATTAAATTATTATAAATAGTAAGCAAAATATTATATGGAAGCTGATATTTAAGACGGCAAATAATGCCGATACCCTTTGAAATCTTATTACAAACATAGCTTACATGATTACTTCAAGATAAATGATTGTCAATAATGACTTCTTAAGAACTTAGTTGATACAGAAAATGGAATATTTTTGTTATCTATAACTATATGGAAATCAGAAGCATTGATACGATTTTGATGATATGGAATAGAATAGCGACCGACTTATTTGCATTAAGATGTAACTTATTAGATTTAAAGCATGTAATTACTTTAGGCATTTCACTGTTTAGAGTATTTACCAATGATCTGATATCAGAGCTGTCACAAAGTATATTGGAGTCATCAGCGTATGATATGAATTTAAAAGAATGGATCCTTGGGGTACACCGCATGCAATATTACGGTAAGTTGAATTTAAATTTTAGATAGAAACATATTGAGAACGGTCGGATAGGTAACTACTGAACCAGGATAATGTGGGACCACGTATGCCATAATGATATAGTTTTTTTAATAAGATGTTGTGGTCAAGTGTGTAAAAAGCTTTCGACAGAGCTAGAAATATGCCACAGGTAAGGGATTTATTTTTAAAAGAATCAATAATATGATCAACGGTTGATCAAATAGCATGGGAAGCGTTTTTACCGGGCAGAAAACCAAACTTCTACTTATATAAAATAGAGTTAACATCAAGAAAGGAATAAATACAATTAAAAACAAGCTTTTCAAAAAGTTTAGAAAAACAAGGTAAAACAGAAATAGGGCGATAGTTACTAATTATATCACGTTGGCCACTTTTAAAGACGGGGACGACACGTAATATTTTTAATTTAGATGGAACAATACCCTTAATGAAAGAACAATTAATAACATAACTAGGAGGTTTCGAAATAAATTGGGCAACAGATTTAACGATCTTAGGGTGAATACTATCAAAACTGGGATGGATATGTTTAAATTGGAGATGTACTTAAAGACTTCATAATCATCGGTGGGTGACATGTAAAATGAAGAGCAATTTGAATTAGGTAAATAATCTAAAGGATCGTTGGTATTACCACTAATGCTACTTGCCAGCTTGGGCCCAAT
>JAIGNY010000271.1:10000-60000 GCA_020152595.1 Chiridota heheva | reverse complement strand
GTAGGACTTAGTAAAAGTTTACAGATGTTTGTTGTGGACCTCACGTTTTCAATCGTATTGTTCTCATTTTTATGTAAAAACAGATATGCAATTGATGAGTTGTATATCTGTATGCGCATCTAGAGAGTTATTCTTTTGGCTCGAACTATTGAGGTTAGTTGATCCATATATAGAACAATTGACCACAATTGATGGATATACACCCCATCTGGATCCCATGTGTTGCCCAAATGTGATGGCTCAAAATTGCACGCCCCCTGGGCCCCAGATGAATCCCATAGAAAGCCATAAGGGATAGCCTATATTGTACTCATAAACCGCTTGCCTACATGAAACCATTATTCCCATATGAGCTGGTCCATATTATTGCATACCCACTTGGGCCTCAGATGAATCCCACAGAATGCTCATAAGGGATAGCTTATTTTCTACCCATAAACTGCCTGCCCAACCAAAATTGTGCCTACCTTGGCCCCAGATGTAACCCACATGGGCATCTGGGCTGGCGAATATGGGTCCCATATGATACCTTGGGTAACCCAAATGAGCTCCATGTATTTCCCAGCCCATATGCTACTCATATGAACATGCTGCATGATGCCCACCTGTCAATAGTGGTAAGGATAGACTGAGGTTTTAAATAATTACTTTGTGTCTGTTTTTTAATAGGGAGTCCTTTGCTGACGATGTTGTGAATTATCATAGTGGGCACTCTCCAGTATCCATTATGGATGTTGATTTTTAGTTTAGGTTGTTTCTAAGAAGTTAAAAGATTTGAATTCAGATAAAGCACCCAGTTTGGATAGTATACATTCTGCTGTCTTACGCAAGTGTTCTTATGTTCTTTCTGTTTCCACTTGATATTTTCTATACAAAGTGCATTGATGTTAGTGTTGTTCCTGGTGATTGGGGAATTGATAATTGTCACTCCAATTAAAAAAAAAGAGTGGCTACAGTTTACCCTGTAACTATTTGTCAATGAATCTAACTAGTGTTGTGTACAAGGTCATGGAGTCAATTGTTAAGGATGTTGTATTAGATCATTTACTGGCCAATGGTTTGTTGAATTTGTATCAGCATGGGTTCATACCTAAGAGGTCTTGTGTTTCTAATTTATTGGGAGTTTCTTGACGATGTTACTAAACTAGTTGAATCTGTTCAAAATGTAGATGCTATCTAATTAGATTTCCAAAAAGCATTTGATAAGGTTCCGTTAAGCAGGCTCATGATGAAAACAAGAGTGCTTGGTATGAAGGGAAAGTTTGACAGTTGGACAAATTCTTGGTTAGTTGACAGGTCACAAAGAGTTGTTGTAAATGGTGAAGTATCTCCATGGAAAAATGTTACAAGTAGTGTTCCTCAGGGTTCTGTATTAGGTTTGCTTCTTTTCTTAATTTTATTAATGATATGTTTCCCTTGGCGCTAGGATTTGTAAATTTGTTTAAAACACTAAGCTCCACAGACTTGTTGATGATGCTAGGGATTGTTCAGTTGCAAAGTGATCTGGGTATGCTAGTTTTTTGGTCCCAAACGTGGCAGATGTTCTTCAATGGTGATAAATGCAAAGTTATTAATTTTGGTCACAGCAAGTTGGGTTTTGATTACTGCATGAATGGTCCAAATCTTGATTGTGTTGATGAAGAAAGGGATCTAGGTGTTGTCATTACTAGCATACTGCAACCTTCTTAGCAGTGTGCTTCAGCAGCTGCAAGGGCAAATAAGATGCTTGGTTTGATCAGAAGAAAAGTTTTCTTGGTAGAGAACATTGATAAGTTCTTTATTAACTCTGGGCGTCTTTGCTTTTTTTTTGTGGTGGTGCTTTTTTTTTTTTATGTAGTGACTAACCTTTTTAGCCAGTCATTTTATTATCTTATGTTATGTTGTATTGTATGATTCAATTAAGATACGTTTGAAGGAAAGTATGACAACAAGTACCCATTAATCTTGAACCCCCATTATAATCAGCATCAAAATTAACATTGAAAGGATGATTATATTTGTGGCATTATAATCCACAATTTCAAATATTACTTATATTTGCTAAAATTAAAACCTAGTTGACAATTTTAAATCTAACACGTTGTGAAGAAAGGTACTGGACCATTTCGCAGAGTTTCTCACACGTGATCGATTGGATAATGACCAGACTGTGCTGTTTCGAGAACATGTTATTGTCCACAATTCATAGTATCTGCATTTATTATTTTTATTTTTAGCTACTTTAAAATACTGTATTCTTACATTTTCCACTGTATTTTTACACATTATATCATACAAGTACTTGTTTTTATTGCAACTCGAAACCTGATATTTTAAAACCAACGTTGCTGATAACCTTATATGGGTATGCATGAACGACATTATAAACATGAGATACATTTCTTATTTTTATGTGATGACCACATGAAATTTGAAAACATAGAAAACGAATCAAAAATTAAAAAAACAGGGGAAGCTTGAGTTTGCAACACAGTTTAACAAGATTACAGATGTACTTTTTCTAGCATGTATTCTTAAAGAAGTACATTTAGAGACTTACCAATGCCACATGCGACACCGGGATCGTTAGTGTTGTTACAATTATTGAAGCTGCGAATGCTACTGTGACAATACCTTATTAATGATTCATTTGTGCAACCAAGGGCCTCAAACCAGACAGGACCTGTGCTTCGACCAAAACGCTCAGTATCTTGTATTAGATACAGTGCTTTGTTAAACCCCAGTTCCTTGCAAACTACGTCTGCGTCATCGAGTGTCCAATTATTCTGGCAAAGCGTACCCCACGTGCCATCGATGAAAACTTCTACACGACCCTCATGTCTCGCTGTGCTTCCGACTAGCCTCACAGACAATATTCCTATTGAATTAGAAAAAATGCTAGAGTCCATAAATAGCTAGAAGCCGAACTATACTCTCTGATAAAACCTCAACTTTAATCGTTATGTTTACCACAAAGACAAAATACAAAGATATAACCCATTAGAAAAGTGCGTAATGTAATAAAAACGTATTAGCAACTCAATTTCCTAAGTTCTGTTTATATCTAGTCTTGACATTCCTTTATTTTTCTATGTAAATTACATTCCAGGATATAAACAGTTTTAATTCAAACAGTGCTTCATAAATGAATAATGAAATGCATTATAGTTTGATCTAAGATAGGTGAAATTGTTCTCCCATTGCAACACAGCATCATTATTGGAAAGTGGAAACATCTAGGCTCAACATTGTCAAAGAGATAAATGGGTATTATAAAAGACAATCGCGTTTCTTTAAAACACGATATTTTGTTCTTTCAGACGTTGGTATTTTTTACGCTCATCTCATCATCCTTTTTCTTTAAGGGAGGTTTGACGTAAAACGTTACAAATTAAACGTTAAAAAAGAAACACGACTTTCCAATGCAAACTTCGTTAACCAACATAGAAATTAAAAGCTCATTGACCTTACCGTTTCCACAAACAACACCAACGGGATGGTCATCCTCACATGTTTCATTGTCCGATAAATAGCCAAGACAATGGTCAATGGAGGACTCTTGTCCCAGACATTTGATGTTATTCATGTTGAGAAGTTCATTTCGATTTTGTAAGCCAAAGTCTTTTATTGTTTGTATTACTTCAGTGTATCCAAGGTGTCTGCAAACAGCGAAAGCAGCGTGTGTGTTCCAATTTTCTCTGCATATTGATCTCGAGTGATTCTTGTACAAAACTTCCACTAAGCCCTCATAATCGCCCTCACCACCATAAAGCCTTATGGAGCCGAAACCTGAGGTAATCAAAAGTATCTCTAAGTTAAGCTGAAAACAAATGCACTTCATTGTCAATTGATGTGAATTTTCGATGCTTGAACAAAATTATATTACATCTGATATACTCACCAATACCGCAAGTGACTCCAGGGTCCTTAATGTTGTTACAATCGACATAATCCGTCCCGCTATTAGGACAATACCTTATCGATGACTCATTGGAACACCCGATGTAATCAAACCAAACAGGGCCATTACATTTACCGAATCGTAAAGTGCTTTCGATCACAGAAACTGCTGTGTTGTAACCTAGCTCTCGACATGCCACACGTGCATCGTGGATATCCCATCCGTTACTGCATATAGTACCCCATATCCCATCTATGTATATTTCGATACGACCTTCGTGGCTACTGGGACTTCCAACTAGTCTGGTATATATTTTACCTGAAGGGACGAAGACAATGTTATGTAGACCAAAACAGTGTGGACATTGACGTCCATTCTAAATGAGGCAGATTTGTTGAATGGCATATGATTTTATTCTTTGCATGACATATTTATATGATGAATAACGATACATACCTATAATACTATTTTATCGTATCATCAATTAGGCATCTAACAAAACCACGAGCTGTATTGCATTGCTCAATGCAATTCTCCTACTTTAAATGGTCATCGATATGTTTCTGTGTTGCGATGCCTTGCGGTCTTTGGTAAAATATTATTATTCTTTTCCATACTTCTATTTAAACTACACGAGAGATTTACTTCGTCGCATGAGAAAGAAGAAGGAACATAAAATTGAAACACACTAAAAAAAAAAACTTCAATATATTATATGTTACCATTGTTACACACGACGCTAGCGGTCATTCCTTTTTCACAGCTGTTTGTACGCGATGAATAGCCTTTGCAGTGGTTAAGTGAAGATTCCTGTCCAGAGCATTTGATGTCGTATAGGCTATATGTCCCACTTCCCACACCGAAACTAGACTTTTCAACATATTCCTCTGCATGGCTGTATCCAAGTTCCCGGCATACAACCTTGACGTCCTGCATGTCCCAGTTATTGCTGCATATAGGTATCCACTCTTGTTGGAAAAAAACTTCAACTAGGCCTTCATAATTCGAAACCCCATCAGATTTGGTTAGTTTTATATTTTCGAAACCTAAGGTATAAATTATTAAATTGATTCCGTGAACAAGAATAATTTACAAAGGAATACTTTAAGGTTTACTTTATCTCTTATTAAATACAAATTTAAACAAAAGAAGATTTTCAAACATGAACAATCGGGATTAATTGCAATGAAATGTATATTAGAATGAAATTTCAGTACCATTTTTCACAAAAATGGATAATGTACCAAACCTTTGAATTCAACCTTATTATAATATCATTGATATATCAAAACCAACGTTGCTGATAACCTCATATGGGTATGCATGAACGACATTATAAGCATGAGATACATTTCTCAACTTTAAGTGATGGTCACATGAAAGTTGAAAACATATAAGACGAATCAAAAAAGAAAACAGGGGAAGCTTGAGTTTGCAACACAGTTCAACAAGATTACAGATGTACTTTTTATAGCATGTATTTTTAAAGAAGGTACATTTAAGAGACTTACCAATGCCACATACGACACCGGGATCGTTAGTGTTGTTACAATTATTGAAGCTGCGAGCGCTACTGCGACAATACCTTATTAATGATTCATTTGTGCAACCAAGGGCCTCAAACCAGACAGGACCTGTGCTTCGACCAAAACGCTCAGTATCTTGTATTAGATTCAGTGCTTTGTTAAACCCCAGTTCCTTGCAAACTAGGTCTGCGTCATCGAGTGTCCAGTTATTCTGGCAAAGCGTACCCCACGTGCCATCGATGTAAACTTCTACACGACCCTCATGTCTCGCTGTGCTTCCGAGCAGCCTCACAGACAATATACCTATTAAATCAGAAAAAATGCTAGAGTCCATAAATAGATACAAGCGCAACTATACTTTCTGATAAAACCTCAACTTTATTCGTTATATTTGCCACAAACACAAAATACAAAGATATAATCCATTTGAAAAGTGCGTAATGTAATAAAAACGTATTAGCAACTCAATTTCTTAAGTTCTGTTTATATCTAGTCTTGACATTCCCTTATTTTCTATGTAAATTACATTCCATGATATGAAGAGTTTTTATTTTGAAGAGTGCTTCACAGACAATTAATGAAATGCATAATAGCTTGCTCTTAAATAAGTGAAATTGTCCTCCCATTGCACCACAGCATCAATATTAGAAAGTGAAAAAATCTAGGCTCAACATTGTCAAAGAGTATTGCAATGGGTATCATAAAAGACAATCGCGTTTCTTTGAAACACGATATTTTGTTCTTTCAGACGTTGGTATTTCCAATGCTTATCTCATCATTACTTTTCTTTAAGGGAGGTTTGACGTAAAACGTTACAAATTAAGCATGAAAAAAGAAACACGATTTTCCAATGCAACCTTAGTTAATTAACATACTTATTAGATTCTCATTGACCTTACCGTTTCCACAAACAACACCGACGGGGTGGTCATCTTCACATGATTCAGTGTCCGATAAATAACCAAGACAATGGTCAATGGAAAACTCTTGTCCCATACATTTGATGTTATTCATGTTGAGAAGTTCATTTTGATTTTGTAAGCCAAAGTCTTTTATTGTTTGTATTACTTCAGTGTATCCAAGGTGTCTGCAAACAGCGAAAGCAGCGTGTGTGTTCCAATTTTCTCTGCATATTGATTTCGAGTGATTCTTGTACAAAACTTCCACTAAGCCCTCATAATCGCCTTCACCACCATAAAGCCTTATGGAGCCGAAACCTGAGGTAATCAAAAGTATCTCTCAGGTAAGCTAAAAACAAATGCATTTCATTGTTAATGGATGTGACTTTTCGATGCTTGGACAAAATTACATTACATCTGATATACTCACCAATACCGCAAGTGACTCCAGGGTCCATAATGTTGCTACAATCTTCAAAACCAGTCCCGTTATTAGGACAATACCTTATCGATGACTCATTGGAACACCTGATGTTATCAAACCAAACAGGGCCATTACATTTACCGAAACGTGAGGTGCTTTCGATCACAGACACTGCTGTGTTGTAACCTAGCTCTCGACATGCTACCCGTGCATCGTGGATATCCCATCCGTCACTGCATATAGTACCCCATGTCCCATCCATGTATATCTCGATACGACCTTCGTGGATACTGGGACTTCCAACTAGTCTGGTATATCTTATACCTGAGGGGACAAAGACAATGTTATGTAGATCAGAACAGTGTGGATATTGACGTCCATTCTAAATAGGGCAGATTTGTTAAATGCCATATGATTTTATTCTTTGCATGACATATTTATATGATGAATAATGATACATACCTATGATACTATTTTATTTAATCATCAATTAAGCATTTAACAAAACTACGAGCTATATTACATTGCTCAATGCAATTCTCCTACTTTGAATGGTCATCGATATGTTTCTGTGTTGCGATGCCTTGCGGTCTTTGGTGAAATATTATTATTCTTTTGCGTATTTCTATTTAAGATACACAAGAGATTTACTTCGTCGCATAAGAAAGAAGAAGGAACATAAAATTGGAACACGCTAAAAAACTTCAAAAAAATTATATATGTTACCATTGTTACACACGACGCTAACGGTCAATCCTTTTTCACAGCTGTTTGTAAGCGATGAATAGCCTTTGCAGTGGTTAAGTGAAGATTCCTGTCCAGAGCATTTGATATCGTATAGGCTATATGTCCCTCTTCCCACACCGAAACTAGACTTTGCAACAAACTCCTCTGCATGGCTGTATCCAAGTTCCCGGCAAACAACCTTGACGTCCTGCATGTCCCAGTTATTGCTGCATATAGGTATCCACTCTTCTTGAAAAAAAACTTCAACTAGGCCTTCATCATTCAAAACCCCATCAGACTTGGTTAGTTTTATATCTTCGAAACCTAAGGTATGAATTATTAAATTGATTCCGTAAACAACAATCATTTACAAAGGAATACTTTAAGGTTTACTTTATCTCTTATTAAATAAAAATTTAAACAAAAAGAAGATTTTTAAACATAAAAAACCGGGATTAATTGCAAAGAAATGTATTCTAGAATGAAATTTCAGTACCCTCATTCACAAAAAAGGATAATGTACCAAACCTTTAGATTCAAACTTATTATAATATTATTGATATATCAAAACCAACGTCGCTGATAACCTTATATGGGTATGCATGAACGACATTATAAACATGAGATACATTTCTCAACTTTAAGTGATGGTCACATGAAAGTTGAAAACATATAAGACGAATCAAAAAAGAAAACAGGGGAAGCTTGAATTTGCAACACAGTTTAACAAGATTACAGATGTACTTTTTATAGCATGTATTTCTAAAGAAGGTACATTTAAGAGACTTACCAATGCCACATACGACACCGGGATCGTTAGTGTTGTTACAATTATTGAAGCTGCGAGTGCTACTGCGACAATACCTTATTAATGATTCATTTGTGCAACCAAGGGCCTCAAACCAGACAGGACCTGTGCTTCGACCAAAACGCTCAGTGTCTTGTATTAGATTCAGTGCTTTGTTAAACCCCAGTTCCTTGCAAACTAGGTCTGCGTCATCGAGTGTCCAATTATTCTGGCAAAACGTACCCCACGTGCCATCGATGTAAACTTCTACACGACCCTCATGTCTCGCTGTGCTTCCGAGCAGCCTCACAGACAATATACCTATTACATTAGAAAAAATGCTAGAGTCCATAAATAGCTAGAAGCGCAACTATACTTTCTGGTAAAACCTCAAGTTGAATCGTTATATTTAGCACAAAGACAAAATACAAAGAAATTACCCATTTGAAAATTGCGTAATTGAATAAAAACGTATAAGCAACTCAATTTCTTAAGTTCTGTTTATACCTAGTCCTGACATTCTTATATTTTCTATGTAAATTACATTCCATGATATAAAGAGTTTCTAATTTAAAGAGTGCTTCACAAACGAATAACGAAATGCATTATAGCTTGCTTTAAGATAGGTGAATCTGTTTTCCCATTGCAACACAGCATAAATATTGGAAAGTGGAGAAATCTAGGCTCAACATTGTCAAAGAGTATTGTCATGGGTATTATAAAAGACAATTGCGTTTCTTTAATACACGATATTTTGTTCTTTCAGGCTTTGGTATTTTTTACGCTTATCCCATGATCCCTTTTCTTTAAGGGAGGTTTGGCATAAAACGTTACGAAACAAACGTTAAAAAAGAAACACAATTTTTCAATGCAACCTTAGTTAACCAACATAATTATTAGAAGCTCGTTGACCTTACCGTTTCCACAAACAACACCGACGGGATGATCATCCTCACATGTTTCAGTGTCTGATAAATAACCAAGACAATGGTCAATGGAAAACTCTTGTCCCATACATTTAATGTTATTCATGTTGAGAAGTTCATTTTGATTTTGTAAGCCAAAGTCTTTTATTGTTTGTATTACTTCAGTGTATCCAAGGTGTCTGCAAACAGCGAAAGCGGCGTGTGTGTTCCAATTGTCTCTGCATATTGATCTCGAGTGATTCTTGTACAAAACTTCCACTAAGCCCTCATGATCGCCTTCACCACCATAAATCCGTATGTAGCCGAAACCTGAGGTAAATAAAAGTATCTCTAGGTTAAGCTGTAAACAAATGCACTTCATTGTCAATTGATGTAAATTTTCGATGCTTGAACAAAATTACATTATATCTGATATACTCACCGATACCGCAAGTGACTCCAGGGTCCATAATGTTGGTACAATTGTCATAACCAGTCCCATTATTAAGACAATACCTTATCGATGACTCATTGGAACACCCAATGTAATCAAACCAAACAGGGCCATTACATTTACCGAAACGTGAGGTGTTTTTGATCACAGACACTGCTGTGTTGTAACCTAGCTCTCGACATGCTACCCGTCCATCGTGGATATCCCATCCGTTAATGCATATAGTACCCCATGTCCCATCCATGTATATCTCGATACGACCTTCGTGGATACTGGGACTTCCAACTAGTCTGGTATATTTTATACCTGAAGGGACGAAGAAAATGTTATGTAGACCAGAACAGTGCGGATATTGACGCCCATTCTAAATCAGGCAGATCTGTTGAATGGCATATGATTTCATTTTTTGCATGACATATCTATACGATGAAGAACGATACATACCTATGATACTATTTTATCGTATCATCAATTAGGCATCTAACAAAACCACGAGCTGTATTGCATTGCTTAATGCAATTCTCCTACTTGAAATGGTCATCGATATTTTTCTGTGTTGCAATGCCTTGCGGTCTTTGGTAAAACAGTATTATTCTTTTCCATACTTCTATTTAAAATACACGAAAGATTTACTTCGTCGCATGAGAAAGAAGAAGGAACATAAAAATAAAACACGCTAAAAAAAACTGTAAACAAATTATGTGTTACCATTGTTACATACGACGCTAGCTGTCAATCCTTTTTCACAGCTGTTTGTACGCGATGAATAGCCTCTGCAGTGGTTAAGTGAAGATTCCTGCCCAGAACATTGAATATCGTATAGGCTATATGTCCCACTTCCTACACCAAAACTAGACTTTGTAGCAAACTCCTCTGCATGGCTGTATCCAAGTTCCCAGCAAACAACCTTGGCGTCCTGCATGTCCCAGTTATTGCTGCATATAGGTATCCACTCTTCTTTGAAAAAAACTTCAACTAGGCCTTCATCATTCAAAACCCCATCAGACTTGGTTAGTTTTATATCTTCGAAACCTAAGGTATGAATTATTAAATTGATTCCGTAAACAACAATAATTTACAAAGGAATACTTTAAGGTTTACTTTATCTCTTATTAAATAAAAATTTAAACAAAAAGAAGATTTTTAAACATAAAAACCGGATTAATTGCAAAGAAATGTATTCTAGAATGAAATTTCAGTACCCTCATTCACAAAAAGGATAATGTACCAAACCTTTAAATTCAAACTTATTATAATATTATTGATATATCAAAACCAACGTCGCTGATAACCTTATATGGATATGCATGAACGACATTATAAACATGAGATACATTTCTCAACTTTAAGTGATGGCCACATGAAAGTTGAAAACATATAAGACGAATCAAAAAAGAAAACAGGGGAAGCTTGAGTTTGCAACACAGTTTAACAAGATTACAGATGTACTTTTTATAGCATGTATTTCTAAAGAAGGTACATTTAAGAGACTTACCAATGCCACATACGACACCGGGATCGTTAGTGTTGTTACAATTATTGAAGCTGCGAGTGCTACTGCGACAATACCTTATTAATGATTCATTTGTGCAACCAAGGGCCTCAAACCAGACAGGACCTGTGCTTCGACCAAAACGCTCAGTGTCTTGTATTAGATTCAGTGCTTTGTTAAACCCCAGTTCCTTGCAAACTAGGTCTGCGTCATCGAGTGTCCAATTATTCTGGCAAAACGTACCCCACGTGCCATCGATGTAAACTTCTACACGACCCTCATGTCTCGCTGTGCTTCCGAGCAGCCTCACAGACAATATACCTATTACATTAGAAAAATGCTAGAGTCCATAAATAGCTAGAAGCGCAACTATACTTTCTGGTAAAACCTCAAGTTGAATCGTTATATTTAGCACAAAGACAAAATACAAAGAAATTACCCATTTGAAAATTGCGTAATTGAATAAAAACGTATAAGCAACTCAATTTCTTAAGTTCTGTTTATACCTAGTCTTGACATTCTTATATTTTCTATGTAAATTACATTCCATGATATAAAGAGTTTCTAATTTAAAGAGTGCTTCACAAACGAATAACGAAATGCATTATAGCTTGCTTTAAGATAGGTGAATCTGTCTTCCCATTGCAACACAGCATCAATATTGGAAAGTGGAGAAATCTAGGCTCAACATTGTCAAAGAGTATTGTCATGGGTATTATAAAAGACAATTGCGTTTCTTTAATACACGATATTTTGTTCTTTCAGGCTTTGGTATTTTTTACGCTTATCCCATGATCCCTTTTTTTTAAGGGAGGTTTGGCATAAAACGTTACGAAACAAACGTTAAAAAAGAAACACGATTTTTCAATGCAACCTTAGTTAACCAACATAATTATTAGAAGCTAGTTGACCTTACCGTTTCCACAAACAACACCGACGGGATGGTCATCCTCACATGTTTCAGTGTCTGATAAATAACCAAGACAATGGTCAATGGAAAACTCTTGTCCCATACATTTAATGTTATTCATGTTGAGAAGTTCATTTTGATTTTGTAAGCCAAAGTCTTTTATTGTTTGTATTACTTCAGTGTATCCAAGGTGTCTGCAAACAGCGAAAGCGGCGTGTGTGTTCCAATTTTCTCTGCATATTGATCTCGAGTGATTCTTGTACAAAACTTCCACTAAGCCCTCATGCCTGATATATCAAAACCAACGTTGCTGATAACCTTGTATGGGCATGCATGAACGACATTATAAACATGAGATACATTTCTTATTTTTATGTGATGATCACATGGAATTTGAAAACATATAAAACGAATCAAAACAGAAAACAGGGGAAACTTGAGTTTGCAACACAGTTTAACAAGATTACAGATGTACTTTTTCTAGCATGTTTTCTTGAAGAAAGTACGATTAAGAGACTTACCAATGCCACATGCGACACCGGGATCGTTAGTGTTGTTACAATTATTGAAGCTGCCAGTGCTACTGTGACAATACCTTATTAATGATTCATTTTTGCAACCAAGGGCCTCAAACCAGACAGGACCTGTGCTTCGACCAAAACGCTCAGTATCTTGTATTAGATACAGTGCTTTGTTAAACCCCAGTTCCTTGCAAACTACGTCTGCGTCATCGAGTGTCCAATTATTCTGGCAAAGCGTACCCCACGTGCCATCGATGTAAACTTCTACACGACCCTCATGTCTCGCTGTGCTTCCGAGCAGCCTCACAGACAATATTCCTATTAAATTAGAAAAAATACTAGAGTCCATGAATAGCTAGAAGCACAACTATACTTTCTGATAAAACCTCAACTTTAATCGTTATATTCAGCACAAAGACGAAATACAAAAAAAAAAAAAAAAAAAGTGCGTAATGTAATAAAAATGTATTAGCAACTCAATTTCTTAATTTCTGTTCATATCTAGTCTTGACATTCCTTTATTTTCTATGTATATTACATTTCATGATATGAACAGTTTTTAATTTGAAGAGTGCTTCATAAATGAATAATAAAATGCATCACAGCTTGCTCTAAGATAGGTGAAATTGTCCTGCCATTGCAACACAACATCAATTTTGGAAAGTGGAGACATCTAGGCTCTAGGCTCAACATTGTCAAAGAGATAAATGGGTATTATAAAAGACAATCGACTTTCTTTAAAACATAATCTTTTGTTCCTTTAAACATTGGTATTTCTTACGCTTATCTCATCATCCCTTTTTTTTAAGGGAGGTTTGACGTAAAACGTTACAAATTAAACGTTGAAAAGAAACACGACTTTTCAACGTAACCTTACTTAAGCAACATATTTATTACAAGCTCATTGACCTTACCGTTTCCACAAACAACACCAACGGGATGGTCATCCTCACATGTTTCAGTATCCGATAAATAACCAAGACAATGGTCAATGGAGGACTCTTGTCCCAAACAGTTGGTCTTATTCATGTTGAGAAGTTCATTTCGATTTTCTAATCCAAAGTCTTTTATTGTTTGTATTACTTCAGTATATCCAAGGTGTCTGCAAACAGCGAAAGCAGCGTGTATGTTCCAATTTTCTCTGCATATTGATTTCGATTGATTGTTGTACGAAACTTCCACTAAGCCCTCATAATCGCCTTCACCACCATAAAGCCTTATGTAGCCGAAACCTGAGGTAATTTATCAAAAATATCTCTAAGTTAAGCTGAAAACAAATGCCTTTTATTGTCAATTGATGTGAATTTTCAATGCTTGAACAAAATTACATTATATCTGATATACTTACCAATACCACAAGTGACTCCAGGGTCCATAATATTGCTACAATCTTCATAACCAGTCCCGTTATTAGGACAATACCTTATCGATGACTCATTGGAACACCCGATGTTATCAAACCAAACAGGGCCATTACATTTACCGAAACGTGAAGTGTATTCAATCACAGACACTGCTGTGTTGTAGCCTAGCTCTCGACATGCTACCCGTGCATCGTGGATATCCCATCCGTTACTGCATATAGTACCCCATGTCCCATCCATGTATATCTCGATACGACCTTCGTGGCTACTGGGACTTCCAACGAGTCTGGTATATTTTATACCTGAAGGGACGAAGACAATATTATGTAGACCAGAACAGTGCGGACATTGACGTCCATTCTAAATTAGGCAGAATTGTTGAATGGCATATGATTTTATTTTTTACATGACATATTTATATGATGAATAACAATACATACCTATGATACTATTTAATTTTATCATCAATTTAGCATCTAACAAAACCACGAGCTTTATTGCACTGCTCAACGCAATTTGTCCTACTTTGAATGGTCATCAATATTTTTCTGTTTTGCGATGCCTTGCAATCTTTGGTAAAACGTTATTATTCTTTTGCATACTTCTATTTAAAATACACGAGACATTTACTTTGTCGCATAAGAAAGAAAAAGGAACATAAAATTAAACACGCAAAAAAAAACTTCAAACAAATTATATGTTACCATTGTTACACACGACGCTAGCGGTCAATCCTTTTTCACAGCTGTTTGTACGCGATGAATAGCCTTTGCAGTGGTTAAGTGAAGATTCCTGTCCAGAGCATTTGATATCGTATAGGCTATATGTCCCACTTCCTACACCAAACTTGACTTTGCAACAAACTCCTCTGCATGGCTGTATCCAAGTTCCCGGCAAACAACCTTGGCGTCCTGCATGTCCCAGTTATTGCTGCATATAGGTATCCACTCTTCTTGAAATAGAACCTCAACTAGGCCTTCATAATTCGAAACGCCATCAGGCTTGGTTATTTTATATCTTTGAAACCTAAGGTATAAATGATTAAATTGATTCCGTGAACAATAATGGTTTACAGAGGAATAGTCTAAGTATTACTTTATCTGTTATTAAATATAAATTTAAACAAAGAAGATTTTCATAAATGAAAAACTGAGATTAATTGCAAAAAATGTATTTTAGAATGAAATTGTAGTACCCTTTTTCACAAAAAAGGATAATATACCAAACCTCTTGAATTCAAACTTATTTTAATATTGAACTCACCAATTCCGCAAACAACTCCCGGATCCTGTACATTTTGCAATCGCTAACTCCATGAACGTTACTAAGGCAATACTCTATTGATGATTCATAAGTACAATTGCGATCCTCCAGCCAGACTGGACCTGTACATTGACCGAAACGCTCAGTGTTTATCACTAATTCAAGCGCTTCGTTATATCCAAGTTCTTTGCAGACCACAGTTGCATCATTATTGCCCCAATCTTTATTGCACAATGTACCCCATGTTCTGTTCTTTAATATTTCCACGCGACCTTCATGGTTTTCGATGCTGCCAACCAATCTCAAAGAAGATTCTGGAGAAATAAAATGATTTTTTGGTTTACGTTTTTCAATATTTGACTTTGACTATTCTAACCTTTCTTTCTCCTATCTCAACCCGGATTAAAAGCTCAGTTAGAATAAACAACATAGTCCGTCACCTTTTTTTGAACGATACACTGGATTCATGTACAGAAGTGTTTCAATCCTTGTCTCAATTTGTGGATATTTTTATCTGGTTTTTATTTTATTCAGGCTTATTTACCATATTGTTGGTTTTTATTTTTTCTGCATATTTTTGATTTTGTTGTTTTCATTAGTTTCCTCAATTGTTAATTTTGTTTGTTGTTGCTGGTTTGTGTGGTATACTAACTTTATCCTATTACACACTTTTTTGCTGTTGTTGTAAGCTAGGCTAGGCATTACAGTTGTTGTAAACTAGGTTTTGTTATTTTTGTGTTAGGCTTTGTTATTTTTTTAATTTAAGTGTATAGGCTTTTATGTTCAGTGTAGGCTAGTATATTGTGTGTTGAAGCTAAGGTATTTCTTTAGGTATTGTTGGGCCTATTGTTCCTCTTTTAGTTTGTTGCTTTTGGTTTTCTGCTTCTGTTGATTATATTGTATGGTGATGGAGAGTTCGATTTGCTGTGATAGCTGTAATATGTGGATTGATTTCCAGGAGTCAGGTGTGACATGTAGTTTTGAGGAAGCTTTGGTTGATAGTTTTGTATTTGTCTGTTCAAAGTGTACACGGTTAAGGCTTTGGAGTTTAGACTTTCTGGTTGTAGTTGTATAGTTGAAAAGGTTAATGCTAGTGTGCAGACTGAGTTTTGTGGCTTAGATGTGGGTAGTTAGACATGTGATGTTGATAGTTCTTTAAGTGAGGAAATTGATAGGGGTTCTGTTCAGGTAGATAGTCTTGGATCAGTTTCTGTTGACAGGCCTGATGTATGGTTGTCTGTAGTTGATAATTGTACAGGTACCATTGGTCGTGGAATTGTTGATTCGTCTGGTACGTTGCCTGTGGATTCTGTTAGAGATTAGGTGTTATGGATAGGGGATTCACTGGTTCGGTATGTTGACACAAAGTTTTGTGGAGTAGATCATAGTAGAAGGATTAGGGTGTGTCTTCCAGGGGCTAGGGTTGATGATGTTAGTTCTTGTGTTGAGACGTTATGTAAGGGTGAAGATACCGTCGTAGTTTTAATTGGTGCAAATGGTATTTCAAGGATAAATGTTGATTCTGTTAGGCATAGTTTCATGATTTGTTATTCAAGTTAAAGAACACAGGTTGTAGAGTTCAGCTTGTTGGTCTGTTGCCGCGTAGGGGTAGTTCCTTCATGATAAATAAGATGTTGTTGATAAATAGTTGGCTGGAAAGTATTTGTCGTCTTTTTGAGTTCGATTTTGTAAATTTCTGGCATAAGTATGAATCTCGGGTTGATTGGTTTATGGTTCACGGTTTCCATTTAACTAGGAAAGGTGCTCGTGTTCTTGATAGGGGTGTTAATAGGGCAATTAAGGATCTGAGTCCTTTAAACTAGTCACGGGGGGTGAGAGTTTAAACTCACCTGTCAGGCATGTTTCTGGGGATAGGGATTGTTCTAGTGGTAGAATTAAGGTTATGATTTTAAATTTTCGTAGCATTTTGAATAAACGTGATGAGCGTCTGGCTGAAGTTTCAATTAGTAGACCTGATATAATTGGTATTACTGAGGTTGGATTTATAGTGAAATTAGTGATTCAGAGATACATATTCCAGGTTACTCAGTTTTCAGGCAAGACAGATTAGATACTCTCAATGGTAGAGGAGGTAGTGTTTTATTGTTTGTGAAAGACAGTTTTAATTGTATATATAGGACAGCTTAGTTTTCTTTTAGTTTTTCAAATGGCCTATGGTGTGAGCTTATTGTTGATGGAGATGTTGGTAGTTCAGTGGTTGTTGGTGTTGTGTATAGATCACCAAATTCTAGTCCTGAGAACAATTAGAAATTGTTTGACTGTTTGATGCCCCTGGATGGCTTTAAATCAAGACACAGACGTGGCAAAAATTCAATTCAATAAAACAAGATAATTTCAAATTATAACTTTAAATAAACATTTCTAAATCATTCAATGTTGATAAATGCAAAGTTATTCATTTTGGTCAGAAAAATTTGGCTTTTGATTACTGCGTGAAAGGTTAAAATCTTGGTTGTGTTGATCAAGAAAGGGATCTAGGTGTTGTCATTACTAGCAATCTGAAACCTTCTAAACAGTTTGCTTTAGCAGCTGCAATGGCAAATAGGATGCTTGGTTTGTTTAGAAGAAATTTTGGTTTTCTTGGTTTGAGAGGTTGTTCTTTATTTGTATAAGCAGTTAGTCAGGCCTCACCCTTGAGAATGCTATTTAGGCTTGGAGTTTCCTTTTATGAGAAGGATAAGTTCATTTTGGAGCAGGTTCACTGAAGAGCCACTAGACTTATTCCTGAAGTAAGGAATCTCTCTTATGAATCTATGTTGCGAATTTTGGTTTGACCACGCTTGAGTTGAGAAGAGTAGGTGGCGAATGATTCAGGTTTTTAAGTTCCTATCTGGTAGTGATGCTTTGACTTTCTGTTATTTCTTGCATGTTCCAGCTAATCCTCATGTGACATGTGGTAACAGTTTGAGGTTGACCAAAGAGCTTTCACGGATAGATATTCGGCGTTTTAGCTTCTGCAAAGAGTTGTAAATGAGTAGAATGGTTTGCCTGAGCGGGTAGTTAGCTCCAATTCTGTTCACAATTTTAAAGTCAACATTGATAAGTTCTTTACTAACTCTGAGCGTCTTTGATTTTTGTTGTGGTGGTGGTGGTATTAGTTTGAGCTTGTTATGGGGTAACTAAACTTTCTTAACACGTAATCTTGTTATGTTATGTTATGTTATTTCGCCAACGAAAATAAAATAGTCTTACCATTTCCACACACAACACCCGCGGTTAAGCTGTTGTTACAATTGCCAACGTTCGAAAAATTCTTGCCCCTGTGTTTGGCAGGCTGAAGGAGTATTTTGCCCGGGGTGCTTGCAGGCGGGAAGGGGGTTTTTTTTGCCCGGGGGGCCCAGGCGGGAAGGGGTTAATTTTGCCCAGGGGTGCTTGCGGTAAGGGGTATTTTTGTCCAGGGTGCTTGCAGCCTAAAGGGGGTATTCTTGTCCATGTGTGCTTGCAGCCTAAAAGGGTATTTTTGCCCTTGGGTGCTTGCAGGCTGAAGGGGTATTCTTGTCCGGGGTGTGGGCAAGCCTAAAAGGGAATTTTGCCCAGGGGGTTTTTTGCAGGCGGGAAGGGGTTTTTTTGCCCGGGGGTGCTTGCGGGCCCAAAGGGGATTCTTGTCCGGGGGTGTTTGCAGGCTAAAGGGGGTATTCTTGTCCGGGTGCTTGCGGGCCCAAGGTTTTTCTTGCCCAGGGTGCCGGGCCAGGGGTATTTTGCCCGGGGTGTTGCAGGCTGAAGGGATTCTTGCCCAGGGGTTTGGGGCCCAAGGGGATTCTTGTCCGGGGGTCCCTTGTAGGCTAAAGGGGGTTTTCTTGTCCGGGGGTGCCTGTAGGCTAAAGGGGTTTTTGATTGCTTACTGGCTAAAGGGGGAAATTTTGTCCGGGGGTGCTTTAGGCTGGGGGTATTTTTGGGCCGGGGGTGTTCAGGCGGGAAGGGGTATTCTTGTGGGGGGTGTTTGTAGGCTAAAGGGGGATTTTTTCGGGGTGCTTGGGGCGGGGGGTTTTCCCCAAACCCGTTGGTGGGGTTTTTCCCCCGGGGGCACGGGCCGGGGGGTTTTTTGCCCGGGGGCTTCAGGTTTGGGGGATTCCCCCCCAGGGGTTCAGGCTGAAAAATTTTTCCCCCGGGGCTTGTAGGCTGAAGGATATTTTTGTCCGGGGGTGTTGAGGTAAGGGATTCTTGTCCGGGGGTGGGCTAAAGGGGGGATTCTTGTCCGGGGGTCCCGGGGCCCAAATTATTTTTGCCCGGGGGTGCCTGTAGGCTAAAGGGGGGATTCTTGCCCGGGGGTGTTGCGGGCCCGGAAGGGGGTATTCTTGTCCAGGGGTTTTTAGGCTAAAGGGGGTTTTTGTCCGGGGGAAATTGGGGTGGGTATTTTTGCCCAGGGTCCCTTGAGGCTAAAGGGGGTATTCTTGCCCGGGGGTGCTTGTAGGCTGAAGGGGTATTCTTGTCCAGGGTGTTGCAGGCGGGAAGGGGGTATTCTTGCCCAGGGTGCTTGTTAGGCTAAAAATTATTCTTGCCCAGCCCAGGGGTGCTTGCGGGCCCAATGGAAAAAAACAAGGCAGGGACTCAAAAGTCCCTTTTCTCTGAATTATAACGGGGCCGAGAAGTTTTTTTTGGATCAAGTCATTTATCTGCAATGTTTTGAAAAATCAATAGGGGGCACCCACCCCTCCCAGGCCATATTTTGCTCCCATGTGGTGAAGAGCGGGAGGGTTTTTAAATGGTGCAGGTGACCTTGTGTCTGTTAATCTATCTGTCTGTTTGTCTGTTTTATGCTGTTCAACCAACAACTCCGAAGCAATGCTGCAACACCCATGATAAACCGACGGCAGTTTTACCCTTTTGATGATTTAAGTGGATGACATTGAACTAGTTCATGAGGTAAAATCAAAAAAAATTAAAAAATTTTTTTAGAAATAACTTTTTTATAGGGAAAATCTTAAACCAGAAATGATGGTGTTCAAAACATTCCCCCTATAGCCTCATTATTTTTAGTTTTCATTCTGGTAGGGTTTAGATTTTAAGGAAGTTATAGGGGAGTGGGGGGACTATTTTTTTCTGGAGGGGGGGAGGGTGAAATAAAAGGTAATGCTTTTTACATAATAAATCCCAAACAATTTTTTTAGTTTTCTTATTACATTTACACAACAAAACCCATATCTTACAGTATATACTTTTTCCCAAAAAAAGAAAAAAATTTTATATACATCAAAATGGAAATATGAAGTCATTATAAAGTGGTCATCCTACTTTTCCATGCAGTTAATTTTAGATAGAGCCTGCAGTCTTGTTTTTTTTTTAAAAACCCCAGCTAAACAGGTGGCATAAGAGCACCCAAAAAGGTTTGTGTAGGGGGGGTTTCTCCCATGATTTCAATGTTGGGCCCAAATAGTGGGGGCCCAAATGAGACCAAAAAGTGGGGGAATCAAACCCCAATGCTATGCGACTGGGGAAAATTTTATTTTTAAAATTTAAAATTAAGTGCAAAAAGAAGATTAATTTTTTTTTTCAAGTTCTTTTTTGTTGATACATCAACAAGAAAATTTTTCCCTCAAAATTAAAAAACCCTATATCAAGCTACGTATTTTATGTTATCAATTAAAAATTGTACTCATTACAAATACAAAAAAATATTTTCGGAAAAATGAAAATGAGGACATGGCAAACTTTCAGATGTTTATTTTAAAACCAATTTTGGGGGGGAAATGGACAAAAAAGAAACAAAATTTGCTAAGATTTAGATTGAAAATCATTGACATACTGTAATTCAAAACTACTGGCCAAACTAGTTTCCCCTTTAACATAAAATATTCGGGTTTCCAATTATTACATGATTTTAAAATTTTGGAATTCTACCCAGGGGTTAATTTTCCCTTGAAAATTAAAGTACAGGATTCAAACAGCTGCCCGAAGATGCTTTAAGGCCTTCTCACCTTATATTCTTTGGAAGATAGAAAGTAGGGGTTAAAAAGTAATAATTTTTTTTAAGGTTTGATCAGACTTCATCAGGAGTGGAAAATTTTTAAATTTTTTTGGGACAGAAAAATTCCTGAAAGAAATTGGGAAATATACTGCAACAACAGGAAATATTTGTAGTAGTTTTAGTCAAATTGCCCCCCCTTTCCCTTTCCCATTTTTTTTTTCCCTTTTCCTTTCTTTTTTTTATTTTCCTGTTTTTTTCGGAGACCTGAAAAATTATGGGCCCTTTGGTATCAGTTCGCTCTTTTTTTCCCCCTTTGGACTTCATACAATTTTGGGGAGACTTTAAAATGTTGTGATAGCAGTCCCCCGGGAAATTGCATATATGAAATGTAAAATATTTTTAAAAAGAAGTAAAAGGTTCCCCATGGAATGTTTAGAATTTTTACTGGTAATCAGTCAGTGACCCATGTAAATTTATGTTAGAAAAAAGTTTTTTCACTGTAAAAAACCAGGGACTGTCTTTCCCTTTGTCAGGGTGTGATGAATCCCCAAAGGTAAACATGTCACTGGGCATCATCTTGGCACCGGGATCGTTTTGCCACCTGGCCTTAAATTTGTCACTGCACCGTCACTGAGCAGTCATTCTTGAGAAGTTGTCACTGGTGTTATAAGTTTATTATTGTTCCTAAATTTTGTCTGGTCACTGGGGTTTTTACTATATCACCCAGCTGTCAATTGTCGCTGGGCTGTCATCTTGTCCTACCCAATAATTCTTGCCCCAATCTGTCACAAAGGAGGTAAATTTAAAAACTAGGTTCCCCCCTGACCACCCAGCTGTCACTTGTCACCTGTCACTAAGCACTTGTCACTGGGCTGTCATTTTTGCCATAAAAAATTGTCACTGGTGTTGAAAAGGTGTCATTATTGTCCCCTGGTGTTTTTCCGTCACGGGGAAGCCCCTTATCACCCACGTCACTGGTCAATGGGTTGACCATGAGCAGTCCTTTTTTTAGGACTATCATTTTGTCCCGGGGCCATACTTTTTTGTCACTAGGTTGTCATTTCTGTAGTTGTCCTCTTCTGCATTATCATCTGGCCCCAGGCATGATATAGATATATTTTTCCACATTCCAACCTGTAAAAAAAATTAATCCCCGGGGGATTTAACATGTCCATACCCCTAAAAACCTCTGTACCCATATCATCTTCTCAGACAAATTTGTTTCCCCTTAAATTTAAAATTCTACCATTCTCACTAACTATATTTTTCATTTTAACATTAGGGGGAATAAAACACACAAAAAATGAAAAATTAAAAAAAGCCTACACTTGTTTGGCATGGGGTTGAATTAAAAAGGGGTTTCAGCTAAAGTCATGAGGTCACGGACTTTTTTTCATTGCCTTTTTTGTGGGCAAAAGACTGTTCGACCCCGTACCCAATTAGACTTAAAAACGTTTGCATGTTGTTAAAAAAGGAAATTTTTTGTAAGAAAATTATGCAAAATCTTGCTGTGCCTTTGGGTTTGCCCCTAATGGGCGGTGCGGGGGAAAAAAAAAGTTTTTCTCGTATTCCATCTGATCCCTGTTTGGGTTTTTGGGTGGTTTTCTGCGGGTTGGCGAAAGAAGCCAACCTACAGTTTAACTAGGATTTGGAGTTTTATATCAGTATGTATGCTTTTTCGCATAAAACCAACAATCAGAGGGGTTCCAAGTAAAAAAAGAGTTAAAAATATAAAAGTAGAAAACTTAAGGAAAATTTGAAGAAAAATTGGAAGGGAACAAAAAAAAAATGCAATCAGAAAAATTTGATCAACTGGAAAGGTAGGTTAGTATGCAGCATGTTTGTTGTATGTGTAATGTGACTGAGCTGGGGGAAGGGGTGAAACTTGAATTTCCGAAAAATCTTCCAGATGAGTTGAGTAAAACGATAAAACCCCTCTATACCCCCCCATTAACATAACACTTGCATTCTTTACCCCACACAAACAATCAGCATTAAATTTTTCTCCCCTTCCAAAAATGAGCTGAATTATGGGGCACTGTCATTTGGGTCACCCCCAAACTATATGCACTGTCACGGGGAAATCATTTCCAATCTGATCCCGGGGTCCCCGGAAATCCTCTAATCTGAATGCATTTCTAAATTTAATCAAAGACTGTCACTAAATCACTTTAATCGGGATGCACCACGGGAAATCCTTAATCTGTATGCACTTCACGGGAAAATACTCTAATTTGTATGCACTGTTACGGGAAATCATCTAATCTGAATGCACTGTCACGGGAAATCATCAACCTGTATGCACTGTCACTAAATCCCCTAATCTATATACTGTCACGGGAAATCCTCTAATCTGTATGCCTGTCACTGGAAATCACTCTAATCTGTAGCAACTCACTAAAATCCCTCTAATCTGTATGCACTGTCACGGCCATTTAATCTGTATGCACTGTCACTGGAAATCACTCAAATTATCCCTTTCACTAAATCCTCTAATCTGTATGCACTGTCACTGGATATCACCCCTAATGGGATGAAATTCCGGAAATCACTTAATCTATATGCACTGCCCTGGAAATCATTTGTCTGTATCCCTGTCCCCGGATATCACCCCTAATCGGGTATGCACTGTCACGGGGAAATCACCCCTAATCTGTATGCACTGTTACGGGAAATCACTTAATCTTGGCACTGTCACAAATTCCCTTTTAATCTGTATGCACTGTCACGGGAAATCACTCTAATCTATATAACGTCACTGGAAATCACTCTAATCTGTATGCACTGTCACGGGAAATCACTCAATCTGTATGAAATTGTCACTGGAAATCACTCTAATCTATATGCACTGTTACTGGAAATCCCTAATCTGTATGCACTGTCATAAATCACTCAAACCCCCAATGCACTGTCATTTGGAAATCCCTAATCTGTATGCACTGTCACTGGAAACCCCACTTTAATCTGTATGCACTGCCCGGAAACCCTTTTAATCTGTATGCAATGTTCTGGAAATCACTCTAATATTAAAATTCCCCCAACTTTCCCTAATTTTTTTTGGGATAGCTTTCCTTAACCTGGGAGGTCAGGCAGATCAATGGAGCCATGGCATTAACAGGGAGTCTAAAAATACAGACATGCCCAAAACTTCATTTTGGGCCCCTAAAGGGAAGTTTAAAGAGGCAGTAATATGAAAAGACTTGATTAAACCAAAGGGAAAATGATTTTAAAAAAATAAAAAAAAATTGCATTACTGATAGCCAATAGTTTTAACCCAAAAAAAACTTTGAAATGAAATAAAATATTTATAAGATTAACCCCGGGGGTCTGATTTCAAAATTTAGCATAGCTGAGATAAAACTTGAATATCTTCTTTAACGGGTTCAATTTAAATGTTTTTCCAATCAGCTTTTTGGTTTTTTTTTAAAAGGTCCTCTTTCATAAAGATGGACTTGCTTGATCAGTGAACTAATTTTTTAAAAAAGCCACCCCTTTAAATATTTACAGTGACCACATACATATAAAAAAAGATGAAATTAAAAACACTGGTGTTTGACTCCCCCCTGCAGGGGAATGAGGTTTTTGAAACTTTGGGCCCAAATGAATCCCCAAGGATTTTGGGGAAAATCCCCCATCTATTGGACCGAAAGGGAGGAGGTACTTTGATTTGTTTCCTGGGTACAAAATGGATAACAGTGATTTGTCTTGAAAGAGGAAAAACAGCCCGATGAATCAAGTCTTACATGTAGAGACTTGGAAAAAAAAAACATGTTCATCTTGTATGACCAACAGACACTACAAAAAACCCCTTTGATATCTTGTTTTGTTTAGGGGATACGTTTTAAAACCATACATTTGACTGGGTGCAAGTCTACTGAGAAAAAACCCATGTCACACCCTTAATGCCTTCAAAAATGTATTGTGTTGTTTAAAATTTAACTTTTTTATTTTTTGATATTTTTTTATTTTTTTTCCCGATGGTACCTCAATAGAAGTATGCATTGGTATTTTCCCCGACAAATCCCCTGTTGTAAGTCAAATCACAAAAAAAACAATTCAACAAAAAAACACATGATTTTGAGGGAAAATGAGGCTATGATGTCACTTCTAGTTTGGTTTCAGTCACTTTTTCCTGTTTTCTGGTGATTTTCTTTTTAAATGGGAAGATTTAAAACTTTCCCCAAAACTCTTCCCGTTTTTTTGTCCCTCTCTAAGGATCAACATGTTTTACCCTTTCCCCCTTTTTTAATTGGAAAAATAAACATATAATTCCAATAGAAAGCTGGACTGTTTTACATTTGAAACATCAAAATTTTTGAAAATATATTATCCCCCACTTTGGGTAACTTCTATCTTAAAACTACTGTCCCCCGGACTTAAAGCTCTTTTTTAAAAAAGTTACCCAAAAATTCTTTTTCAAATGTCACCCGATGCCTACCCGATTAATTCTAATAATGGCCTATTAAAAAAAGACATTTTTAAATCTACACAACAAAAGAAATTTTTTTTTCAAATTCATTTGGGTTTATCAGAATCTGAGGGGTTTTTCAAAAAACCCTTTAATTGGGACATGAATGTGGGAAAATTGCTGATTTGGGGTGCATGAATGTAAAAATTGCTGGGGTTAGAGATGCATGAATGTGGAAGATTGCTGTTTGGGATGCAAGGGAAAGTGGGAAGATTGCTGATTTGGGGTGCATGAATGTGGAAGATTGTTTATTTGGGGTGCATGAATTTTGGAAGATTTGGGTTTGGGGTGAAGGGAAAGTGGAAGATTGTTTATTTGGGGTGAAGGGAAAGTGGAAGGTTTGGGATTTGGGATGCATGAATGTGGAAGATTGCTGATTTGGGATGCATGCATGTAAAAAGGGTGATTTGGGGTGCATGAATGTGGAAGGGTTTCTGATTTGGGGTGAGAATGTGGAAGATTCATTTGGGGTGCATGGGAAAGGAAGATTGCTGATTTGGGGTGCATGAATTGGGAAAATTTTCTGATTTTTGGGGTGCATGGAATGGGAAATTGCTGATTTGGGATGCATGAATGTGGGGAAAATTGCTGATTTGGGATGCATGAATGTGGGAAAATTGCTGATTTGGGATGATGAATTTGGAAGATTGGATTTGGGATGCATGAATGTGGAAAGATTGTTTATTTGGGATGGAAGAATGTGGAAGATTGCTGATTTGGGATGCATGAATGTGGAAGATTGCTGATTTGGGATGCAGGGAAAGTGGAAGATTGCTGATTTGGGGTCATGAATTTAAAGATTGCTGATTTGGGGTGCATGAATGTGGAAAATTGCTGGGTTTGGGATGCATGAATGTGGGAAAATTGCTGATTTGGGGTGCATGGGAAAGTGGAAAAAATTTTTGATTTGGGATGCATGGAAAGTGAAAGGTTTCTGATTTGGGATGCATGAATGTGGAAAGGGTTTGGGATGCATGAATGTGAAAAATTGCTGATTTTGGGTGCATGAATGTGGAAGATTGCTTTTCAATTGTTTATAATTTGTAACATTTTTTTTCATCAATTTCAACAATGGGTTTGGTTTATGACAAGATACAAAAAATCTTTTTTCAGATCAAGCATTTTTCAAAATTGGGAAGATCAACAAAAAAAAAAATAGATTTTCATACTGAAAAAGAGCAGTCATACCTGGGAGGCAGACATCACAAATATACATCAAAAAAAGTTGCCCCAGAGCTGGGCAAAATCACGGTTCTGGCGTTAAAAAAAACTGGAATTCTGGAAGACTTTTTTTTTTTTTTGATTTCTGGAGAAACAAAGTATGTGTGTTTAAATATTTTTTAAACAACCCCCAGAATGGTAAAAATAAAAAGACATTAAATTGGAAAAGGGGGGAAGTATATAAAAAAATTTTCACTATATTAATATTATTTCTTCCCCGATTTTTAGGGGAAGATTTTTAAACTGTTATTTAGAAAAGGGGGGAAATTTTATAACTATTTACAACTCCCAATTTTCATATGAAAGTTTAAAAATTCAACAGCTATCAACTAAGCCAATTTTCACCCCGTTCATATGATTCTTTTCTTTCAATACACTTTATGCAATTTAGCTAATGATTCTTATACTGTAAGGGGTCCTTTTGATAAACCTGTCCTTTCTTTAATTTTCCCGGGTGAATTTTGGCCTGCCTCTTGAGCCCTTGGGGGGATGGCCGTTTCCCTTTTGTTTTATCATCAAACGTTTCTTTTTTGGGTTCCCCCCACTTGCTCTTCTTTTTTTTCTGGGGAGCCTTTCCCCCTTTACCCAGTTTCTTTTCTAATTTCTGCAAATTTATAAAATGATATGACCAAAAATGTCAATACAAGAAGGGGTCAAAAACAAATTTTTCTTGAGGCGAAAATTACTTTTTAGGTATGTAAAAAACGGAAAAAATATTTGCAAATAAATCATACCTTGGATTATTTGTTTTTTATTTGATTGATATCTTTTAATAATCAAATTTAACCACTGAACTTTCCTTTCCCCAAAAGAGTATGAAACTTGCAAATGTAATGTGGCGTATAATGTTTTTTAATGATGGGGGTATAGCTAATGATGGCCAAAAAAAGTTAATTATTGGGGAAAAACGATGATGGAAAAACAGCTAATGATGGCAGTACAGCCAATTAGGGAGTAGAGCTAATGATGGCAGTACAGCTAATGATGGCAGTACAGCTAAGATGGCAGTATATATCTAATGATGGCAGTATAGCTAATTTATGGCAGTATAGCTAATAGGCGGGATAGCTTTTAAAGATGGCAGTATAGCTAATGATGGCAGTATAGCTAATGATGGTTTTAGCTTAAAAAATGGGAAAAAAGTGATGGCAGTACACTAATGATGGCAGTACAGCCACGGCAGTATAGCCACGATCGCAGTACAGCTAAAAATCACTAAAATACCAATGGTGTACTGTATTAGGTATACTATAGACATCATTTAAAATGACATCTAACAGATCGTGACGTGGTGCAACTATTTAGCATGCTACTGTAAGGGTTTTTATAAATCTTTTAGATTCATGCCACTAAAATCATTAAACCCAGGGTGTATTACTGCTAATGAATGAAATAAAGCTGATCACTTACTTATGCCAGATGTTCACGTAACAATCTTTGCTCTGCTGGATTTACACCATAGCATATATGCAGAAATATTAGGTTCCTTTTCTGCAAAACAAGGCAACAAATGTTAAAAAACAATGTATTGTGGAACAACATGGAGGTCTTTGACAGCTACACAAAATGTTCCTTTGGTGAGCATGCTACATAATGTGAACCTATGTAATGGCTATTTTATCCGGCCCAGCCATCCATCCGCCAAAGTTTTACCTGAGAAACCAGAATTGTTACAGTTTTTGAGAATTTCTAGAAAAAGTTAAAAGTTTTGAGAATTCTCAGAAAAAGTTAGAGTGTTCTAGATTTGCTCATGGAAGGCTGGAATTTCCTAACTAATATTAAAGTTTCTCAGAGACTCTTAAGACAGGTTGAAGTCTAGTTTTAAAAATCTACAAATTATTTGATATTTCCTTCAAGATAAGTAAGATGATATTTTTCCCAAAATTCTTCAGAGATCATCAAGTGTCTCTCATAACACTAGAGGTTTAAAAGTCATAAACTTCTTCAAAATATTTGTACCATCGGCTGTATCAGGCCATGATTTATTAAACTCTGCCTTTATTATTGTGTTTATCTGCATTAAGTTGATACAGAGTGCAAACTGACAAGATTTGTTTATTTAGTATGCCCAGTCAGGATTGTGACAGGATGTAACTGCATATGGACATAGGAGGGATGCCATATGGGACATGGATGGGGGCCAAGGGGATATAACATATACCATGTGGTATGCACTAAGGCTTTTTATCAAGCATGACCATTTTACTCATTTTTTTTCTTATTTAATCATTCATTTGCATTTAACTTATTACAACTGATAGACTTTCATATAGTGTGCTCAATCAGGGACTGTGATACAGCTAGGGACGAGACTTACTTATGGAGCTTATGGGGGATGTCAAGTGACATGGGGTGGGATGCCATGTGGGACATGGGCTGGGATGCCATGTGGAACAGGGTGGATGCCATGTAGGGGTATATGGTGGAATGCCATGCAGGACATAGAATGGAATGCCATGGGATGGGATGTCATGTGGACATGGATGGTATTTCAACAAGTGTGGAACATGAGGTGGGGATACCATGTGATACATGGGATGGGATGTCATGGGACATGGGGTGGGATGCCATGTTGGACATGGGGTGGATGCCACGAGTAACACAGAGTGACATGGTTGGGACGTCCATGTGTTACATAGGGTAGGAGGCTAGGGGACATAGGGTAGGAGGCCATGTGGACATGGGGTGTGATGCAAATGTGGGACATGGGGTGTGATGCCATGTGGGGACATAAAGTAGGCTGTCATTGGAACATCGGGAGGGATACTCATGTGGAACATATGGTGGGATCCAAACATGGGACATAAAGTGGGATGCCACATCAGGTGGGAAGCCACTGAATGTGGGACATAAGGGATGCCATGTGGGACACAGGAGGGATGGCATGGGACATATGGCTGGAATAATGGGACATTTGGATCCATGGGACATAGGATGGGTCCATTTGTGTCATAGGGTGAAATGCCATGTGGGACATATGGTAGAATGCCATGGGACATAGGATGATTGAACGTCATGGGGAGATATGGTGGAACGCCATGTGGGACAAGGGATGGAATGGGATGGCCATGACATAGGGTGGGATGCCATGGGTCATAGGTGGAATGCCATGTGGGACATGGGATGGGATGTCATGTGGGACATGGGGTGGATGCCATGTGGGACATGGGATTATGTGTGAGATGCCATTTTTATAATTGGTCATGGTCATATGATATGGGTGTCAATTTGTATGGGCATTCAAACCATGATGGTATTTACTGTTCTAGTTTAATATAAGGCCTAAAATAATTGTTTGTTTGTCTTTTCTTTATGGAAAATTGTGAGGGAGGGGCGAGCTGAAAATTGTAAGGGAGGAGGGGCAGGCTGAAAATTGTAAGGGAGAGGCAGGCAAAAATTTGGAAAGAAAAAAATTGTCATAGATTGAATGGAACATTTTTGACGCACACTTTCACCAAAACTGGCTCACTCAAGGTTTAGTATCAAGAACACTTCTAAAACAGAATCAAAACACTTCACTTTCAGATTGTTGGTTTCTATCATTTTGCTCAGTTTTCAGGCCTATCTCAATCGACTGACTGATGCTTTTTGTGATTGGGATTTTCCTGCCTCACACTTGTTACAAATAGGCAGGACTTGTATGCAAGTCAACTAGAGCTGTGACCGCTTAGCATGTACTCGCTTACACGCCGAAATCTTGTAAACGCTTACTAAATACTTCATTGCCAGTAATCGCTTTTTCATACATTATAGGCCTAGTGTCTTGCCGTTGAAAATCAATATTCATGATTCAAATCACACACACATTCGGCTGACAAAAATTCCAATAAATGATTTTTTACAAACTGTAAACCCGATTAGCCTAATCTTTCTTAATGTGCGAATCACAAATGCGCAGTAATCACCAATGAATGGGGATATTATGCACTTTGATTTCTCAAAAACTGAGTAATCTAACTTGTAAAATGCACCAATGTGCAGCAGTAAACAGCGAACCAACAATAGGCCTAACGTTAGGGCCATAACTTTAAATCCCACGCAATCAAGGCCCGCTTTCATCCACCAAAAACACTTGAATCGTGATAATCAGTACATTTACATGTAAATATTACCTGATGAGTCAAAATGAATTTTGCAAGAAAGAAAAAAATATTGCATAATATATAAACAGAAAAAGGTTTTAACAAAGCTGAAATTCTGCATGCTTCGCAAAGAAGCGCCATTTTTTCGAGAGGACTAATATTTCAGAACTTCCTGGTGGTGGTGGCGAGTTTTGAAATGTTTTACGCGAGGTATATTATAGGTCTCAGTATGCAAGATTTTCACAGAACTTTGAAAGTCAGAGCTAAATAGGACAAACAAGTTACGCTGATGTTGAGTTTAAATAACATTGAAAGGAAGTTATCTGTTCTTCCTAAACTGAATTTCCATGCATATTTTCCATAAAAATGATGATTTGTACTGTAGAAGTAAACTTTTTACAATTTGGAAAGCAAAACTCAGCGTCTATTTGGGCAATGCAGTCAGTACTTTGCCATACTAGTTGCGCGATTTTTTTATCACGTAGTTTTGGAGCAATTTTGGTGTATTTCCTAAAATTATGGTACTAAACTCGTGTACACGATACACGCCGCTTTTGCCGTGTACACGCTTACTAAAATCCCTAAACGTCACAGCTCTAAAGTCAACCCAAGTTCTTGTGGGGTGGTGGTGGGCTTCATTTTCTCCACAGTAACAGCAACAGACAAAATTAGCTGCCACACCATTTTGTGGGGATATGTAGGGCTTTTACAAAGAGTACAGGTTTTTGGAAATTCAAAAGCTTGTTTTTAAAACGCCATCCTATTTTAGTTAAAGGTGGTGGAGGAGGGCAAAATCGACAATTCTTTTTTTTAGGAATTGCAACGAATTTAAAATTTAGTCTAAATTTTGCATTAAAGCCGATCAACATTGACATTCAAGTATTTTTTTACATGCAAGATTAAGTTGTATGAACAGGAAGAATGATTACAATCTTTGTATAGTTCAATATTTCTATCCTTAAAATTAGTTCTCAAAAATGCTGAGAAAGATAATTTTGTGTTAGATATTGATTGGGGATAATGAATAAAATAACATGTTTTGTCAAAATTGGTTACTCTCAATCAAACAAGTATGGCACATTAAAAAGCAACGGGTTAACAAGAGAGGTCTGCCCATTCTTACATCACAAATATATGCAGATAAATAACTAAAGAATTCAAAAAGCTTGAAATTGATCAATTTGTTGCTTTCATGAGTCACTGAATGACATATAGGCAACTGAGTAGTTTAACCAAGGATATCTTGGAAAGGGCAAATAAAAGCATAGATAAGAAAAATCATGGAAATAGTGAAGTCAAGAAAAGGCACATACCTGCAAACACACATGGAACCCAACACCAGAGAGGATCTCTCCAGTGTTTTTACAAGTCTTGACCACAGGCTATCAGACATACTGTATTCTTCTAATAAAGCCAGGCACGGGCGCTTTTTTGAAAAAATGTATAGAGGTGGGAGCTCTTGGAGATACTGTGTACATATAACCTAGCCTTACAAACATTGCACTGGGCATAGTGCTACATAGCGTGACAAGTAAAAATAGCTTGAAAAACATCCTTTATGCACCGTTATATAAATTTTCCACCAATACAAATTGTATCATAATTATCGTAATATTACACTGACATCTAAAAAAATTCCCTTTATAATAACATAAACGATTACAGAGGAAATTTTCAACTTACAAAAGACAATCATTGTGCAGCCGTAATGATGTTTGGTGGTTGTGCATTATATCACTACAGATCCTTAGCACTGGTTTGGCAAGTGTAGATTCAGCAAATAGCGTGGGGAGCTTATGGGAGATGGGCGCTTATTAGAGAGTAGCGTATATTAACATATTCTGGAGGGCCCAGTCAGTTTTGCCTGATTTTGTTAAATTGGCAACATAAGATGAAACTTTGTGACCCCTTTTTCTGTTCATTTTTCAAGTCCTTTTGACTGCTTCAACTCTGCCCCTTAACGCACTGTATGTGTTTTCACCTGATTGCCCATACTGTATATGCACCTTGTTATATATGAGTGCTGTCACGACATGGCTCTATTACATATCGATTATCGTTAAAAAAATATCGATATATTGGTATATCGCGATACTTTTCAAGAAAACTGACTCACGACACAAATATTACTTAACGTACTTCTTTTATGATGAACAAAATAAAAAAATGATTTGCAGATCTAGCAGACGACATGATCGCTGACTATTACGCTCATCACGATCACGCATGTGTTTGGTAATTCAGTCAATGTGACCATGAATCATCAAAGTGAGAGCCTGAGAGGCATGTTCTGGGCCAATTTTTTTTCTTTTTGCCAACTTACATCTGAACATGCCAGTGTGGGGTGCTATATTTCACGCTTAATTTTGTACACTTTTAGATTTAATACCGAACGATTTAATTATAACGCATTTGGCGTAGCCTAGCCTAGTTGCGCAAAATTTTCTTAGTTGAGTATTTGTTTTGTATCGCGATATGTCACGAGGCATATTTCATGTTGTCAAAAAAAGGATATCGCGATGTCATGGCAGCACTAGTAGATATCCCTACCGCCTAAAAACATGAACAAAAGCAATTTGTAACCTGGTCATTTTTGCCCTCCTTGATGTCCTCTTGATTTCTCTGTTTCTTGATTTCTTTCTTTTTGAGAGTGGTGCCTCTCAGCGCCTCCTCTGCGGATGATTCCATTAGTAAGGAGGAGGGGTCAAAATTCTCTGAAGAGGAGGTCAGTTGCAAATGAGATCTTCTCCATGAGATGAGAAATTTAGCTCCAAGTCTTTGCCAAAATTTGTGGGTGACTTCATTCCTGATACCAAAAGGAAAACAAAATAACACTTTAATTTATGCAAATCTTTAACTATTACAATGTCTTATCTACAGTATGAGTTTTCAGATAATTTTTTAAGGGAATGTTTGTCATTTCCATGAGGTTTGAAGTCATAATAAAATTACTGTAATCTTGAAGTAGTACTGTACCTTTAACATTTTAAAAGAAAGGGATTAAAAAAATGTACAGCAACATTATCTACATTGTTTAATAATTAAAGGTTAATGTTGATGCAGTGTATATATACGAACTGGGTAAGGAACTTTGGCCTGAAAGTGGAATGGCCCAATTTTAGGAGGTAACAGATATCACACTGTGCATTTTATATTGAACCTAATATTGTATGAGTAAATGACAACCAATTATTTGATATTGTTTTTGTGTAAACATATATGGGTGTATGTGCGTGTAGGCCCTATGTATGTTTTTGTTAATTATGTTAATCAATCAATTAATTTTTGTATTGTTATTCCTTTATGTTTTTCACATTGTACAGTAGCCTTGAGCACCTTGTGGGTGGGTACGTACATTATAAATCATATCTATTATCATTATTAATTGTTTTAATCTTCATACAGCAATAATCAACAAATTTACTCCATCTGTGTACATGTAATAACCAACATGTAGCAAATTTAGTATAATTCAGCTTATCACTTGGGTCACTTTATCCTAAGGTACAGCATAAAATGAAAGATTATTCAAGAAAATACAACAGGGGCACAAATAATGTTATTACAGTAAAGATATCTCTCCTCCAAATATCTCTTTTCAAATTGATTTTTGCATTTTAAACTGTACATGAGCACAAGAATGATTTTTTGCACGTAAATTATTATTGTCATTCACCCATTTTCAAAAATGTTTTATTTCATAAACAATACCCACACATCCAGCATTGTTTTAACATGCACACCATGACAAGACTTATTAATGGATAAAATGAACCCACCTTGAGACATTAGCTTCTGCTGAATCTTGATAATCTGCTCCCTTGTCAGTGTCTCCTTGTCCTGCCTCTTCTGGTGCAGTTGCATCATCTTGCGCATTTTCTTCTCATGTTTCCGCCTCTTGTTGCTCTTAGATTTATACTTTGATTTCAGTTTCTTCTCCTTCCAGCTGTCTTTGCTTTCACTTTCCATCTCGATGGAAATTTCCTTGTGAGGAACATGTATTTTCTCGTAGGGTTTCTCCCAGGCTGCTATAACCTCATATTCTGTCGACTTCTCCAGCTGCTTTTCAGGAATCCACCCATCCCCATCTTCATCTGAGAATCTCCTCACATTTAAAAATCTATTCTTATCACTTTTGCTGGAGAACAGCTTCTTTTTCTTCTCCTTTTCTTTCTTTTTTTTCTTCTTTTCTTTTCTCTTCTCTACAGGCTGCACAGGTGCTACTGGCACAGGTGCCCCATGCTTACCAGATAGCAATTCCCACACTTTCTTGCTTCCTGCTGCAGACTGACTTTCATCCATGACTTCTTTCTTTATTCCTTTAACATTCACTTTACCGTCATATTTCTCTACTGATTCTAAAGAGGTCTTTGTTTTCTTCAAAGAAGTTGCTCCAGAGCTATACTCATCGTCTTGATCTGATCTTCCGCTTGGCGCTTTCCTTTTTGCCAGCTTTGATGTTGGCCTTGCCTTTTCTCTTGAGCTTTTAAGCGATGTCTTACCCTTCAATACTACTTTCTGTTTTGAGCTATCACCTTTACTCCCATGTTTGGATTTTCCTTTCGATTTGACAGGTGATATGACATGAAAACTTTCTTCTTCCTCCTCATCATATTCTTGTTTTATTTCTTCCAAACTATCATCATCTTCCTCCTCAGTTTTCGGAGACAATATAAACTTAATCTTCAAGCTACCATCATCGCTGTCCCTATGGGCTGAAGGGGAGGTGACATTGATGGGCGGAGGAGGTTTCCTCTGTTTTTGCCTCCTTGATTTCCCCATTTTGACTTGATGTTAAACTTGTATCATTCAAACTGTGACTGAACAAACATGAAAATAAAAACAAGGATAAATGTCAAAAATGACAAATGATTTATATATATCTGATCTCACGGGTCATTTGAATATCGTATGATAAACTGAATCAGGGGGTCTGCTTCTTTAGTTAATCCTTCAGATATTAAGTTTCTCACCTAAGCCTACAGTACTAAATAATTTGTACTCTCTTCAGTGACGTTGGTTGATGCCAGCTGTATTGGCAGAGAATGAGGTAATGATTGGTGGCTTGTCACAAAATGTTACGTCACAAAATTTCAAATTTGTCACATGAATGTCTCAAATGTCGCATGATTTTTGGCACCTTTTGCACAGAATGTCACATCAGTTTTGCCTTTGTCACATTTGAGTGACATGGATTCACACATCATGACCAGTTGACAGGTGATACTCATAGAAAGGATCATTTGGTTCTGTCTGTTTCTTGAAAAATGGAGTCCACCACTAAAATGCAACATCAAATTACAGTAAAAGAATACCGCACGGTCATAAACAACATGGCCTAGTGCCAATGAGTGTGAGTAAAAAACATGTCACAAAATGTCAGATAAATTTAAATACATCTGTTTATTTTCATTCTGTCACATTTTGTCACAAAATGTTCAAAATATCACAGAATGTTACAATTTTTGTACAATGAAATGTTGTCACAAAATGTCACATGTCACAGACGCTCCATTCTAGGGTAATGGACGCTCCATTCTCTGGTGATGATACTAATGGCTGGCCATACATACCGTAGGTACTCAATGAGTCCCCAAAAACCTAAACTACAGTAGGCTTTTCAGGGGATCAGTACACTGTTTTTAGATTTGTCTTATTAACATAACATTCGTGCCTCTTTTTGGCAGAACATACCTTTTCAGATTAAAACCAATATCTTCCATACAAATTATTACATCGTTTTTACTTTATTTTAAAGGACTTCTTCTTTTGCATTAGATTAAGTGACAGTAGCGTAAGCAGAACAATTAACCTGTCAGAGTTAGATGATTGACAGCTTTTTCAACCAATCACCACATGAATTTGCCTAGCATCAAAATCTGCATAACTAAGTGGGGCAAACATCCTATGCGGTGGTACAGTACAACTAGCTACTGGTGCGTGCTCGTGTAGTCATGCAATTTACTGTACAAAACAAATTTAACTTTTGCTAAAACTCTAAAGATCTGTAGAAGTGCCATAAATGAACCAAAGACAGGCATAGTACTGTACCTGAGAGACTAGCATGTTACCATGCTGTTCATCAATCAGTGAATACCATTTGTTCAACTTGAAGCTGTGACCATGTGTCACATCACCACAACACAAATTTGTACCATTCATGCAATGATCAAGATCCAACTAGTGGAGCCAGAATGAATACATTTGCAGTAATCCACACTAAAAAACATTTGCCACATGTGATTGGGGACCAAAAACCAAATCTTGTTCTTTTTAAACTACTATAGGCTGCATACTGAATGGTATACAGTATATGCACCAGTCAAATTTTGTATTTTTGCTTCTTTCTTAAAAATTCTTGCATCCTTGGTCCTGAAACTTCAAAATTATAACATAAAACTCCTTTCAAACCTATTCCCTGCAAAATCAGATGCCCCAAAAATGTTTTGTACCACAGAAAACAGACAATTTTAATCACATTTTGGAAGACTTATTATGCCTTGAATATTGAATTCCAGTTCTTTTTTATATTATCAAAATAGAGGTAAAACTAATTATTAGTGTTGTTATGTCATGACATGGCTGTATTATGTAACGATTATCGTGGAGAAAAATATCGCGATATATTGGTACATCACGATATTTTCAAGAAAACTGACTCACAACACAAATTGTTATATAAATTCTTTAATGTACACATGAATGATGAACGCAAAACAAAAATGATTTCCATCTAGCAGATGACATGATCGCGTGACTGTTATGTTCTATAATTCATCACACATCTACAGTAATTTACACGCATCACACATGTTTGGTAATTCAGCCAACGTGACCGTGAATCATCAAAGTAAGAGGCATGTTCTGGGCCAATTTGTCATTCTTTTTGCCAACTTACATCGTAGCGTGCCAGTGTAGGGTGAAGGAGCATAATTTGTAATTAGTTTTTTTTTATGTTTCACAATATTTGTACACGTTTTTAAAGTTGATTCAGAAACGATCATGGCCAAAACTTGACTTTTAGATTTACTACTGTACTGAAATATTAGTACCGCAACATACAAAGTAGCTAGCTAGTTGCAAAAAATTTCTTAGTTCTGTTATAGTTTTTGGTCATTCAATAATTTTTGTGGGAATTCCCCCACTCTCTCTCCTCCCAATATCAAGGATTTTATATTGAACATGAGAAAGAAAACACTTAAAAACATATTCATTGTACTTTATTTCACTTTCCTGTTCATTCAAATGGCAATATCAACCAATTTCTGAAGGAAACCAAATATTTTTAAAACTGGTACTTTGGAAATAGAACATAATCACGATATGTGTTAAGAGGCATATTTCATGTCGTGGGAAACGCGATAATCGACATACCATGACAGCAATTCTAATTATTTACATTTGATGATCAGAAATGTGATGTTTGTGGTGAAAATACCCGAACTGAAAAAAGTTGCTGGTTATTTAGTCATTCAATGATTAGTTACTGTAAGCCTAGAACTAGACTTTTTTGCAGGGGGAGAAAAGACCATACAAGCTTCCAAATCCAAGCTAAACCTCCCTCTCCCCCTTTCCTCTCCTCCCCCTCCCTTATTATATTAGTAAAGGCACTGCTTAAAAATTTGGCCTGCAATTTTGAAGCAACAAATTAAACACATCATTTCACAAGATTAACTTTGCATCATAACATTGAGGTATAAATACATGTAAGTCTAAGCTCAATAGTTCATTTCATCTTTCACCACAGCAAAGACAAACAATGCCTGCATTGATTAATTTACTACTTATATTACAAAGGATTGCCATAATATTGGAAGTGCATCACTAAAAAAACCATGTGACACCCATAGATAAGGTGAAACTGTATACAGTTTTGTGGTTTAGGAAACAAAAAATATATAACTTTTACTCGGGCCTTGCTCCATTTGAGGGCCAGTTGAGATGTTCCTGGTTTTAAGCAGAGCCATTTCTAATGCTTCCTCCTCCCTCCTCCCATTTATACCCAAAACTTTGAGCAAGAAGTCTAGTTCTAGGCTTTTAACAAAATAGAATTATAAATTTTGAGGAAAAGCCTGGGGATATTTTGAGGAAAAAGTCAGATATTTTAAGCAAAATGTCAGGTATCTTGAGCAAATACTTGGAAGGTTTGAGGAAAAGTCGGATATATTGAGAAAAAAATTCATTGATTTTGGTGGAAGTCAGATATTTTGAACCAAAAACTTTCATTTTGTTAAAAACTTTAGACATGTTGAGGAAAAAGTCAGATATTTTGAGGAATAACTTGGAAATTTTGCAGAATAAAATTTGTTAAGTCATAGACCTACAGTAATTTAGAAATCATTACAATCTTTTTGTGATTTTCATTATAAAAAAATGCTAGCCTACATAGAACTTGTTTTTCTTTATCAGGGGTCGAATTTGACATTTTTCAGCACTGTTCTGGACAGCGCTTTCTTAAAAAACACTGTTCCAGATCAAATTTCATTGTTCCAACATTTTCATCAAGGAAAAGCAATTTCCTTGCTTTAAATTGGACTTCAAATACACCTTTATTGTCATAATATACTTTTAGGAGAAACAAGAAATGAATAATAGTCAGAAGGCTGATGCACACGTGTCAAAATTCCTGTTCCACATGTTGGCTAGTCAAGTCACAAATCATTTGCTCGCAAGTCAAGTCAAGCCACAAGTCACTTTTCGGCAAGTCAAGTCACAAGTCAAACTTTCAAACTGAAGGCGTAGCGAATTTCTGCCATGGTATGATACAATTCAAGGGGCACTAGACCGAAAAGTGAAGGCGCTCGTTTTTGCCAATTTCACATTATCCACAACAGATCGATAAACTTCATGCTTTCATAGCCCACAGACGATGTAAGCGCAAAGATTACTTGAATATTCATATTTTAAAAACAGAAAATTGCTACACAAGAGCAAAACGCAGATCTGTTTTGGAAGTTTGCAAGAATTGTTAAAATCTTGCAACATGTGTCAGTTTGTGATGTATGACATGTATGACTGGGCTCCTGAGCAGATCGTTGCGCAATTCATTAAATTTCCTTCCTAACTTAATTAAATCCTATTTAAAGGTCTATGGACATGTGGCAATTTATATATTGGTAGAAAGAGTATAAACTCAGAGCAGATCCATTTTGTAAGTTTGAAAAAATTGTTGAATTGTATAACTGTGCTGCTGGGCAAACAGCTTAATATCTTCGTGCATATCTTTCAATTTCCTTCCTAACTCTTTGTCACTGAAATGATGGGAAAGTCTATTCCTGCTAGACTTTTATTGGGAGCTGGCAAAGACTTCAAAACTTGTGGCTCCACCTATAAAGAATTATGATTTGACATTTGAAAACAAGGGATTACAAAAGAAAATACCAAGATTGCCCTGTAATACATCACAAACTTGGTGCCTGAGATTTCAAATGTTTAACCAATTTTAATGAAATATTTTGCAACTATGACAGTTTTTAATATACTTTAAAGCAAATTTGCTATAAATTTGCCACTCTAAACATGCTTTCTGTTTGCTGACAAGTTTCAAAACTATGCTAAACAATTGAAGGAAAAACCTAGGTAATATATAATGTAATTTTTTTTTTTTTATAAGACAACCCATAAAAACAAATCTCAGTGTGTTGGAAGAGGCTTCATCACATTAACAGGTAAGCTCATTAAGAAAGTCATAAAATGAATTTGATTAATCTCTTGTTTATATCTTACCTCGACCCATTTCATTTAAAAAGGACATCAAAAAGAAACAAAATGGTGAAAAAAGCATTATTTTTTTTTATTCAGTTAAGGAGATATTTAAGTTTAGAGTTTGGTATATTTGTGTAGAAATGACTGAAATCAGACTAGTTGTGATGTCATAACCTCAGATTCATCAAAGTCTATATCATAATTTGTTCTGCGATTGTGCGGCTTGAAAACCAGGGGATATGTCAAAAAAGGAATCTAGGAAGGGTATATAATAGAAGAAAGTGGAAAGAACAATAATTAAGGTAGTGAAAAAAATGAAATGAACTTTCTTTCAAATGTATTAACAATTGTTAAGGATGTGAGGATGAAGACTTCAACTGTCCATAGTAGACTTAATACATCAGTCATTTCTATACAAATAAGACAGAGCTTTAAACTTGAATATCTCCTTAGATTTTGTAATGCTTTCTTCACCATTTTGTTTCATTTGTAGTCCTCTTGCATATAAAATGCCAGACCCCTGAAATACTTTCATCTATTTAGGCATTCTTGCTTCGAACATTCCTTGGTATAATATTAGCTGATTAGATCCATGAGGCTGTGACTTTTAAAACAGTGTCTCTGACATAAACTTTCAGTTAACATCGATAGATATAAGAAAACATAGAGACAAAATTACAATTAGTGGGGGGAGGGGCCACAAAAAATTATGATGCAGAACGTAGCAGTGGCGAAATGATTTTTTACTGTACACCTGCCCAAAAATAACCTCTTTTATGCTCAGAGTTATGTGTACTCAAAAGCAGAAAAAGGAATCAGTGTCTAATCATTGTAAGCCATTTAAAATTGTAGGAATCTGGTAGGACATTTCCCCACCTCTTTCATGCTTATATGATAAAACAAACTCTGTTGCAATTCAAAACTAAGTTATTCAGTATCTTGTTGTTCAACCCAGAACATAAGAATGCATGATGGAGCATCCATGAGGCATAATTTCCTTGATGTTCCCAGTTTCCTTCAAATCCAAACATTGAAAAAGGGGAGGTGAGAAGTTGAGGAAGGAAATAATCAAGAGAAATACACTAAATATCTCTTATAAAGCTGAATTGTTCCAACAGCTTTGTCCAATATTGTAGCTAGAGCTTGCACACTAACAAAATTATTGATTCTCTAATTATCCAGTCATTTTCATATCATTTTTTAAGTTCCCTTTGCATATTTTGATACCTTTAAATGCAGTAAGACTAAGTGCATTCTATATACAACTTGTATTGTATGAAGATTCTTCCAGTGAAAGATATGGTATACATGGTACATGGGTCCAGTTTGTGTTGCAAGATTGTATACAATAAAAACATCTACTTCTTTAATTTCTTCAAATGTCATTATTCCGTTTTCAGTTTTTTGTGAAAATATTTAATGTCAACAAGTCAAATTTCTTCAAGTCAAGTCAAAAACACTTACTCGCAAGTCAAGTCAATTGCTCGCAAGTCAAGTCAATTGCTCGCAAGTCAAGTCATAAGTCAAAAAAATAAGACTCGAGTTCAACTAAAGTCCAAGTCAGCGACTTGAGCTAACAACTCGGTGACTAACACATCAGCATTGTGAAAAATATCATAACACATTTCCATGTCCCAACATAAAAAAGTTCACACAAAAGGTTGGCTCAACTTGGCTGGTAATAAATGGTTTAACCTTTACAACAACTACCGTACATGTAAAGCCTCAAAGTTATATGTTATATAATTTTGAATAACTTTTTTATCTTTTATTTTATTTTGCATTTTCCGCGTTTAAACAAAGAAAAAAAACCTGGTACTCTGAAGGCTAGCATTTTATATTGCTCCTTCAGTAGTATCATTACAATATCAGAAACATGATGAAAATCACAATAGAGTCAGGAACACTAATCTACAATGATAACAAAATATGCAAAAATAAGTTTCACAGAAAAACCAGGAAAATAGAAGAAAAGGAAGAGATAAGTTTATTTGTTTTATTTTTTTTAAAGAATACATTTAAAAATGAAATAAAATAATGTACTGAATAAATCAAAATCCTCAGGCAACAACCAACACCAGCCGGAGAAAAGAAAAAAAAAACAGAAAAAAAGTTTAAACCTCAAAACAAATCTCTTAATTTGGGAAGTGAGTCAAGGTTTCTCAAAACAGTGGTTAACCGATCGTTTTTAACATAAATATACAGTACTAGCTCAACCCTTAAGAGGTGACTCAACCTCGAAAGGAAGTTCCTAACAACAGGAATACTTATATTAAATTTACAAGAAAAAATAAAAAGCTTAGCATTGAAACTAACAAAGTTTAGATAACTATCTCTATCACTTATCTTGTATGTAAGTGGCAAAACTGCTACAGCAAGGAAGTTTTGCAAACACAGTATGTTTGCAAGTATTTTTCAAGTGTTTTTTGGTCGATTTAACAGCTTGTAAAACGGGCCTTGATTGTGTGGGATTTAAAGCCTTATGGCTTAACGTTAGGCCTATTGTTAGTTTACTGTTTACTGCTGCACATTCGCGGTGCATTTTACAAGTTAGATTACTCAGATTTCGGCGAAATCAAAGTGCATAATACTTCATAATAATTTTCACTACAAATCTAATTTATAATGTACATGTATGGCAGTAGGCCTAAACTTGAGGTAAATTTTATTGGCTTCACTTAAATTTTTGACATTTTCGTTGCCAAACAGTTCATGAAAGTTTCCTCTTCATTCATTATTTTGATTGCCACCTCAGTTGCTTAGGGCGATTTGGCAACAACAACAAAAACCATGAATGTATACTTGTCATTTATTTCATTAATTAGATGTCTTGAATATTTCCTATATGCCATGATTACTAATACTATCTTCAATCAGTAAAGTCAATGGAAGTGTGCACTTGTTTTAGTTTTGTACGCGCGATTTGTTTTATAGAATTTGAAATAATTAGGTACATTCACTGCCAGCGTTCAACATTTTTCTTCTTTTCACGTGGTTTTAGTTCTTAGTTATTGAATGTAATTTAATGTGCCCAAGCTTTTACATACTGTGGAAGCTTTTTCAGCATGGCTGATGTAAAAGTACAAATTTCTTGGATAAAACAGAATTTGAAATAATTGATGAGGTACTGTACATTCTGACTATTCGCGTCATGTACTTTATATTATATTGTTTGATGAAAACGTAACAAATTGTGCCTGAGGGTCAGGTGAAAGTTTCTTCTTTTAAAAACAGAGTTTTTAAATATGTTGTAGAGGATGCTTAGTTATTGAATGTAATTTTATGTTGCCCAAGCTTTTTGTAAGGATGCATACTAGAAGCTTTTTCAGTTATGTAGCTTAATGTTTTATCAATTTGGAAGTTCCATAAGGTTAAAATGAATGAGATAAAAAGGGGTACAAATTTCTTTTAAAATGGCTTCACAAAAAAGAACACTTTTCCTGGTAGTGCGGAGGAGGAGGTGCGTAAAATATTCTAAGAACAGCCTTTCTGAGTCAACTATGATGAGTCAATGTTGAGCGGTTTCCACGGCTGAAAAGATGGATATGCATGAGGATGATGTCTGACCATCAGTGGATTAATTTGAGAGTTGGTCGATTTGCTTGTGGAGTCATGAAGAGATAATGGCTTTATAAACCTACTAGGCCTACAGTCAGATGTTTATCCGACTACCACTGACCCCTAGCTTTGCTGTTTTATACAGGGCGGCCCACGCTGCCCCTCTGTGGGCCCACCCTACCACCCTGGGGTCCGCCCTGCCCCCTGGGGTCCTCCCTGCCCACTGGGGTCCGCCCTGCCCCTCATGAGAATTTTTTATTTTTTTTATTTTTCAACTTAATTATCTTAATTAACCTTATAAATGAATACCTTACATGGATACAGAAAACAGACTGATAGCATAGTAAGCAATTGTTCTGTTTGGCTCATGAATGGTCCTTATCAATCAGAAGTTTCATTCCGAGGCATGATTATAGCTAAAATCCCAGAGCTTCTTCACCATGGGATTGAGCCTTAAGGCCCCAGGACTCTATGCCGAAAAGACGCAGCGCTTCGCGAGCTCAATAATGTGCCCCTCAACAAGTCTAGCACCGCTACGCTACATGTACAGTCTACTAATATAAGCCGTAATATTTCGACCGTCACCCAGCTACGGTGACAGACTAAACAAAAGGACAACACAAAACACGCCAGTGCACCATAACTGGTTATCATAGGCCGTGAACATTGACTTGGTTGTCGATGTTATGTCTGTCCAAAGAGCTTCTACAAAGAGCTTCTACACACTTTGGTCTGTCCCTACGTCGTACCTGTGTTCTCGTCCGGGTCGTATTATGCGTTTCGTAATGGCATTGTTACCATTATAACCGAATACGCAGGCGATGACCCCGTCATTGTAATTGAGTGTTCACTCGTCGTCGTCGACAAAGATTTAAGTTTTTTCTAATTCAAATGTGTGTACATCAAATCAGAAGCGTAGCCACGTGGAAAAGGGGGTGGGAAGGGGATAATGAAATTCTGGCTCTCAAAATGGAACTCTGGCCCAAACAAAATATATATCCCAAATTGTGAAAGAGAATAAAAGAAATTCACAAACGTTTTCTTCAAGACTTTACGATTATTTAAATTCAATATCGAATTCTCCCTAACTCTGGTCCTAAATGCCCGGATTTTACTGCATATTCTTCTAAAACTTTCCAATTGTTTCGAATTGTGGTCGTAAATCTCCCGATACAACGGGATCATAATCTAAAATTTCAAATTAAAATTTGGTTGCCGTCACTACCAATATTTGGACTGATTTTTATATATGATTTCAGTTGGGGTGCAGGGATGGGGAATCGCCCATTCAGGTGTATGCCAAATACTGCCGTATGCTCTCAAATTAAGTTGAGGGTTCCCATCCCGTAAAATTATATATCCCCAGTGGTATCATTGCATTACAAGCTTCTTTTTTCTTTTCTGTTTTACATATGTATATAGGCCTACTGGTGAGCCAACCTGCATGGTATTTGGGGGCCTGACGATCAAAATGAAAGTAGGCCCTATAGTAATAAGATTCATTAGCTATGATTTGGAGGAAAAAATAACTTTATGTTGTATTGCTAAATTGTTATAATCTTCATGTTGTATTGCTAAATTGTTATAATCTTCATGTTGTATTGCTAAATTGTTATAATCTCCATGCTGTATTGCTAAATTGTTATAATCTTCATGTTGTATTGCTAAATTGTTATAATTTTCATGTTGTATTGCTAAATTGTTATAATCTTCATGTTGTATTGCTAAATTGTTATAATCTTCATGTTGTATTGCTAAATTGTTATAATCTTCATGTTGTATTGTTAATTGTTACAATCTTCATATTGTATTGCTAAATTGTTATAATCTTCATGTTGTATTGCTAAATTGTTATAATCTTCATGTTGTATGGCTAAATTGTTATACCCTTCATGTTGTATTGCTAAATTGTTTACAATCTTTATGTTGTATTGCTAAATTATTCAATCTTCATGCTGTATTGCTAAATTGTTATAATCTTCATGTTGTATTGCTTAATTTTATAATCTTTATGTTGTATTGCTAATTTGTTATAATCTTCATGTTAGCACAAAATGGCCTATAAAATCAAATGATGTCAATTACAAAAATGACAACTATGAATCGAACCAATCACCAATGCTTTCAGTACTTTTGAGTTTTATCATATTTTTACCATTTTACGCATTTTTATTATTAAATTTGATCTCACAATGAATAATCAAGGAATGGAAAAGAAATATTCAAGGAGCGTATTAAAATGATAAAAAACCATTTTAATGTACATGTACTTGGTCTTTAAAACAAAATATGCACATAGAAAACTGATATGCAACAAAGGAAAAGGTTAAAGAGGCGAAATCGTCATATGTGCACAATATTTAGAATTCCTTTCAAATTGTTTGATTAGTTGAAATTTTGCTGTGCGATTCGTTGTCTCGTATTGCAAGGTATATAGTTATTTAAAACGCTTTGAAGGTTATTGCACGAGTTAGCTTAGTTGGTTACGGCGATTGGAAGTTCGAGCCCCGGTAGAATCATTTATTGCGACTTTTGCTTTCATCTTCTTCTTCTTTTTTTCTCAGTAATTTTCATTTGGTGACTATTATTGTAGTATTATAATACTAATATTTCACTTTCGCTTTCTGACAAAAACGCATTGAAAAACAAAAAACAAGTTTCTCGTTACAGTAATGCAATGCGCTGTGTAGGCAGGGAGTTGCCATTTAGAGCAACTCCCTGGTGTACGTAACTCGGCACACACAACGTATATGCTAGTGTCTGGCTGTAATGTGGTACAAACAGACAGTGGATCGGCGGATCTTGCGTCCACAACCGAAAGTGACGTCAAAATATCGCATCCCTAATTTTACTGTATTGAATGAGACGAGCCTCCCTCTTTAATGCAGATAAAAACAGCAGTCTAAAATATCAAAATTTATGTAAATTTACAACAAAAAACTAATGCAAAAAGGCAAAATGGGGATTTTAATGTTCATCATATTCTTACATAAAAACAATTAAATTTGATTGGGTCCTCTACTCCCTCCGATATCTTTGCACAGCAGATCATAGGTTCCGCACTATTGCAAATATTGGGGTGGCTCTGCTGACCTTGGCAAAGTCCATATATATATTGGAAAGTCTTCTAAAAAATAACGCGAAGAGCGGGTACAGGGCATGTACAGTGAAAGTTTTTTTGGTAGAAAAATTCAATCAAGTGGCTGTTGCAGTGAAGGCTGTAGTGTTGAGATCCGAAGTTGTTTGTATGGGAAGGAATATAGAAAGTGGCATAGGGCCTAAAAAGTTGATATGTTGTAAGCTTAACAATATCATATGACAGTACGATCAGGCTACGTCACGTTTCGGCCACTCCAATAGTTTAAGGTCAGGGTCCTGAAGCTAGAAATAGTGTGCATGTGAGTTGAAAATCACTGTGGTAACTTGACGCTCTTTAAGATACATGTTTATATTACTTTTTTCCCTGATAGTTATATAGAACTAGAAGGGGACATGGGCGTACGGGCCCAACTTAATCAGCTGTAGTGGACAATGACTTTTTTCCCGACTCGAAAACCTATACCAAGAAAAATCGAGTGTATCTGTGAATAGACATATAATTTTAAAAAGTGGCTTCACCAGAGATTTTAGTTTAGGGAGGAGGGGGCACAGTAAAGTTGAGAAAGTAAGGGTACTAAATGATTACATTTGATGGCTGAAAATCAAACACAATGTTCAAAAATTCAATTGATGGAAAGATTAAAATTATAAAGATACAATAGACTAAAATAACAATGGATCAGAATTCTAAACAGGCAGAAAAAAAAGTTCCCCTGAAAATTGAGAAAATCGAGCACAATTGTGGGGTATAGATGCAAAGCCCTAGTATGGGTCCAATGGGGAGAAGCCCGGATGCGCTGAACATTTCTTGTTTCAGTGATGCCTCAATATAGCTGAAAATTAAGACACAGAAATGGCCAAAGTTCAATTGAAAAGAAAAAACAATTCATGAAATAAAGAACATTTTCAACAGGATCGTAGCGACCGGGGTGTGTGGGAGTATCACCCCCACCCCCTCTGCCCCCACCCCTCCCCCTCAAGCGCAATTTTTGTCGGGAAAATGGTGATTTTGTCGGGAAATTTTCACCGATCTTCCCTAATGAGATGAACAATCGGAAATAAAAGCATTGCCAAAAAAATAATAATATTAGTTATGTCGGGGAAATTTGGACTTTGTCGGGAAACTTAATTATTTATAACCTTAAAAACGAAACTCCATCAACTCATGTTCATCGCTAATTCTTTGTTCTCAATTTACAGAGAAAAAATTGTAAACACATCATCTAACTCCTTGTCTGTACAAGACTGCAGATCTTGTTTTCAACTTGTTAAATTTAATCACAATTGAAGCTATTGTTTCAACCAGTTTTATAATATAAGAGATCAGATAGCGCCCTCGTCCCTTTTAACCATGGCAACCTGTAATTGCTGCTGCAAGTTGGTAGAGGATCTCCTGAGCCCACTTTTTTATCAACTACGTAAATTTCGTTTATTCGAATGGTATAATTATAAGAAATCCCATAACAATTACGAGAAAGCAAGTTTTGTCACGGTCAGGATGGAGAAAAAAACGCAAAAAACCTGTCCAAACTAAGTTACAATGTGGACTGTGTAACCGACAATTTGATGATGACTATCGGAAAAACCATAATGTGAAATATCATAAGGATCTACTGTATTTTCAATAGGAGTGCATATTATACCATTTGGAACTGTCAATGCCCCAGTTAATCCGTTTGTGGCAGCCGCAGCTGCATCAAGATTTAGAAAGACCGCAAAAGTTACGGAAGTCAGCACCGATGAAGCTCATCATTTACCTGTAGGCATATCAAGTACCAGCGGGACCCGGGCTGGGATGCTGAGGCAGTACTGAAGCAAGAGAGAAGCCTCAGTCTGAAAATTGTAAATGACTGATACAAGATAAAGTTTACATGTGTTTGTAGAGATAACCCATGGCAATACGAAGCAAAATATGTGTGGGTCAATAGTGATGAGAAAAACAATTAAAAAAAATATTTTGCGTTTCTTCTTCTTCTGTAGTTAAAAACAAATGGTATCTAAATGAACGCAGGTATTTCAGTTTTAAAACAAAAAGTTTCCATGAAAAATGGAAACGTATAGGGGCCTATATAGTTCAGTTTCCATGCTGTTTTGGGGTGATATTGCTGTGTAAATCTGTGTTAATTTTAGATAAAATATCAGCCATAAAATGCCTAAAATCGCAGAGCTTCCGAGGCGAAGCCCCTGGACCCCACTTGGGGCCCTAAGGCGGGCCTCTAGACCCCACGCCGTTTGAGAAAAACAATTAAAAAGAGTATTTTGCGTTTTTGCTTTTTCTGTAGTTTATAACGAGCGCTGACGATTCAACTTTAAAACAAGAAGTCCCCATAAAAAATGGAAACGTATAGGGGTCTAAATAGTTAAGTTTCCATGCTGTTTTGGAGTGATATTGGCGTGTAAATCTGTGTTGATTTTAGATGAATATCAGCCATAAAATGCCTAAAATCGCAGATCATCTGGGGGCTTCGCCCCCAGGACCCCCACCAGGCCTTCGCCCCTGGACTCCACTAGGGGCCCCCACCAGGCCTTCGCCCCTGGACTCCACTAGGGGCCCTAAGGCGGTTCCCTAGAACCCACGCCGTTTGGACTATTGCTTCGCGCTAGCATTGACGCCTACGGCGTCAAACATTCTTTCGGGAAATATTCCTCCACCCCCCCCCCTCCCTCCCCAATAAAAATTGCTTAGCTACGCCCCTGATTTTAAATTCTAACGTTAAATCAACTAAGATAAGCATTTCGGTTACTATTTATAAACATAATTAAATTTCCTCATATTTTTGTATTCTCAAC
>JAIGNY010000271.1:0-5000 GCA_020152595.1 Chiridota heheva | reverse complement strand
GACATGACAGAGAGCTGTTTTGTGAAACATAATTTTATTTTATTATCCAGTCTTGTCGCCTTCATCTTTTATATCTTGCGAGGTTTTCTTTTGAGACCTGTTTCTGAATTTCTGTAGGTCATTATGGTTCGGAACCAGGGCATTTTAAACGATTATATTTACGATGGAATAAAAGTCTCAGCACGATAACATTAATGACATTTTTGTTTTTGTAAATCTGGAGAATAAAGGTTTGACATAAATCGTCAAATGATATCAATTTGAGATTAAGATGGAGATTCATCTGGTCCATGTAGGTTATGTGTTCGAAGTACTGATGCTTATCATTATAATGGTAATGACGTTAATTGGAAACCTCCTCACTATTTGGGTGATGTGCAAAAATCGTCGTCTGCGGAGGCAGATCAACAGTATTTTCATCATTAATCTTGCCATCGTGGATCTCCTTGAATTTAGCGGAAGCATGGTTTTCAGTTTGGTCAGTTTGATTGATGGTGGTCATCTGCTGAAGTCACATACAATTTTATGCAGGGTAAGTCCAACCAGCAGACCAGGGTGCTGCCATTTTAGGGGACATACATCTGAAACGACAGATTCACGGTTCATCGAAGTCAGTGCATACGTATGACGTCATTATGTTAGACTTTATTCGGGAATCGGGCAGGAGAAAAAATAATATTTTCGGTATTTTCCCTTTCCGATCCATAAAGGCCTACCGCTTCCTTCGACACTCCCCCTCCCCCACCCCTACACACACACATAGAGGCGGCGGAATATGTTTGAAAGTGTGGGGCACAGGATCTGACGTGCACTTTCCAACTATTGTTTTTTCAAAGCATGTAGAACAGCAATATAGCTTTATATGGTCAACCCTTCCCCTTCCCACGGAAAATTTCTAAACTTTTATAAATTCGAATATTACTGGACGGTGACCTATTTTCTCTTCTTTTTTTAATTTATAGCTTCAAAAAAATTAAAATAATGTGGTCCAAAATTCGGTCAATCTACAACTATTGTTGAATTAAAAAATGTATAGATCATAAGTCTTGGGAATCGGAAGGATTTAGACTTATAGATCATGATTAGCCATCATTAGCCATATGGTTCATAAATCGAAATACTTAACGTCTAAAATAATGAAAAGCAAAAAGGTCCTTATAGAGGCCATCATTTTTTGCTGCTGAGAATAAGATATGTAACTATTTTTAGAATAAATTAGACTAAATGGCCCAAATTTACACCCAGTTTTCAGCGAATCAGTGGCAAGTGTCCCGTTGCATGTTTTTGATCTAACACCGAAAATAAAGGCGCTCCGCGAGCAAAATTTGGGGTATTTTGCTTAATGTTTGTGTTACTTTCTTCAATCTGTCAATAAAAAGATCAATTATTATAAGGGGACCTAAATATATTTTAATATTTTAATATTTTAGATTACACTCTTTTTTATCTCTGTCAGTTTGTAAACTTTATAACGAAGATGGGAAGAGGGCAGGTCAGTTTATGTCATTACAATGGCCTGGGTCCAAATAATAGGTTTTGCTCTGCATGGTCCATTTCAAAGATGCCCCACTAATGAAATTTGGGGCGGCTCGCACACTCTAAAAAGGCTCTATTTGAAAAAGTTTGTATAAATTAAAAGCTGGGAAAACAAAGGTAGGAAGAGCCAAAGGCTTTTTAAGTAGGAAAAAGTCCAACATTGTCCAATATGTATATGGCTTTTAGGGCCCCAACTTTGTTCTAGGGAAAAATTCAAAAAAGTGTATACTAAATTTCACAGTTTTAGTCTTTTCAGGGCAATATTTGCGCTACTTTCTTTAATTAGATAATTAAATATTAAAAAAATAAATGTTTTCAATGTTTGAAAGGGCATGCTCCTTTTCTAAAAAGGCACTTGTCCTCTTTGAAAAGCAATTTACCTGCTGAAAAAGGGCAGCTTTTTTCTCTCTGAAAAGGACACTTTTTAAACTTTTGAGAAAAGTGGGAGGCACGTGCCTCCTGTGATCTATGGTTCCGCCGCCTATGCACGCACCCTCTCCCCCCCCCTCCCCCATGCACACACACACACAGACACACACACACACACACACACACACACACACACGCAGCGTTCACATTAGTGGGATAAGATATCGAAATTCTCCCCACTTTTAGCAGAATTCCCTTTAAATAAATTACAAACTAAACAAAGGGGTAATTTCCTATTGCTCACATGACAGGGGCAGATCTAAGAAAATCACAAGGAGGGGGTTCAGGTCTTCAGGTTATTATTGAAGTAATGAAAAATGTTGGAACTTTTTCGGGGGAAGGGGGCTCCACCCCCGCAGAACCAGGGGTGGAGCCAGGATATAATATCAGGGGGACCAAGCCCAAAAAGTATTTTATGTGCAGTTTTGTCATGATTAGCAGATTAGTGGAACATATTAGGACAATGGTGCAGTCTATAAGAGGGCAGCAGGGTAAACGTACTCCCAGAAAGGATTTCACCTTCCTTATTGCATGGTTTTCTTTCGATTAGGAAAATTGGGAAATTATTAACATAAAATTGAAGAAAAATTTGGCAAAATCATTAAAAATTATAGTAAAATTTGACATCATTTTGCAATAATTGATGAAAATTTACCAAAAAATTGAAGAAAATTGCCCCCAAAATGAAAATAATTGATTGAAATGTTTTTCCAATATTTAAAGTGATTTCCGAACAATGAATTAAATTTCCTAAAAATTGAAGTAATTTACTGAAAAAGAAGAAAAACATGCCCCAAAATAAGGAAAATTTTCCAGAAAATTGCACAAGAATTATGGACATTTCCCAAACATTGGTTACAAACATTGAATGAAATTTCCCAAAAATCAAGGAATTTATAGAAAATTGAAGAAAAAATTGTCCCATTTCATTCAATGTTTGTAACCAATGTTTGGGAAATGTCCATAATTCTTGTGCAATTTTCTGAAAATTTTCCTTATTTTGGGGCATGTTTTTCTTCTTTTTCGTAATTACTTCAATTTTTTGAAATTTAATTCATTGTTCGAAATCACTTTAAATATTGGAAAACATTTTCCCAAAATCAAAATTTACAGAAAATTGAAGAAAATTATCCCAAAATAAAGAAAATTTCAAAAATTGAACGAGAATTAAGAAAATTATTGAATGAAATTTCTCAAACATTGAAGGAAATTTCTAGAAAATCAAAGAAAAATTTCCTTAAAATGAAGTAGTTTTCTAATAATTGCACGAGAATTAAGTCAGTTTTCCAAAGATTGAAAGAGATTTCCATGAAAATTCTGAAAAATTGAAGGGAATTTACAAGGAGGGGGATCTGCTTATCATTGGAGTAATACAAATTGTTGTAATATTTTCTTCGGAGGGGGTTCCAACCACGGGGCCTTCCCCTCCCCCTCCCCTCTAGATCCGGACCTGCATGACATGTCAATCTCAGCACAGATTAGTCAATCAAAGCAATAATTCACCTTAAAATTTACAGTGCCTCCATACATTAAGAAAGAAGGGGTATCGTCACCATGATCCAATGCCTCAACTTCTAAATACTAACGCTTATCTGATCTGCTATACCTGGAATAGTGAATACTAACGCTTATCTGATCCGCTATACCTGGAATAGTAAATACTAACGCTTATCTGATCTGCTATACCTAAAAAAGTAAATACTAACGCTTATCTGATCTGCTATACCTGGAATAGTACATGTTAACACTTATCTGATCAGCTATACCTGGAATGGTAAATACCAACGCCATCTGATCTACTATACCTGGAGTAGTGAATACGCATATCTGATCTGCTATACCCGAATAGTAAATACTAACGCCATCTGATCTGCTAAATCCGGAATAGTAAATACTAACGCCTATCTGATCCGCTATACCCGGAAATTGTAAATACTAACGCCTATCTGATCTAAGGGCTACTACCCGGCATATTAAATACCAACGCTTATCTGATCTGCTATACCCGAGCAGTAAATACTAACGTCATCCGATCTGGCTTATACCTGGAATAGTGAATACCAACGCTTATCCGATCTGCCACACCCGGAATAGTAAATACTCAACGCTTATCTGATCTGCTACACCCGAAATAGTAAATACTAACGCTTCTTTCTGATCTGGCTACACCTGGAATAGTAAATGCTAACGCTTATCTGATCTGGCTGTACCTGGAATAGTAAATACTAACGCTTATCTGATCTGCTATACCCGGAATAGCAAAATACCAACGCTATCCGATCTGCTACACCTGGAAGAGCAAATACCAACGCTTATCTGATCTGCTATACCTGAAATAGTAAAATACTAACGCTTATCTGATCTGCTACACCTGAATAGTAAATGCCAACGCTTATCTGGATCTGCTACACCTGAACAGTAAAATGCCACGCTATCCGATCTGCCACACCGAATAGTAAATACCAACGCTTGTCTGATCTGCTACACCCGAATAGTAAATACCAACGCTTATCTGATCTGCTACACCTGGAATAGTAAATACTAACGCTTATCTGATCTGCTACACCTGGAATAGTAAATACTAACGCTTATCTGATCTGCCACACCTAGAATAGTAAATGCTAACGCTATCTGATCTGCTACACCTGAATAGTAAAATACTAACGCTATCTGATCTGCTACACCCGGAATAGTAAATACTAACGCTTATCTGATCTGCTACACCGGAATAGTAAATACTAACGCTTATCTTATCTGGCTACACCTGGAATAGTAAATAACGCTTATCTGATCTGCTACACCGGAATAGTGAATACGGCATGTCATATTCATCAGGGCTATCGGGGAACATGTGGCACGTATACATTTTTACTACATCGGCGCTGCAGTCTAGAACACATGGCACCATGCTCCCCTCCTCCCACCTTTATGGAAGTATATGCCTGTCAAAACCTTTGAATTACGTCGCGTCGTAATTAAAATTGCGTCGCGTCGTAATTGGAATTACATCGCGTCGTAATTATATTTACTACGCG